>VUYV01000089.1:619357-823749 GCA_008711295.1 Anarhynchus alexandrinus
GGGCAGAATCACCTCCCTCGCCCTGCTGGCCACACTTCTTTTGATGCAGCCCAGGATGCGGTTGGCCTTCTGGGCTGCGATCGCACATTGCTGGCTCATGTTGAGCTTCTCATCAATCAGCACACCCAGGTCCTTCTCCTCAGTGCTGCTCTCCAGCTATTCCCCACCCAACCTGTAATTGTGCTTGGGATTGCCCTGACCCAGGTGCAGGACCTTGCACTTGGCCTTGTTGAACTGCATGAAGTTGGCTTGGGCCCACCTCTCCAGCCTGTCCAGGTCCCTCTGGATGGCATCCCTCCCCTCCAGCGTGTCTACCTCGCCAAACAGCTTGGTATCATCGGCAAACTTGCTGAGGGTGCTCTCGACCCCACTATCCATGTCTCCGACAAAGATGTTGAACAGTACAGGTCCCAGCACCGACCCCCGAGGAACACCACTTGTCACTGGTCTCCACTTGGACATCGAGCCGTTGACCGCAACTCTTTGAGTGTGACCGTCCATTTGCAGGCACCTAAAAGACAGCAGCAAAACAAAGAACACTAAACAGAGTTTTTCATTCTGAAGAAATTTGCTTCCTTTCTGTAAGAGAAAGAGTAATAGCAGATGCTGTGTATCCTGACTTTAAAGAAGGTTTTGTTAGTATATCATGTGATGTCCTCACAACGAACTAGGAAGTGGTGTCTAGATGAAAAAATTAAACAAACTACTTGGGAAGCCATAGTCTGATAGTTCATAGTTCACTGTCAAGATGGAGGGCTGTTTCAAGACTTCTGCAGTTGCCTGTCTAGCTCCAGGTAGGGAGGGATGGCTAGAGCAGTAGAAGACAGCTTGGAGCTCAAAATTATTTTGATAAATTGGAGAAATCACCTGAGGGGGGAAAAAATAGGATCAGCTTCAGTAGGGATGGCTGCAAGGTGCAAAGTTTAGGTAGGAATAAACAGCTATGCAAAGGTAGGCAGGGGAACAGCCAGGTAGCTTGTCCGTGTAAAGGGATCTGCAAATTGCTAAGGATAAAACCAGAAGTAAATATCATTGTGCTGTTGCAAAACAGGAGAAGATATACCAGGGCGTATTAGCAGGTTTGGTTTATAAGATACATGCATCTTGCGGAACAGGAAGAACCACAACTGTGTTCAGTCTTGGACAGTGCTCTTCAAGACTGGAACGGAACAAGGAATATTAAGAAGTCCGGATAACTTGGTTTGCAGGGTAAAACTATTTAGTTTAAAGAAGAGGAGTCTGATGAGAAACATGAGATTAATCTTTAAGTATGTTAATGTCTAATGCACAGAGGAAAAGAATGATCTGTTCCTTATCTTCATGACAGATATGACAAAAAGTAATGAACTTAATTTTCAGTAAGAAGCCTTAAAGTTAAACATTAGATAATCTTTCTATCAGGAAGGAAAGTGAAACACTGCAACAGTTGGCTTAAGGATGCTCCACTGCTAAATGTGTCTCAAGACAGTTTAGTCTTCTACTGACACCCTCTCTGAGGGCTGAGGAGGGGGCCGGGTAACTCCCAGGAGTCTGCTCTGCCCCTAGCCAAGGGTTTTGGCATGAGGTGCTCTGAACACAAAGGCTTTGGGGCCCAAATAGTGCAGTCCCCTACATAGCATAAGATCCGAGGTTTCAACATTTCATAATCTCATTAAAGCATAAAATGTTTATACCTGTCATGTCCTTAACAAAAACGTTCCAACTGATTTTATTAATGCTGTGCCGGGTCTGCAGACAACCTGTAACACCAGCGCAGTGGTATGACCTGCGCATTTCATCCTGAGTGTGGAAATCTGCTGTGACTCAGAGTAAAAGTCACGGGAGCATTATCTGAGGCATGCTTATGGTTTTGTCTTTTCAAATAGGATAAGTGGTTGAACAGGGTCTTTCTGGACCTGTTTATAATTAGCTTTCTTGCAGTGTTTCTTTAGCATGCCTTTAGCTTAATTAAAATTTAACAAGTATAAGTTAGAATCAAGAGCAGGTAAGTTAATGCATTGCTGATGGAAAACCTACTGAGGCAAGGATGCTTTTTCCCATTGTCTCAGTATTTATATGTGTCTACATAAGCATACCCCACCGAAGCAAGTGCACGGGTGACTTTCACATGCTTCTGTGAGCTGGATTTGGTACACTAGGTTATTCCTTGCTTGCTTTGGTCTTCAATGTAATCAGGCTGATTTATGTCAGCTGAAAGCGTGATGCTTTATTTTCAACATTTAAACACAAAGAAAGAATTCATGTTCTTGGTTTAACCTGCTGGGACACTGGGATTTGGTAAAAAGTTTGTGTGCAGAGATGTCAGGACTACTGGCTACCATAAGCAGTGGAAGGTGAGGGGGAGGAACATGCAAAAAATGTGTTTGAGAAGTAGATTAACTTTTTGCATACATTTTTGTGATTAATTTTGACGTGCGGTTATTATTGAACAAATAAATGGGAAGTTTCTTTTTGTTCAGAAGGGAAAATTTTACTATTTTTCACAGATAACTAGTTAATAGGATGCTGCCAGGGCTTTCTTCCTTGGTAGGTTTTTTGGTATGCTTTAGTTTCTTCAATGAAACACAGAGGGGTTACCTAAAAGAGGATGGAAAGGAATTTGGTTCTGAGTGAAATTTCTGAAATGAGCATAGTGAGGTGAGCTGGGTTGCCAAGATACAATTTTTAGTACATAGATCTGACAAGATAATGTTTGTTCCATACCTCTGTTTCAAAGTGTAGTATATTAGTTAGCATGGACTTAATAACGAATGAAGTTGGTCTATTCTATCTAGTATTTTGGCATCCCTACACTGTTACTGCATACTGGTTTGTCTCCCACTATGACAGTCAGTCTCCTCCTTCTTACTTATCTGTCTTCCCTGTGTTTAAGCTGAACCAGGATCAGTTTATTTTCAGCTAGACTCAGACGCAGGGACAGTAAAAGCCACTTGCTGGAAGCCTTGAATTTCCTTCGGCTATTCTATTTCTGGTGAGATAAAGATTCAGGAGACTCTACAGCAGAAACATTTGTTACGTGTGTGTGTGTGAGTGTGGACAGGTACCTATTAGTGTATGTGGCCCCTACGCTGGCCGTTGCACTCAGGTTGTCCATTAGCTTCAGATGAAAAGCAAAAATATGAGAATTTAGCTTTCAGGGATGCAAAGAAACAGCCCTCCCCTGTATCTGTAGTATGGTCTGAGTTTGTTTCCAGTAGTAAGAAGAACTGGGCAGTGTTTGGTCCTGTGACACCAGTGCTGGGCTACAGTTTGTAGAAGAGCAACAAGTTGGCTGCAGATGGCCCGGACAACAGCTCTGAGAGGGAGGAGCAATGAAGAAGAGGGACCTTTTGCAACAAAAATCTGAGCAGACAATAGGAGCTTGAGAGGGTTGAAAAGAAACAGGTTTCTAAAAACCTTTTCTTGGGACGACAAATATTATAGCATGTTATGAAGTGCTTTTCAAAGTATCAGTGAGGCAACGTGCAAGGTATTTCCTGGAGCGTTTAATCACTTGTAGATTAGATCATTACAGCTGTACAAAGGTATTTCATTTTTGCCCTTAAACAAAACTTAGTATTGCTCTTAGGCAATGAACTCTAAGGAAGAAAAAAATATTTTGTGGAATAATTCCATGAAAATACATACCAGTATGAAGACATTGTCAGTAATCATTTCAAAACTCCATTTATTTTACAGTGAACTTTGTGCATGTCTGCAGGGGGTATAAAATGGAAAAACAGGGAAAGCAATTTATTGAAGCCAAACTGTGCCAAGCATAGACACCTTGTCACCCATCCCACAACAGGGAGTTTTGCCCTTCCATTTATGCCAGATGTCATCATTCTGGTGAGTGACAAAACATACACAGGGCTGAGTTCACTCCAGTCTTTGCTAAAGAACCTTTCTCTGCTCCCTGTTCTCATTTCTTCTGCTAAGAGCTGCTTGCAGAAGTGCAGATATAACTGCCGGTTGGCCTGATAATTGGTCCTGCTTCTCCCACAACCCAGTGCTGAACAGCCATGTATCAACACATCCATTATCTGTAAGAGCCAGTCACTATTTTCTCAGGCTTGCTGGGTGGATATAGAGACTCAAGGGCAGTGGGTCCTCAGGTATGCCGGAAATGAGACAGAGCGGGTGGGATCCATCTTGCCTACCTTCAGGCATCTGTGTTGCGCAGTGCGAGGGTGTAGAACAAGAACAGCGGGCTAGCTTGGGTTTAAATGCCTGTGCTGAAGACACCTCCGTAATCTCCCAACACAGCGACAAGATGATGACTTCGCCTATCTGAAAACAAAGCAATGGACCACTGGTGCTAATTATTGAGCTCTCTTCCATGAGATCTGCATCTGAGTGAGCAAGATTTGAGGGAGGAGGAGAAGAAATGAGAAATATTTGACCAGTTCCCAGAAGTCAGAGAGAAGGAAGACCAGGAGTTAATGGGATTTCTTTGAGTTGAGAAACTAAAGGGCTGAGAAGCCAGCAGCAAAGTTTCTGTCCACTTATCTCCATGGGAAAGAGGGAAAGCTGTGGGAACACAACAGACCATGTCCCTTATGTGGAGATGGGACAGGACTGTCTGTGCGTAT
Organism: Anarhynchus alexandrinus; assembly: GCA_008711295.1. Classification (NCBI taxonomy): domain Eukaryota; kingdom Metazoa; phylum Chordata; class Aves; order Charadriiformes; family Charadriidae; genus Anarhynchus; species Anarhynchus alexandrinus. The sequence goes on from VUYV01000089.1 coordinate 623,929, forward strand.
GAGAGTCTCACTACAGAGCTGGAGCATACATGGCTGCCTACTTGAACCTGGGATTTGCTATGATCGCTGACGGGTAGAGGGGGCAGACAGCTTTATAGAAAGATGTGCTCTGCCACTTCTCTTCCTCCTCTTCCTCATGCCTCTTTGGCACAGGTTAGCAGCTGTACATAATTCCTCCTCTGGCCCTGAACAGCCTAAGGAGCCCTTCTTGGGGAGGCTACAACTTCCTAAGCCCAAACAGTCCTGTGCCACTGTCAGGGATATTGCAAAGACATCAAGAGCAATGGCCCAAGAATCTCATTTCAATCCTCCAACCCAGCTGTGCTTTTTGCCACAGGCTGAGCAGGTACAGGAGACTGACATTGTGTGGCTGTAGACTAAATCTTTCCTATTTTACACAGATTTGTTTGAGTGAATAAGCTGTCACACAGTACTCTTGCACAGTTTTTATTTCAATTTTGGGTTATGCATTTGTATTCTTGTATATTCTTCATTTCAATAATAAAATTAGTCACTTTGTTGCAAAAACAAAGCATTGTTTTATTTTTAGATCACAGTATTTTCATGGTAGGACTTCTGTGCAGTAAGGTTGCTAATCCTGTATGTCAACTCATACCTAATTTTCCTCCTTGTTTAGTGGACAAAGCTTTACAAAAGGAGTAATAGGAAAATATTCTTACCCAAAACAGTAGGACAGAACTTTCCTTGACGTACTAAAAAAAAAACCCCTTGAAATATTCATGTTGTGTTGCGTGGACTGCCCATGAAATATGCATGAAAAATTATACAAGGTACAAGAAAAAACACATACCTCCAGAAATTGGATTCTTTAATTTAAAAGAGAAGTTTTTATCTAGCAAGTAAAAGAAGAGTCTAGTAAGAGCTAGACATGTCCCTAGTAATTGTCATTTTGGACAAAGCTGACTGCTTCTCTTTCTGTAAGTCTGACTGAAGCCTTGCAGCCACCAGAGAGTTGCTTTCTCATGGTTCCACTGGTATTATGCAATATATAACATGCACTTAAAATCCCAGGTGGAGACATTGCTTAGCAAGCAGTAACCTAGTTATGAAAGAGCATCAGCTTCACCTTCTTCAGCCAAACATAATTGCTTTGCTGACGGTTAAACTATTCTGTTGAATATCCAATTGTACAATAAAAGTCATTATCAGTCAGGATAGCATCTGATAGGTAACTTCCACCAGAATAGTGAGGATAATATTCATACCTTTGCTGTGCTCTCAGAACAAACCTCATGGAAAAGATTATCCTGCACATTTAGGACAGGTTCTTCCCAGAACTGCAGGAACAGCAGCAGAGTGAGAGCACAAGTTATCCCTTGCTCAATTCAAAAGCATGTGGCTGCTTTTACCCCAAAATCCCATCTTAGTTGTTATTAATTGATGAGAGATGTGTTTCCACTAAGAAGGTCTTGTCAGCGTNGCCATCTTAGTTGTTATTAATCATTAACCTACGAATATGATGGGGGCAGATCCATTGATGAGAGACGTGTTTCCACTAAGAAGGTCTTGTCAGCGTAGATGATAAGGCATGTCATTCTCTAGGAGACTACTGATGAGTCTGCACAAAAAGTGATTTCCAAATTACACCCATGATATCTATAATCATGTTATTTGTACAGTTGTCCTCCATTCTCTGAGCTCACACATTTTCTAACCTACTGGTTGATCTAGAAAAGCCCACGCTGACAAGATGAATTCAACGCTCTTTTGTTTAATTAAGAAAGGACAGGTTTTCTCACCTATCTACTACCATGGACAATAATGATGCTCTCATTACAGATGTCCCATGCTGACATCTCCTGATCTTTCCTAACTTCTACTGCCCTGGCTGATGGACAAGTCTTTGAGTTTTGTCAAATGTTGCCAAGCAGAGTAGCTCAGCTGGCTATCTGTAGCTGTCCCTGAACTCTGGGCAGTGGCTTTGGGAGAAGTTATTCCAAGGAACCTTCCTCCAGCCATGTTTGTGCCTTGTCCCATTGTTGTGGCTGCAGATGGGTCGGTCACTGCTCTGTGACCAGGCTCTGGCTTGGCTTTAACAGGCTGGCGTTCAGCAGCTGCCCTGGGCCCTGGCCAAATAACAAATATACCTCCAGATGCCCTTGTGTTGGTAACCACAAACGTGGCACGCAGCACCAGTTCCACTTGGGTGGCTGGTCTGAGTAGGGGTACTGCCAGTGCGAGAGGAGGAGACGGATTATGGCATGGCAGGAGAAGAATCAAGGGAACTGGTAAATATGTGTTTTGTTTAATTGTTGCTGTGGTTTGCAGTATACAGCAGGTGAAATTCTGCAGTGCTAATTGGCTGGTAGGGGGAAAAGGAACATGGAGTATGGTCATGTAATGCTTAATATCAAGAAAATCCCCACATACATGGAAGCAATTATTTGCACTGTCGATGCGAGCCAGCTGGCTGTGTGGCCATGGCTGCAGCCTAACATTAAATATGCAGCAGTTACTGAGCTGCAGCTCACTGTGAATGATATACCTCCCCATTATCCCTTCTTGTGTAGACAAGCCCATAAAGCAAAAGAAAAGGGAAAGAAAAGCTGAGCTGAGAGTACAGTCTACTTAAATACTTTCAAAAGAGTGCATGCCAGTCCGTTTTGGGCTTCAAAGACTTTCAATTTAAAAGTTAGATTTTTTCTCTTATGTTTCAATCAAGAAAAATGATATTAGGTTGAGGCATATGCAGGCAATTACAGGCTCCCTTCTAGATATCTTGAGATACATACACACAACAGAATATGAAAGTTTACCATGTTTAGGTGTAAGTTACAGTCCTCTGTGCATAATAAAAGGATTTTCTTTATGAAAGAAAACTGAGTGCTGAAGAACATGTATCTCTTTTGTTCTACTTAATTGATTTCTTTGCGGACCAAGACATCGTTTAGATTAAGAAAATTATGTATGAAATTTATCTTACAATCTGTTTATAGCAAAAATATTTTTTAAAAGATTATACAGTGCAATGGCATGGTTTTATACAGTGCTATTATAGTTATACACTCACTCTGAATGTAGAGTTGTAATTGTGTGAGAAAATAATAACACAAAGGGAGAAGAAGATGATATGAGTTTTCTGGGAAATTTTGTGCATTTTGTGGTTTTGTTTTCTCTCTTTGTAATAAGTTCAACCATCACCATGATGCATTGTAACAGTATGTGAACAATTTTCTTAAATTTTAGTAAATTTTAAGTTCACATCAGTCTTAATCTCACACATCTGTCTAAAATGCTTTCCTTTTCTCTTGGTAAAGGTAACAGTTAAATATAAGAAGGAGAGGAATTCTATTTTTTTTTTCCCATTGCCAACATTTTATACATAACTAACTCAATGGCTCCCTATTTATGTTTTGTTGTGCTTTTTAAAAAAAAAAAAAATTACTACTGCTAGCATGTTTCTGGCTGTGATAGGGAATATGTGTACTTATACCAATGTCATTATTAACCTATAAAAAATTCATAGAACTCAAAAGCATATGTGATAATTGAAACTACTGACAAAGTTTCAGTTTGAAATAAGTAAATATTTGTGGAGGCAATTCTACTTATCAGCTTATAGTTGTCTGGTTCTTACACTGGAATTTAAATAAATTTCCTGATGGCAATGATATTAATACCCTGTTCAACCCATGCTGTTCCATGCAGACCCAGGCCAACGCTTTTCCTACAGCAGGGCACCGCAGCTGAAGGTGAGAGAAGGCAGGAGAGCAGGGCTTGCAGCAGACAGATGGTGAACTGGAGAAGCCAGGAATGTATGGACAAGGGATTGCACCAGAGTATTCCAGAGGTGGGATGGGGGATACACTTAACCATGCTCTCACTGAGCTCACCCCCAGCCCTCGCTGCCTCAGTGGAGTCAGAAGCTGACCAAGCAGCTCCTCTCCCAGACTGTGTCAGGGTCCACCACTGAGTGCAACTAAGTAACTGCAGGTGCTCAGCTGCAGTGAACTGATTTTGTGATATCCTCCCCACCATCTTTCACTAAAAGCAAGCAAAGGCTGAGGTGTTGGTGGAACTGCTGGTAGCATCAGTGATGGTGTGGATGTTGTGTAAGTGTGGAGACAAGACTTTGTGGCTTTTTTGGGGCACAGGGTGAGTCAAGTCTCTAGTTTAATTTAAAAAGACTGACAAATAAACAGGACTTTTCTTTCTAAAATGTGATGTGTGCATGTACAGTAAGTGTTGCCCTTTAAATGTGAAAAACAGTTTACTATTCGGTGGTTTCTTGCTATTATTGCTGTATAATATCTGAGTTATGGCAGGACAAGTGCTGGCAACAAAATTTTGTTTCTGCTTGCATAATTGTAGGAGTCATAAATTGGTGGAAAAACATATATTTTTTTTTCCTCTCAAGGGAAGCTCTTTCCTAATGCCCCATCTAAAAAAGTCTATGGCGACGATCCTAATGGTTTCAGAGGAAACTAGATGAGCCCTTATGAGCCTCTTGCACATTAAAAACATTTTGAAAGAATTTTTATCTGTTTTGGTAACACCCTTCTCATAGCTTTTGTCTTGACTGAAAATAAGCATTTTAACTCTGCATGAAATTAAGATTATTGTACACAAATAGACAACCTCTGGAGAAGGAAAAAAGGCTAATTCTAGGCAGTTTAACATAGGTCTTGTGGTCTGGTGAAAAAAGATGGGCCTTGTTCTCTTATCTTTCTTTGTATGAAGTAGACACAGAAAAGATGAAAACCTGGCATTTCTCCTAGCCTGGGATTTGCAAAGGCATATATATAGTCTTCTGGGCTTTGGGCATGAGTGTAAATATTTTTGTTAACCTGAGAAAAGTAAAGCCATTAACTGCCTAAAAGGAAAAAAAAAAAATCACAGGCAGTGAAAGCTGAAATGCAAAAACCTGACTTGTAGATTGGGGCAAAAGGTAGTTGGATGCTCTTTGAAACATGTTTACCTGGTGTTATGTTTAAGGCATTAGCTTGCTGTAAGAGGCTGAATTGATCCTTTTCCATAAGACAGGTGAAACCAGTCAGAAGATGGTACTTGCTCAGCTGTGACCCTGGGTCAAGTGCCCAATGAGTGCGTTGCAGATTGTGTCTGAACATGCGAGCCTTCACTAAGTGCAGGACAACCTCTGTTCTTATCTCTGAATGAGACTGAGAAGCAAAGAGCAGGCGCTTCATCTGATGGTGCCTACGCTGTGGGCAAAGGAGAGATGTAGGATGTTTGGCTGTTGAATTTCAGGAAGTAGTTCTACTTATGGGTATGAAGGAACCTAAATGGGTATGGTGTTACTATAACTCGGAGGCTGAGGGTCAAGACCTACTTTTGATCATATTACAACAAAGTCAGTTTAAAAGAACTTCAATGTAAATACGTGTTCTTGCTCTCTTCTGCTTTCTGTAGAATACTCAGGTCTTTTTCTCCATCTTTTGTTGCTTTGTGAATGAATTTTTATTGTCTTTGCTTGACTTGGATGTGGAATACACTAGGACAGAGACATTATTTATAGAATTAGGTACTGGATCTGCATGATTGTAATTCTTTCCAATTTACTTCCTTGCTTTTTTTAGTACTGAAGTGCTCAGACATGAATTTAGTGTTCTGGGCACAAAATGATTACATGAACTTCAAACACATTTGCACAGTTCAAGTCAAATGGATGTTATATTTGCATGACTATTACAGATTTTTTTAAAGTGAAATATTTAAATGTTTATAGATCTGCCGACGTGGGATTCCTTGTTGTATGCTTCCACAAAAGTGTTCTACATTGGAGACCTGTAAGCTTCACTTCTGATTTTCTTTTAATACACTGAAAATACAAATTGAAATAGCTAGTTCATGGTTTCCTGCTGTATTCCATGATACTGTAGATATAGGATCGGCTTTGAGGACAAATGAAACTTATTAATGGTGGGAATAAGAACTGTGTTACAAATTATAAAATAAGACAAAGGTGAGTGCCAAATTCTGTACTAAGGAAACTAAGTAAAGGCCCTGCTGTTGTTTACAGGATTTGAGGAAGGGCTATTGAACCAGTCAGCTCAATGGGACTTCATGCAAGTACAACTGTGCCCCCATGTGGATATCAACATAGCTTTAGAGCTCACACCGCCTCTTTCAGAGGTGCCCAGACCCCAAAACTCTTGCTGGTTTCAGTGAAGGTGGAGATATGTCTGAAAATTTCTGCTTTGAAGAGCCCTTCAGGCATAGACTTTACTCTGTGGTCTGGATGCAGCTAGGAGAGAGAAGACTGTTATACAAAGAGAAAAAGGCATTTTCTTTTTTTAATGGCTGTGCTTGCTTTCCACTTTAGATGCTGGTGTTCTTTTTATTTAACCAAATTGCTTTTTTCCTCTAACTCACACCCTGTACTTTCAACGGCTTCTGCTTCATTTCTTAATAATAGCCCAGCTGCCTCTTGTTTTTATGTGTCTTTGTTGATGCATTACCTAGTTATGCCTCCTGAGAGTTTGCTTGCTGAGGCTTTATAATACCCACTGGAAACAGTTTTAGGGAATATATCACTTTACAGAGCAACGCCTATTTAGCTTCCATTCCATATCACTGAAAGTGCCCTTTGAACAACTTAAGCTTAAAAATAAATTTAGAAGCAGAGAGTGTGACATTAAGTTAAAGAGTGAAACAAGATCTCATCCTGGAATTTAAAAATACATATAAAGAGAAATTGACTGGGTGCTGTGACAGTCTCTGCTAACAACAAAGCGAGGATGAGATGACCCCCCCCTTACATCCTTGATGATGTGCATGACTCTGGTATCAAGTTCCAAAGTCTACTCCCCTTATCTTGACATCTATGGCTGGATGAAAACAGCAGCTGAGGTTTTGACTGAAAAACCCTCCAAATTGCAGCGCTGTAGGAATGACGTTAGAAAAATCTCAAATATATGATGAACCATCCTACACCGCTGTCTTTCAAAGGCCTTTTATTTAAGTAAAGAGCAAAGCTGTAAGCATTTTGAAAAACCTGCCTGGAGAGCAATTCCTATTCCTACTACAAAGAAGATGAGGGAGAAACTCCCTTCCCTTCAGACCTGTGAGCCTAAAGAGCACTTAATTAAAGTAAATCAAAAAGAGAAATACGAATAAGTGGTAAGAGAAATTAAATATTTCTCTACGTTTAATAGAACAAGCGTCTTCATTTTGGGCTTGCAAACTTTCCCCCTGAATGGTCTTGTGTTCATGTAAAACTATTGAATTTCCAAATATAAATAGATAACTATTGGCAGTGTTCTGGTATGCTTTTTTTATCCTGAGCCTAACAAGTGAGTGGCAGTGAATATGTGAGCTTTTCTTAGTGAGCCCAGAGGGACTCGTTCACTGGGGTTTCAAACTCTCGGCAGCTTTGTTGCCATTCCTCCAAAGAGGGCCATCCGAAGTACAAAAGGGCCTGTGGATTCGGCTCAGAAAAAAAAATTATTTCCTTCCCCCGTTTATTCACAAAGGCATTATTCCTGGTCCTGTTGAAGTAATTGGTGAAGCTTTTGCAGGTTCCTGGGAGAGCAGGATTGGGGCTTAAGGTACCCGCCTGTCTGCAGTTGTGAGCAGGGCCCGGTTTGAGCCCACCGTGGCAAAGCACGCCCATGACCCAGAGCAGAGTTATCAGCATGGTGGTGCATGGGGCCCCGGACACGGGCAAGTCACCCCCTTCACTTGGAATGAGGAATAGTTACTTCCATGTTCTTGTCTGAGCTGTTTTGTATGGAAAAGATTGCGCACCGGAAAAAAAGAGGAGGAAAGCGATAAAATATGAGGGGTGTCTTGGCTATCTTGGGTGAAAGGAAGACAAAAGAAATCTGGCAGATATGGACACCAGCCCCATGTAAAGTGGCTTATCTATTGGAGTATTAGCTGCTCTTGTTGGCAGGTTTCAGGTCTCTCAAAGACCTAAAAGGAGAGTAGAAAAATGATACCATGCATTTCCACCTTCAACTTTTAAAGAGAATGCTTCTGAGATGCTGAAAACTAAACCCAGTAACTATTTGACACTCAAAGAACACAGAAGCTTCTTTAGCCTGTGAATGTTAGGAATAGCATTCCAGGTGAAATAATGTAAAATAACTGTGGTGCTCTGGCATAAGGGAAATTGATTATTTTTTTTTTTCAGCCCCAAAAAATCAGGAAAAGTGGAATTGTGATCATGCCAACCAGATGACTGCTTTTAAGTGTGTAGACCTATTTCTACTTAGATCTCCCCTGATGGTCAAATAGTTACAGTGGACCAGAAAAAATAGTTTTGTAGCACAGTGGATTCTACTAGTCATTCTAGAAATGGTAGGTGAAACTCTGTGGCAAAAATGGTTAGAAATCAATGCACGTGACCCATCTATTTTCTTTATTTCTTTCACTTGTTGCTCACTACCCCAGAGAATGAAAATCTGAACAGTTGATCTGGGGTAGTATCTGGAATGCAATGAGAATTTCTTTAGTGTTAAGCTTTCGTAATGTTTACAGTAAAGACTAGTTGAATATGTCATGTCTTAGACTATAAGGGTAAAAGCCTTCTGCAGTAGGTAGACCTGCTGAACATAACTATAGCCATTAACAATCCAAGATAATTAAGCTACTATGGAATATTCAATGCTTATAGATGCCAGTGTCTGAGATGCACTGCTTTGCTATGCAGACCTGCATGTGTCCAGTGATGGAGAAGAACTACAGTTTTGAGGCTTTGGTAACTTTAGTCTGGGTATCCTCTGTTCTGGGATTCACCTGTTTCATTGTCGTGCATCTTGGATCTTCTGAGAAAGAGCCAGCTTGCTGCCTTCTTCCTTCTTTCTGTAAAGATATCACCTACTTATTCACAGAGAACATCTGGTTGTCCGTGGAAAGTTTCCTGTTGTGACAGTGTGGTTTCTTTTGTGATATTGCTGTAATTTTTGCTTTTTGTTGTAGGTGTTGGCTTAGTGTTGGTTTAGGAACATGAAAGCATATCCTAGGGCGCTGAATCATTCAAGGCTTCTGGTTTTCTGTAAAAAAGAAAAGTCAGCAAATCCTTCAATAGTGCCACTCTGGAATTCAACAGGGTATGGCAAAATCTGTAGCTCTTTTAAATCTATATGCTTTATTATTTTAGAAACATTTTCTGCTTGTCTTACGGGTTAGGGATGACGAGGTCTAGCTGTGGCCTGATCTGTACTTTACTGCTAAGTGCCCAATAAACTGCCCATCAAATGAGAGTCACTGTGAAATGCATTTCCACTAGATATATTAAGTGAACAAAGACTTCTGTCTAACTGCAGTATCTCCCATTAAGGCTACTTAGAGAAGGGAGAATGCTAATCTAGGGTAGTCATATCTATACTTTTTCCAGCCATCATAAATGAACTCTAAGCCTGCTTTGTGTCAGGGTAGCCTTTCCTTCGCTATTTTCACAGGAAGTTTTTCTCCATTTGGTTTGTACTTTGACAAATGCATCAATTTCACAGTGTCATTGTTCCCTTTTCACAGCTCTTCTGTTTGATTTTCTTTCAATTCCTACATGGCTTTTGCTCATCTTTTACATAAAGGAGTAGAATTGCCCTGTCTTCATGTGGTTTAAAAAAAAAAAAATGCTTTTGGCCCTGAAAGCTTCTCTTTTAAGTCGCTAAAAGAAGCAAGAAATATGCTGATCTGACCACCTTATTTGAATAACCATGATCATTTTGTGGAATTCATTTGGCAGCAGCTTTGATAATTTACCTTCAACTGGACATGCCCTTCCTCTGCCTCTCACATGGTTTGTTTCACCTTTTTTATTTCTGTGCCATCAGAAGCTGTAGCTGCATGTACATCCTGTGGAACATGGTACAAGTGTTATTTGGAGGAAATGTCATACTCCCACTTCAGGAGTTTGCTAAGAGTATAGATATCTTCTTTGTGGTTTAAGGGTAGTCTGGCAAAACTCTATTGATACAGTCAACCTTTCCAAATCATTTTTTAACTTGTAGATAGCAAAATTATATCTTCATTAAACATTCATTTACTGCTTACAAAGATACATACATGAGCAAAGTGATGTGCAATATTTCCTATGTGTTAGACTTGTGTATTATGTAAAGCTGCAGCAAGACTGTGTCAGCATGTTATGAATCGTGAGGTGGCTGGGTTTCTACAGCCCTTCTATTCCTTCCTATGAATTTCTGTTTTTCCCGGATGACATCTTCAAATTCCTCAGTTCTAGTCTGCTACCTCTTTTTAAATGCACTCTTGTTGCAGTTCAGAATGTTGTTATTGAATAGTAATTGTTATCTAAATGGTTTATCAGCCTAATTGACGCATTGTTCTCCTCTTCTGATAAAATTTTCTTTTTGTCTGGTTGTCCATACACTGAATTCCAGACTTAAAACTGTGGGAGAAAAATGGCTAAACATTGTCAGCCCTCAATTTTGTCTATTTATTTGACTGAAGGATGAGATAATATTTCTGACACCAGACTTATTTGGGAGCTTGTGTTCAGCCTAAAATCCATAAATAATTACTGCCTTTTTTTTGGCTAATGACCGGTCCGTCTCAGTTGGTGTGCATATACTCTCATGTGCCTATACTGTGTGTATGATGATCCTTTCAGCTCTTATCCACTGTATCTTGGCTTGTGGTAATTGCCTTAGCACGTGCTGCTCCATATGGTGCTGCTTGTGGTTTGAAATGCATCAACTGCATGCTTTTTGCTTTTGATTTATTTCACTGGAACTAAGGGGAAGCCAAAATACAGAAACTAGTATTTCTGAAACACACTGTTTATTTCCCATGAATACCAGTTTGAATGCATGGATTGCTTTGAGGAATGGTTAAATCTGGGTCTTCCAGCAGTTTCAACTTCCAGTAGCTTTGTCCCATCTTCAACTGCAGTTAAGAAATACTGTTTTTTTAAAAATTAACACCCTCACCCCCTGATCCCAAACTCTTCTGCCTGTCCTACACATTTGCAGAGAAATTCTTAACTCCTACATCTCATGTACTCAATAAATGATCAAATAAATCCTTTCTGTGTGGTCTTCTGTAATCACTTGGAACCAGTGAGCCATCAGGAGGTTTTTCTTTTCTGAACAGTTAGAAACTTAACGTCAAATACTGTTGTATAGTGCAAGGCTTTGTTTTATGCCTAGTATCACGCTTTGCTGGGAAACCCTCTTACAGGTCCAAGTCTTGATTCATTTGGATTTCATAACTATAATAATATTCCAGATAGATGAATTAGCTAATTGTATTGGTTGCTTATAATATTCTTTACTGTATCTTCTCTACAGGGGTTGCCCGTTTACTTGATTTAACACTAAACTTGTGGCAAAACCATCTTAAAGCTAAAAATCACACAGTTTTTGGTGATTTAACTATTCTTGTACTGTAGGTGGTGCAGACCGATATACCATCACTGACAGGTATGTAAAGATAGTATGTTGGATTATTAATAAGGAACTAAAACAGAATAGCTTTCCAACTTTTGCTTGGAAAACATGTGTCTTTATCCTGATTTTTATTTTTTCCAAGTAAGCAGAATTATTATCTTTTTGTAGGGTAATNTGATATACCATCACTGACAGGTGTGTAAAGATAGTATGTTGGATTATTAACAAGGAACTAAAACAGAAGAATAGCTTTCCAACTTTTGCTTGGAAAACATGTGTCTTTATCCTGATTTTTATTTTTTCCAAGTAAGCAGAATTATTATCTTTTTGTAGGGTAATTTGCACTGCATTTTGGAAGCTGTAAGGGTAGGTCTGTCTGATTTCTCTGGTAGCAATTATTCATGAGGATTCACCAGCAGCTTTGCTGAACTCTGGCAGCTTTATTTATCCTAGGCTGTGTAAAAAGAAGCACAGCCAGCACATCAAGGGAGGTGATTCTGCCTCTCTACTCCACCCTCATGAGACCCCACCTAGAGTACTGCATCCAGCTCTGGAGCCCACAGCACAGGAAAGACATGGACCTGTTTGAGTGGATCCAGAGGAGGGCCACAAAGATGATCAGAGGGCTGGAGCACCTCTCCTATGAAGACAGGCTGAGAGAGCTGGGGTTGTTCAGCCTGGAGAAGAGAAGGCTCTGAGGATACCTTATTGTGGTCTTTCACTACTTAAAGGGAGCTTATAAGAAAGACGGGGATAGACTTTTTAATAGGGCTATAGTGATAGGCCAAGAGGTTATGCTTTTAAACTAAAAGAGGGTAGACGCAGACTAGATGCAAGGAAGAAATTCTTTACTCTGAGGGTGGTGAAACACTGGAGAGAGGTGGTAGGTGCCCCATCCCTGGAAACATTCAAAGTCGGGTTGGACAGGGCTCTGAGCAACCTGACATAGTTGAAGGTGTCCCTGCTCATTGCAGGGGAGGCTCGACTAGATGACGTTTAAAGGTTCCTTCCAACCCAAACCATTCTATGATCTAAAGAAACAAATAATAAAAGAAGGACATTAAATCTTTTTCTGATGACAATTTCTGCCCTCAGCAAAGATATTAAGTATCTCCCCTATGAACAGCAACAAATATGGATTACAGAGCTAGCAATCCCAAGCACAGCTGTTAAGCCTGTCTTTCCAAAATTTTATAAATATACACTATTTATCAAACAAATATTGATTTGGTTCAAGGGTACTAAACATAAAAGACAGTGGTCCAAGGTTGATGGTGGTATTCAGTGAACAACATTTACTCTGAGATCACATCTCTTACAAGAGGTTAATGCTGAGTTGCCCCAAAAAGGTAGGTTTATGACATATTTAATTGTTGTTTTCATCAGCTCTTATTGCTCTACCTTCTCTACAGTACCTCCTTCTCTGAGTGTATCTCAGGCCTCTCTTGAGCTACCTTGGAGAGAAGTTTTCAAGACGTGGATGGAATTTTTTTCCTATTTGTAAGATGACCTCAACTGCCTTCACAAACAGGGACATTTAAGCTTATCTGCAGGGTTGAACTAACAGAGAAATATGAAATGTTGGGTTTTGTATTGGCGTAGGTTCTGTGCTGTAATGAGGGACTTGCTATGGGGAAGTCTCTTTTGGAATCAGGCTGTTGAACTTGGAGTACATGTGTAGGTCATGAATGCTACTGCTGGTTCATGACCTGTTTTCTTGACTGAGTGTCTACAATTGTCCTGCAGAAAATACTTTTTTTGTTTTTATTTCCCCTCTGTGTGGGTACGTGCCTCATCACTCACATAGTGTAATAACTGCAAGTATGCAGTGTTATTGTTTTGGGGAACAACACTGAAATTATGAAACTTGTGGTTTTCTTCTGTTCTGCTAAATATTACATTTTTCAGGTCTGGGATATGAGGGGAGGGTTGGATTTCCTTTTTATAAAATGTATTTAAAAAAAAAAAACCACACAATTTCTCACTATGTCTACCAGATTTTAAATGCTTTTTGGCAGCTATGTTTTCTATTTCTCTCTGGAAATGTGTAACTTATGAAATTGTAGTTTAACATTTACTTCAGCTGGTATATTGGTCTTGCTCAATTCAATATAGTTTTTAAATTGCCACTGAACATAGGATCACATGTTCTTTTGTACTGCTGGATTCATGATATCATGGTGTTTGTGATTAGTGATTCTTTAACCTTAGAGCTCATTTCAGCAAAATTAATACATTGTTCAAGAAGTTTCAGCTTTTAGTGGTGGGCCTGACACATTGCTCACTGCTAAGATTTGAAGCATGAAAAGTTGGGGGGGAAAGTGGTCTTTGGCTAATTCAGTTAAAGAATTAGAACAAGTGCAGCATATAAAATTTTTCTTAACTTTTTGTACAACATCTGTTTCAAAGCAATGGCATTATTTTAGTAAGGTAGAGCTGAAGACTGATAAATGGTAGCTGTCTACACTCCTGTTCATTTTAATGTAGATAGTAAAAATACGTAGCATAAGTTAAACCCAAGTTTCCTATCCTCTCCTTAGCCTGCTCTGTTTGATACACAGATGATTCGTATGGGAAACAACTTTCAAACCAGTTTTTGGTATTCTTCAAGATTCTATACTGAAGCTACCTGGAATAACTGTTTCTTGGCTTTTAAATAGCTAAAAACAATTATCTGTGTTGTCTTTGTCTCCCATATTTTAAATGACAGTAGATATAATGCAGCTTTTCTTTCCTAATTATTTTTTTCTTCTTTTTTTGGGGGGGGTGAGGTCGGGAGGGTAATAAAAGTATTATTCTAATCACCAGATTGCTGATGCTTACTTTAAAGAAGACTTTCTTGGATTATTTTTGTTAACACGTGCGGTTTTTTTAGCTATCCAGTGAAGTCTTTCTCCTTGACTCATATGTTTACTCAAAGGACAAAACTCTTCTGTCTGGGTGAATCTTCTATTCAGCTTTAAGAGTTCCTCCTCAGGTTTGACTGATCAGATTAACTTATCAGCACCATGTATACAAATGCTAGGTCTGTGGCAGTGGCCACTTACAGAAGCACTTGAGAGATCCACTTCACTTAAGCAGAAAGACCAAGTTTCATGTAGGCAGTTACCTACTTTATCTTACCAGGGTTTTGCTTGCTGCTTTTTTTTTTTTTTTCTTGCTCCCAAGATACATTATTCTGGTTTCCAATGCAAGAAAGATTTTTTTTACATTATCCTTGTTTAAGTCTATATTTCATTTGTTCCAGCCTACGCTTTTCTTCTGCTGCGTTGGGAACGGTAGCCATGTCTGGGCTGTACATATGAAATGGTCTCAGGTGTTTTCTACAGTTGTTAACAAACACAGAACTGAGGTGGTGAGGTTGAATTAAAGACAGGAGAGAAGGGAAACAGACCAGAAAATTGTGATCCCTAAGGTTTACCACAATACCAACTGCATTTTGGAGTATTTGCCTTTTGCTAAGAGGAGCTTTGTCTAGTTCAAGATTAAATTTCTTCTTGTACATTAATTTACAGCTTCGATCCCATTTTTAGTCTTGCTTACCAAATAGATGGATCCTTCATCACTGGTTCTTAATCTTCCAGGGGATCCATAAATCAAAAACTTCCCAGTGGAAAATCAGATTTTCTTTAGCAAATTTAAATTTGCTGAATATAGACTTGTTCTCAGTTCTTGCAGGCGGAAGTAATCCTCTGACTTCTGGGAGTCCATAGCTAGGAGCTAAGAACTACTGACCATCCACCATCGAATGATGTGGAGTAGTAAACAGGAAATTTGTGTGCTTCTCCAATTTCAGGTTTCTATATTTGTATACAATATAGACATATTTTGCCCATATTTTCATGTGTCTAGGCATCTGGAGTGCTCTCCGTGCTCATCTTCTCCTTGAGAGATTCTGCTATTCCTGTGGAAATCAGTATATAGAGACTAAACAACGTCAGGTCTTCTACTTTCAACATCAGTTTGCCCAAGAATTGTATGGTTACTGTATTCATTAGCTGTGTAGTCAGAGCTACAAAATCTTCAAATACTGTAGTCTGAAAACATTGAATTTTCTCTGTCCACTGATAGCAGAGAATGCGCTGTGTTTGAAGATAGTCAGACAGATGTTATAATTTCTCTTGCTTCTTGGAAGCCTTTTTGTAGTTTTTGTACACAGCTCTAAGGAAATCCAGGTAGGTGCTTCATGACTTTATCTTATGAATTACCTCTTGATGTTAAGGAAATAATGCAGACTGCAAAATTCAAATTGATTTTTGCATTCTTGGAACAAAACCTGAGGTAGAGGGTTTTTTTTTATTGGTGAAAAGGTATCATTCCTGTCCTGCTATTATATTCCATAAGAAACATTAAATATGTATATCAATTCAAGTTTGGAAACATAATTTTTCAGAAAACATCTGACAATTTTTCAACATATAATACACTTCAGTGGGGCATGTATAGGGCATATGTAAATTCTGCTTTTTCATAAAACAAAATCTACCTGAAGTCTAGGTTTTAGCAATACACCTGGGAAATCTAAATTTTGGGTTTGTTCTGTTCTGTGAGTTTTCTCTCCAGAAAACAGGTTCTCTAACAGAATAAATGTCATAGAGCTTTGAGCAGTCTTGGTCCATGGGACAAACCTGATCTGTGCCCCTTGTTAGGTTGATTATTTGCATTGTGCCCTCATTTTACCTCTGACCAGGTGGGACCCTGCAGGATAGTATGGTGTGGAGAGCCCTGTAAGGTGTCAGGGGCTCCCATCAGATGTGTGGAGGATGTGGTCAGCATGAGGTGAGAGGGTGACTGTCTTTCTGCTAAGCTGTCAAAACAGACTTCCTATTGGCCTTAATAAGTATTTAATTTTCACTCGTGGTTTTTGAACCCTGTTTATATGGAAAAGAGGAACACTTTGAGCAGGGAGACTGCTCAAACAGCTTCCTGCAATGGGATACCTACAGAGGCGTGGCATCTGTTATCAGCCTTTAGCCCCTAAAGTGAGCAAGTACTGAATTTGGGATAGCCTGTTTCCACCAAATCCAAATTTGTTTGTCTGACTTCACCAGTTAAACACACAGGAGATATGAGAATGCAGCTTCAGTTGACGTGAGGTTCTTCAGTCCATAGCAGACCTCAGGTGCTTTTCAGAGCCTAACAATGTGTCCAGATCCAGTAATATGGGTTTTGTCTTTAACAGCTGCAGTGCGGAGGTGGTGAACACAGGTTTATCTGAACTGTTGTTTGAGAAGGGTTGAAAAACTATTGGCTTGCATTTTTCCACCTATCTTTTTCTTCTTTTCCTGGGGGTACATTGTACGGGTGTTTGTAGCTGTAGAACACTCTCTTCCTTTTTTAAATTACTAGATGTCTGGAACACTACTACAATTTCTCTATTTCAATTTTTTTTATTATACAAGAAACTTTAGTCTTAAAAAAAAAATATATTTTTAAAGATGGAGTTGTGTAATTTGTCCTTGGCATTGTGTTGAATTCATTACTAAGCAAAACGTATTGGTGCTGAGCTCTGTGTTCCCCAAGCTTGTTATACAAATTTATGAACTCATTATGCATATTTATTTTATATATGATAAAGAATATCAGATAAAACTAAATAACATTATTTATCAAAATACCACCTAGAAAGTTTATCTCCTAAAATAAAATGGAAAGAACAGTACATAAAACCCATGTAACAGTGTAATAAACTTTCTTGCATATCAAGTATATATTGAATTATCTTGAGATAATCAAGATGTATTGAACCAAGTGGTAAATATTGATTGAGTCAAGGCTGAGATTAATATTTACCTCAAGGGTCAATAAATTTTGATGTTGACTGAAATGTGAAGTCGATATATATATTGTTAATACATTCTGAATGCATTCAGCAGAAATATCTAGAAATCTGTTCTATAACCCTAGGGATCTCAAGGGACACCTTCCTTCCAGCTAATACTGCAAAGGAAAACTAAGAAATGGAAGAAAGTGACCCAGTTTTAATCAGTCAGTCAAATACATATGCACGCACAGGCACTTCATATCTGGTGCATCAGTAAAGGTGGAGCAAGAACTTTCTAGAGGGTTGGCCCAAAGCTATACAACATGTCTACGAACCCTTAAGGAATCACAAACTTCCCCTCCGCACTTTGGCTTCAAGTATGAAGTGTGTTTATTTGACTGTGCTTTATGTACCATAAATGTAAATGAATGAGTAAGGGTTTTTTAAAACAAACAAATAAAAGAATCCAAGGATCTCCAGCCCTCCTTCCTGAATACTCTAGTATATACTACTGCCCGTGGAGAGTGAAGAATGGGACAGGTTTATATTACATTGCTCAGTGTATTATTGGCAGTTGAACGAGCACTACAGCGATGAGCATCATGGCACAACTACTACAGATGTTATCCTTGCCAAACTCTGATTCATCCAAGAAAGATAGTTTTAGCACTTTGATTTGCATAAATAACTAGGGAAAGGCATTCATGGGGCTGATTTGAATGAAACTGAAGCATATTCATATGGAGAGAGAAAAGGAGAACTATCCTTTCCCTTCCCATTTTTAAAATGAGTTGGCAAGTCCAAGTTTTGCTGAGTCTATTTGCGTGTGAGATCCTTTGTGTGCCATTTTTCCTCCATGCATCTGTTTTGTCATTACTAAACCAAATAAAAATACCACCTTTCATAAAGCATGTTCAATCTTCTGTTGGAAATGGGCATCTGTCTTATGCATGGCTTTGGAAACATCCCAATCCGTTACACAGAATGGCTGGGGTTTTTTTTGGGGACTCACAGCTTTGATCAAGATGTGGTACAAAGAAAACTTAAAAATACCTTAGAAAATAACAGTTCTTTTGTGAGTTTAAGATACTAATGGAAAGAAACTGAGATTAAGCGTTTGACCAAACTGTCTAGCTCTTGCAAATCATATGCTCTGTCTGTTTATCAAAGGGATGAGATAGTCGCAGTGCACAGGCACAAGTGAAGAGTTAAAACTCAGCTTTAGCTTTGAATTACCCTGTTTTTAAGGTTAGGTCTGACACAAATGTTATTTTAATGAGCACTTTGTATCTAATACAGTTTCATTTGAATGAGCAATGTAGCTGTGTTATTACAACATTGCCGAACATTCCTGCTATTTCCATCTCTCATTAAAATAATAAAACGTAGTCATAAACTGCTGCTAAGGACAGAGGTTGGCTCAGAGTGAGATACTCATTTAGCATTTCAAGAGTTACACTGCACCAGAATGGCATTGTGTTTCTTGCAAAAGCAAGAAGAATAGGCAGAGGAAACCTTTGAGTCTGGCTTACTCAATGTGCAAGAAGTAATGTGAGAAATTAGTGCAGTTCAAAGACTGAAGAGGAGATGAAGCCTAGCCTGCTTCAGCACAGTGAAGACCTAGAAAAAATTTCAACAATAGAAGTCTTGTAAATATTTTGATCTGTTGCTGTAAACCTTCTTGAAGTAAAGATTGTAATGGAGCTGGAGTTCCTAACTTTCAGGGCAATTTTTAAGAATTTTTTGCTTTATTTTCGTTTGTTCTCATCTTAACATACGCACTCACATTAATGGTTAAAAGAGACTCCATGCTTTTTGAAGGTAAAAGTGTGTCTTGAGCTATACAGCCAAACCTTCTTCAATTAAAACACTGAAGAATTTCTGTACAGACTTAACTGGAGATATTAGAATTAGAAAATGAGTTGTTCCTTCCCCTTATCCTTTTATGTATATGCAGTTACTTTGCTGGAGTTTCAAGTGTAGAACAATTTGTCCAAAGAGTTAGACCAGTAGGAACAAAGTCAAACCCATTTGAGTGATTATGTTAATCCACTCCTCTGCTTGAGTTGTCTGATTATCAGTTACAGTTTCTAAGACAGTAAGTTTAGTAATCCAAGAATTCAATGGCACAATGGTCAATATCTCATTTGTCAGTCCATTTGCAGGACCTTTGGTGTCATCCTACTTTGTTATCTTGCTGTGACTGTAGTTCGTTTTCCTTCTCCAAAACATTCTTTTGTTGTCTTATGGAAAAGCTGGTATCATTGCTACTTACTGCATCTAGTAATTCATTTTTTCTTCTGCTCTCCCTCCTTGAGGTGTTTGTTTGTTTGTTTTGGGTTACCGGTAGTTTTATAGTTCAATATAAATTTGCCATTTCACATGTCTTAACAGGCTTCTTTTTGGAAAAAAAAAAAAACCACCACTAGTCTGCATTAAAAATATTTTTGCTTATGGTCAAAAATAACTGGTAACGAGAGAGGCTGAACTTCACCTGTTATCCAGGGGGCATTCAGTTGTTTGATCCCTAGTTCTGCTGTGTTGAGTAACCTATTTAAGGTTTTTTATGGTTATGATGAGTTATTAAAAGTACATCGCACTGTCATGTTGCCATGGTTTAATCAGATTCAGAGCAATCGTATACCATAAGAATGTAAGATAAAGCAGTCTATGAACATAAGGGGCAACCTTTTTCCTGTGTCTATGTTGGATAAAATCCTACAAGCTTTGCTTTCAGAGATCCTTACTTGACGGTGCCAAGTGGACGTGACCTGTTCACATGCAGTCTGTGCAAATACATACCTCCTAGGACCAATGACCTCTTTTCCTTCTATGTAACCATTTTTAAGGACTTCTGTCTCTGCTTCACTCTTTCATTTCTTGGTGGTTGCTTGTCATTTGACTGATGGCAACATAACTCAGTAAGTGGATGCCTCTGTCCATTGTGTCCCTTGCAAAGATTGAGGTATGAATTCCAGCAGCCTTTGAGCACGAACTACTAAGCTGTGAGAGGTCAAGATGGCTTTGAAGAGTAAAAGATATCTGTGCAACTTCAGTTTCAACACACACATCTTTGCTTAAACTATTAATTCTATTTCTTTTAAGAGCTAGATTGACACTTCCCATAGACTAAACTTTGTAGTGCATTTTCAGCTCAGTAATAAAGGGAAGATGAAAAGTTTGCATCTTGAAAGCAATTTCCTTCCTAATTCCCAGGTAGTGGAACTGTTGATATAACCTGTTGTCCAGCAGCTATCTTTTCCAGGCAAGCTGCTAGCTCCATGGAGTAATAATCCTGGCTGATTGACTTCTCCAAGAGAGAAATCATGGGGAAATGCTAAGACCTCCTAATGACAATTAGTAGTCTTCCAAAGCCATAACAACCTAGTGCAGATATTGCTTTCCATAGGTGAAGTTGGGTGGTTACTTGCTGGTTTCAGCTGGTCCTCTCTTTTAAATCTTAACAGTTCTCTTGAGAAAAACTGAAACTGTAGAGAAGCCCCCAGACCCATTATAAACATTGTTTATAATGCATTTTTCCTTTCTGTAAGTTGAAAAAGTTCAGGAAGAAATTCTATAGATGGAAAAAAAAAAAAGAAAATAAAAGCTTTTGCTGAAGGCCTTGAGATGCCTTCTGGCATTGGTTTGAAGAAAAAGAATAAAATCAGGTCCTATGATAAAACAATAGCCTTGAAGATGGAAAGTTATCTCTCTGTTTTAGCAATCAGAATGCAACATTTTTCTGACTATTTACATTCGTATAATGAAGAATGTAATTTATGTGACTTATTTTAAACTGATTTAGGCTAGTTTCAACCCTCCACAGATGTTTTGTTGCTGTGGAGTAGGTGTGTGCATGAACATATGTATTCTGATTGATTGAGAAGGAGGAAGGGAATGGCATGTGTTCACGCATGCAAAAATCTCCTGTGTCTGCACCTGACACTGTGGATATGCTTGTATCTACTTGTGCTCAGATGTTGCTCATCTGATTTTTTCCTTCTAGTGAAACAAAAGCACACTAGAAATTGCTTGTGGAGGACTTCTTTGGACATATCTGGATCCTCTGTCTCCAGGGACAGGTTGATTTAGCAAAGAAATAGTAGACAGAGTTTGAGTAACTTCATTTCTCCTTTTCTTGTGTTGGTATATCACTTGACTGAACACCTTCGCTAATCAGTCTTGCCTAACATCCTGAAGAGGCTTACAATGTTCTTTTAATTACCAGTCATTTGTGACACTGATCAGTTCATCACGGAAAAGGATCCCCTGCTTTAACAATGAATTCTTCTTTTTTTGTTATGTCAATAAACTCCACAACATACTTCCACGTAGCTAATTTACACTATATAGCTTTCTTGTCTACTACAGAGTGGGGAATACCACAGATTGGTTGTAGGGTTTTCTTCAGCTGCCTGATGTGCCAGAGAAACCATGTTCCCCTTTTTCCAAATACATAATGTGGGAAACATCTATGCACTAAAAGTACTAAGAAATGTAGTCCTTTTGGTCTTTTAGAAAATAATTTTGATTGGAGGAAGCCCTCTGTTAAATGTAGGGCCAGCTTATACTAGGTTTCCCAGGGCCTTCTCCAAGTGACGTTATGGAATATCCATCCCTAGAGATGTTCAGACCTCTTCAGCAACCTGTTCCTATGTTTAACATCCCTCATTCCAAAAACTTTGTCCTAGTTGGAACTCATATCTGCAACTTATCACCGTGCATCTTCAAGAAGAGTCTGACTCAGTGTTCTTTATATATTATCATTAGATTTCTTTGCACAAATGAGTTTTGTTAGCAGGGGATAAGAACTTTGAAACAATATCTAGGATCTTACAGCTGGGAGGAAAGATGAAGATATTGAGAGAAAAATATAGACATAAGAAAGCATTTCTTGAACTTCTGTATCTCAAACTATCTGTGACTTCTTTTTGTATGCTATAAGTTGATAAACGCAAATACAGATACATACAGCGTGTGTGTATCTTGTTCCAAGACCCTAACATGGCGTACATGATCTTGAGGTTAATTGCAAAGCTTTTGGGACATTGTGCAACGACATGTTGTTTTTCTTCACATAATAACACCCTTTGCCTTTTTTCGGGAGCTTTATAACATCTTCTGGGAATCATGACACAGAAGTTGAGAGAAGTTGGTCAGGCGATACTCATGGGCATTGGAATATCTGTCTGGTCTGAACACCACAAAGTCCTCTTGAAATAAGTCTGTGTTCAGTTCCATGAAACACCAGTGTAAAACTTAGCTTTTAAATTATTAGTATCCATAAAAACTTAAATCATGTGGTTTAGGATTATTAAGTGTTATTACATATTATTATTGTTATTAAAATGTTATTTAAAACTGTAAGAGTTGCACTTGGTTGGAATACAGGACGTGAACTTAATACATAGATTAACTACCCCCCCCAAAAAACAGCTACAACTTTAATGCTGTTTCAAAGTTAAAGGATTGATGTCCCAAACTTTTATCCACTGGAATTAATCAGTTGATGTAATTTGTTTCCTTGAAGACCAAATATAGCAACATTCTTTACTGTTTTTGAATTCAAAAGCGTCACCGTGTAATTAAACCAGGATGTTTTATTAGATGACTGTTTTCAGTACACTGCAGTAGAAGAAAATATTCCACGTTAAACAGTTAAGAGACTAAGGAAGAGACAACAGTGCATTGCATCCATCCAGAGAGAAACAAAGTGTAAGAATAGAAATAAATGTAATGGACATTGTTAAATTGTTTGTATTTTCATCAAGAGAAAATTTTAGTTCGGGTAGTAAAGGAGATACTTCAAGGCTGAGTAAACTGAAACTTCAAGGCTTTTTTTCTTTTCTTTTTCATTTATGATTAACTGCTTTTTAAAGAGATTGTTTTTCTAATTTAATCTGAATTTCACACTGTTACTGTGCAATCCATAACTTCAGACTCATGGGTTTTAATTGCATGTAATGGTCTCCTTATTTTCGCTTCACACAAATCCTAGCAGAAAGGAAAAGCCAATGGTTACCAAAGGCTGGTCGTGGTCCTGCATCTGCTGATGGAGTAACAAGATTAATACATGCTTTTTTCTAGAGAAAGTGCTTCCCAAGGTGAGCATGAATTTCGACACAGCCTTCTAGAAAGCTATCGCTGCTAGTTCCCAAAGCCAGGCATTATCAATACTGTTGGATCCAGAAGCACCAGATAATATTAAATGCCTTTGGAAGCCATAGTGAAATTGAAGAACATCAACAGTGTTTTCGTAACAGATGTAACTGTATAAACTACTAAAACAACGTATACCCTGAGGCAATATAGATAGTCTTGGAATGGCCTGTAGAAGAAGGTTTTCATACCATTCAGAGGACGGGATCAGCCAAAAATAATCTCAGTGACAGTGTGAGTCTGTCGCTGATCTTCAAATGTATCAAGTTGTCTCTACTGCTAAAGCCTGTCTCTAAAATAAGGTCACCAAAGGCGTTCGAATGTGTCATACTCGTTACTGCTTTCTGAGACATCCAGAATCTGCAGTCATGAGAAATACTGTGGGTTGTGCAATAAGACTATGTAGTTATAGATTGGTCTCTAGCAGAAAGAAGAAAAGCGAGCTTGAGCGAGATACAGAAAAAAACATGTTTTGGAAACTAAAATATTATATTACTGTTGAAGTGCAAAATAAGCTGATGAAGCAGTTGTGTTGTTTGAGTGCGAGAAAGCTCCTGAGCTCTGCCTCAGTTGAGGTGAGCCAAGAAGTAAAATTTAGAGCATGAGGCCATTTCTGCAAATCTTTAGGATTGTTTCTTTATTGCACTGACTGGATTCTGTATTTTTTGAATGTGATGATTTGGGATGGATAAAAGTTATTTGCCAACAACACTTAAGGAAAAATATTGAAATATTTTATGAACTATATCTCTGATAATAAATCATTTACAGGTGTTTCTCCTAATAATTTGTTCTGTTATAGGGTTAGCGTGCAATGAATGTGCAGAGAGATATGTGTACAGTACCGTGTTCAGTCTACTGCAGTATTAACATTTTCTTTAATATTATTTTATCTGATTCAAGACTGTGGAAGGGAAAACTGTTATAGAGCCAGGGAGTTAATTTCACTTATTTTAAAAAACTTAGCCTTTAAAGTGCAAATACCAAGATGAATTAAACAGTCTTTAAATACATTGTGATAATTCAATGCTTTCGGTATACTGTAGTGACCTGAAATTTAAAAAAAATTAAAAAGCCATGTGCTCTTCTCTATGCTAGTTTAAACCCTGAACACAACCCAGACTTAAGGATCAGTAAAAAGTGTTCCCAATGCATCATTATAGCCATGTCTCAGAAAAAGTCACAATTCAGGTTTTAAAAACTACTGGTGGAATAAGTCATGCTAATTAGAGATTTTTATGGAGGAGAAACTAGTGATAAAACTTAACTGTAAGCATTAAGCATCTAAGCTTGATGTTTCCATTCTGAAATCAGCCCAATGCCCAGTACTGTGAACAGTAGGAGATATCCAGCTGCAGATGTGCGCTATCATATTTAATCAAGTTTTTTGTTTCATCTGTATTCATTGCTTTACTCAAGGTATCACATTTTTACCATAGTCTTTAAATTCCTATAAGATAAATTTTAAGTCATAGCTCAAAAGGACTAAATTAACCTCAAGGGGACAAAGCTGTTTCCCATATAAGACTGCCTTCAGAAACTGCAAAATATGAACCCCTGCACTTTTAGTATCTATTTCTGTTTCTGTCCAGACCTAAATTTATAACAGTGAAGGTCCAAGTTTGGGAGATTTTAATGGAAAAAGTAGCGTGCAGCTCCAGTTAGTATGGGTTTGTCTGCATCATACCGGCATCTATGCCTCTGAAATTCTCCAGCCATTTCACTGTTTCTTTTGATGCACACTAGATATAAATTACAGCTTAGCTGTGAGCTGCAGCACCAATGTTTTTAACTGGCCAGAAGGAGATGAGATTAGCCAATTTATTTCATATGATTACCGCAGCATTGGTGCTCATATCTCAGTTAGTGAATAGGGGTATACTAATCCATTTATTTCTCATTTCTACATGATCTGCCTAAAGACACTGAAAACTAATTAATGATAGATTTTTTGTTTTTAAATTCCTAAACCCTAAAACAAACCACCCCCAAAATGCACATACCACTGTTCTTGCAGTACTCTGAGCTTTATAGTTCAGAATAAAAAGTAAATATGTTATTTGCCAAAGGATATGGTTTTCTCTCATTTTGTTATCTCACGCTATTAAATGTTTGTAATGTGGCATAATCAGGGCACATAAAAATATATATATTTGCTGTTCTAATTCAATGACACAAAATTCAAGATCCCTGAGGTAAGGTTAAGCAGGAGCTCATATAGTCAGGGTTGAAATTCAGACACTGCAGATATAATCCATCTCCCTGACACATGCAGTGCTTCATTGTGAGACTGCCAGACACAGTCTGCTGAGATGGGAATGTCACAGAATACCAAAACAGGGGGAGACGCAGTTTTGTTCATCATTGCCTTTATCTACGAATATCCATCTAACAGTCTACATACATAGCTGTTGCCAGACAGAGAAATATGAATGCAGCATGGAGATGTAGCAGCGAACATTCAGAGAAGTATATGGAGCATATGCTGGGCGCTCGGAATTACCTCAAAATAATTTAGGTAGTTAATCAGGTTAATTGCCTATCTTTAAGGCAGTATTTCAGTGCAGACGCTGAGTCACCACCTAAGTTGTCTAGCAGAGATCAATGGCATGCCTGGTTGCTTAAATCTCCTTGTGAATTCTGAACCTAAATGACAAAAGGGACCCTGAAGGCAAAGAAAGTGCACTGTCATCACTGGGGAGCCAAGGAGACAGGCAGAAAGAGCTGCAGTGATGGAAAGAAAAGGAGCTTTTTCAAAACTCTAAAGTGCTACTGGTCTTGCAATTAATTCTCAGTTATTCCTACTCTATTATGCATTTGAAGTTTTCATGCTGGGAACAAAAGGGGAAAAGCCCTAAACCAATTTAGAGAGAATTAAGGATGCAAAATGAGAGATGCAGGTGTACGCATACCTTAGAGAGAGAGAGAGAGAGAGATGTAAGTTTGGTCTAATGCATTTTTACCCAGGTAAGTTTTCTCTTTGCATTATCTTGTTCTGAATCCCTGTCTTAACTATTATAAAAAATAGTGTCAGGGTTGGTGAGAAATGCCACCGTGTTAGCTCAATTTTCTAGAATATATCACTTCTGAGGAAAATACGACATCACGACAACAGAAGAACGTTGTGCAGAGTTGGTTGTCTTCATTCCTCCACCTGCACTAATCTCAGACAGACCTGGGACCTTATGTGGTAACAAGTTCCCAGGGCCTCACTTTGCATCTCTTCAACATAAGCATCTCCTGCTGCACGTTTCCTCAGAAACATGCTGGTACAATGAATTACTGGGCATAAAGATTAGAGGTAAATCTGACTGCTACTATCACTTAGAAAGGAATTAGACCTATCTGGATTGGTGGTCTTATGAAACAAAGCTTAATGTGGCATTCAGCATTCATCTCACATCCTTATATTTTGTGTAAGTCTGATTTTTTTTTTCGGTGTGGAAAAAATAACATATTTCTGCATACCTTGTTTTATATTTCCATATCCAGTAAAAAAAACAGGAAGAGTCTATGTGATATTTCTAAGCACCTGACAGTGAGAAATACAGGTATCATAAGAGTTTGTGTGGTTTTTTTAATCTATTATTGCAGGGAATTAGAGAAAAATGTTTTAATCAGAATTTTATAGATAAAAACAGTATCCTCAGCTCTGAAGTCTTTACTTACTGGGTCTACAAAAGGTTCTTTTTGTAGTTTTTTTTTCTTGGAAAAGAAAATATGTCACAAATATGTGGGGTTTTTTTTACATATTACACAGGGAAAAAAAGAATTCTTCATTTTGAAAACTTTCAGTAAAAAAAAGGGGACATGCTTTTAACAAATATATGACAAAGAGGTCCTGTTCTACTGGTTCTGTTAATTGATTTTCTTTTTTAACCCCTAGAACAAATAGATCCCACTGCAGTTTTTCAAACTTAACCTTGAATTCAGCTTATTTTTTTCCAAAAACTAGACTAAAAGCCCCCAGGTTTTGTATTTATAAATAAGAATAAAGTTGATGTTAAAGATGTCCTCTAAGGATTTAATTTCATACACTTGAGCTGCTTCTTTAATAAAGAATAACAGGCACAGGAAATTTTGACCTTTCATTCTTTAACCATCCTGTCTACCATAATAACACTTCTGACAGCAAGTTGGGTACTTACTGCCTTGTTTTGCTTCAACCTTATCTTTAAAGATTAACCTAAAAGTAATTTTGAATTTTAGCTGCTAAACTTGTGAGCACAAACATATATGGAGTGATTGACAGAAACAAATGTTTAGACCTGTGAAAAATGAATTTTTATTAGGGATTTTTACAATCCTCCAGACATCAAAAATGTTTGCCACAGAGCTTTATGTTCTGTAACTTCTGCAAATTCAGAGTAAAAAACTCAGAGTTTTGTTTTCATATTGTATGTTTTAGTTGAAGTTCATCTGACTTTGTGCAGTGTTCACTCCCTGTGTTAGCAATGCCTTTTCCCATGTTGCTTGCTTGTCTGGAAGTAGACAATCAAGTTTGCATACATATACGCCCACATTAAATCACATATATGAATCCTCAATGAAGTTCAGTTAACAAAGATTTCGGTGTGATTTCTTGATGTATTTGAACACGCATTCTAGAAGGCTACTGAGACGAGAAATTCTGAAGGAAAAATCAGGCAGCAAAGATATTGCCAAAGTGATAGCTTAAATCAGTGCAGAATGAGCAGATCGAATGTTGATTCAAGAATATATGCAACCATTCTTCCAAAGATCTATAATAATTTTCAGTCCACACTGTCTAAAGTACTTTGAAACTTTCATTAGTGCTGTTAATTTTTAAAATTTTGTATTTTTGCTATATGATCCACATCCCCTGCAAGAAATTCCCTTCAGGAGGTGCAGAGATTTGAAGTGGCTTTGACTCGTGTCATTATACATCACCTTGGTTGCTTTTGATTCACAGTATTCCGGTTAAAATACAAATGGACATAAATAATGTCACAAAGTCCCTTTTTATTATTAAGATCTCAGATAAGAATATTTATTAAGAAAAACTGATGCTTCAAAAAGAGAACATGCTTATTGGCCATTGGCTGGTTTGGAAAGATGGGGCCTGTATACAGTGTGTCAAATAATTCACTGTTGTGAGAAAACATGTTTGAAGTGGCATTTTGTTGCTTGTTTAAGGGCAGCCCGTCTCTTCAGTCACATAAATGCTGAGCTCTAGTTCACAATGTTCTATATCTATTCTGCAACTATCAGCAGAGCACCCCTGTCCTTTATATCTTCCAAACAGGTAGCAACCAGGCCTCTTCCTTAATGGTTTTCAGGTTCTGTTAACCACAGCATAGTGAATTTTAACCAGAAAAATTCTCACAACTTTGAGATGATTACTCAGAAATGTGACATTTAAAGCTCATGTAGAATTACCTTCTAGATCATGGTTGAAACTGACACTGTAATTTTAGCTAGTATGGTATTCAAGGATGCCTATGTCTTGTCTAGAGAAAATGCATATTTGTGAAGAGCCAACAAAATGTCCATACGTAAAAATAAATAATTCTCTAATAGCCTGATGGTAATTTTACATTAAGATTTTTAAGAAGCTGAAATTAAGCTATAAATACGTTGCCAATTTCCAAATCCTAAAAGAGATATGATCTGGCTAGAAAAGGGAGAGAGACACACACAAAAAAAACCCATTACAGACATAAAAGTTTTTTATCTAAACAAATATAGAAGTGTTGTGAAATAATAAAATGGTTTTAGATTGAATGTCTCTTTTTATTCACTCAGAATAGTATGTCTTAAAATGCTTCTCTTCCCAGTTTGAGTGCTACCTTCATCTTCACACAATCACAGAATGGCTGAGGCAGGAAGACACCTCTGGACATTGTCTAGTCTAACCCCCTTGTTCAATGCAGGGTCATCTAGAGCAGGTTCCTCAGGACATTGTTCAGTTGGGTTTGAAAACCTCCAGAGATGGAGATTCATCTTCTTCCTGAAGTGTATTCTATGCACTATTTCTGCAAGATTTCAATTTAATATTTCTGTTTTCACTTGCAAGATGATAACTCTCCTGGAGGGGTGTGTGTGTTTGAAAAAAGCCAACCCCCCCCAAACAACCAACCCACCCCCCAAAAAAAAACCCACGCCACAGCACCCCTCATGCCTCCTGTATTTCAGTGTCAGAATGGCAATATCTCAGTTTTGTTAAATTAAAGGGAATTTTGCTGCTGCCCTTGACAAGGACTCTCAACCAGGATTCTCAGCAGTCACTTGATACCAGGTTGTACCATGAGGAAGAGAAAGGCATTGGAAACTGTATTTTTAAAGTCTTCTGATATAATCTGTTTTATCGTTCTTATTACTTAGCTGATATTGCTAAAATGATTGTTTAGTACCTAGTTTCCTTGGAATGCAGGGTTATGTGTATACTGTAATGTCATCAACAGGTACAAAACCACTACTTCTCAACATTTCTTCCCTTTTCTTGAAATGTACCACCAGTCTCCTACCCTTTCTGCTTTCAAAATATCATTATTGGCCTTTAGTATCTGATAAGAAATTACCCCTGTTCACTTGTCGTAAAGCTGTGGAAAAGCCGAGAAATTGAAATTGCTGTGTAGTGCGTTTTTGTTCTAATATCACAGTTCATGAAATGCTGGATGTTTCTAATATATCTTTACAGATATTTCTATCTATGCACTTTTGTCTTCTCCATCGTGCGTGGGTTGCTAATTGAAGGAGCTTTTGCAGCAAGAGAGATAAGGAAAACAACATCTGTAAAATAATTAATAGCTCTCTAAAGAAAAACTATATAAAGTAGTCTTCTCTGCAAGCTATACCCTGTGGAGAGAATCAGGAAGGTGCACTTGAACCACATCTGTGTCTGCCTTGACTGGAAGGTGATGCTGTTATTTGTGGTGTGAATATTGACAAGCGTTATTGGTAGGGTGTTCTCTTGCAAGCAGAAAGCCTGGACCAGAGCACAAATGTGCCACTGCCCTCCTTTGTGACCCTGATACGTTGCTTTCCCTCCCCGTGTCTGTATGGTCTCTTCTGCTCCTGCCTTTCCTGTTGGTAGCCTTGTCCCGTCTGCATGGGGACAACTCTCGCAAAGCGTTTGGATGACGCCCTTTGGAAGAGCTTCTGGTTTTGTCAGCTGCTGTGTTGCTGCAATACAGCTGACACAAATATGTACCTGCTTTTGGGGTGGCCCCATATTGTTACGTTTTTCACTCGGGCAAGAACCCATATATAATTAAAAATACTTGTAGGCTTGAATCTTTTGTGCTAATTGGTTTTCCCCTGAGCCCCTGTTGACAACTAATAGCTGGTGAAATTACACTGGACAGTATATTTAAAACTGCTAATAAAAAAAGGCTAAACTGCCTGGGGAGGTTCCTTAATAGAAACAAGGTTTGGAAAAGAGTAGAAAGTCAAAGACCCAGCATCAGTCTACTTGTTCTGCGGGACTGAAGCAGCTGCTGTGTCACATGATCCAGCAGCCGCCAAGGCCTTCGACTTGAAGGAATTCTGCCATAACTATCCTGACTTACAAACTTCACCTGGCTTTAATTCAGTAACGTAACTTACTGAATATTTTTCCATTAAGACGACTTGTGTGTGTGGGCACAGCAGGGATTCATTTGGGGACATCTGACTGTTTTTCCTCTTTTCCTACTCTTTTCCCTCTTTTATAATGCTAACGGGCAATAGAGTTCTGCACATGTGAGTGTAACTGTCACATGAATACCAAAAGAATGCAGCATGTTGTTTCAAAAACTAATGCCGAGTAAAGCCATAATGATTTGCTGCTTACAGTAAAGCTTTGCCAATTTAATTATTTGTTCTGCTCTGAAGATTTACACGGGATCCTCACCAAGACTTTAGGAAGACTAGCAGCAGTGTAGCATGTTCATCCCTTTCTCTCTCTGATGAGTCTGTGCATCCCTGATTGTTGCGCATGGTTTCCATGTGCGGTCGTCTAAAGTACACTATTTCTGAGGACTTCAGCTGGTCTTTGCGCAATTGCAGTGACTTTCTAATATCATTTTTGGAACACGATATAAAACTTTGAGCTGTTTTATCTTGCAAGATCACTGTTATATTAAGTTTAAATAAGCTCTTAGTCAAACATTATTTCTTGTTGCTCTTTTACACCACTGCTGGCAGATTATTTTGGTCACAGATGTGCATTTTGTGGATGTAAAAAGGGGTTGCTTTGTTTTTCTTGCAGTATATCTCAATGCAACGTGTTTCATTTATTTAAGAGTCCCAGAGAAAAAAAATTCCTGGAGTTTCAGCTGACTTCTTAGATTTAAACTCTCCTGCAGAGTACGTGGGATATATAGGTACTTGGCATCACAATTTATGGGAGAGATATTTTAAAGGAGGTGTCACTTATAGTAATGGATGTTGTTGTTGTTTTAAGAGGTCTGAGGATTTTTAGCTGTTGAATTTGAGTTTTGTGGTGTGGGTTGCTTTTTGGGGTTTTTTTGGTTTTGTTTTGTTTTGTTTTTTAAATCCAACTGAGGATAACTGCGCATGGGTGCCTAAGGAAACAAGTAATATCAACATAAAAAATGTATTACTTACAATTGACAGCTAACTTGGAACATGTTGTACCTCTCAAGTCAGAAATATTTGCACTGATCCTTCCAGCTAACAATAGCAGCCAATGGTAGTTCATAAAAGGGTAGTGCAGATATAGCAACTGTCATTATATTTGCGCCTCTACTACTAATATTTGTAGATCTTTGTTGCGTGTATCAGAGCACTTATATTCTATTTTGCATTATAGCATTACTTTTTTTAATTACTTATTGAGTAGTTTTAAAAAAATTTAAAAAGCTTTTGGAGTGTTGGGTCTATTTCTGTCACGCATTTATGAACCCGATTCAAAGTCCACTGAAGTCAGTGGAAAGACTTAACAGATCTTACTTTACTTCATTGTTTTTTGTGGGGGATTTCTTTCCCCCTATAGACTGCATCATGAAGGCAACAAGGTTTTGGTAACAAGCAGTGGGTCTATTCCTGCAAAAGAGAAAGAAATAAGAGGAGGAGTGGCCCTTGTACTTTTGTATCTGAGAGCTGAGGCCGCAAAAGCACCCAAGAATTGGGCCATAAGCAGAAATGTGCAAGCGAAGTCTGACGACAAGTTGCAGAACAGGTCCATGGAGCTGCACAGCAGCTGCAAGTGCTTAGCACCTCTCCAGCAAGGTCCCAGAGAGAGACATCCTTTTATTGGGCTGATGACGCTTGCTTAGGAAGGGTTTATTAATTCTCCAAGCGCAAAACCAAAAGTGGCCGAATAAGAGAATACCACAGGTGAACAGATTGCCAAAAGGTTTTGATTTCAAACATGTGTCTCTGGAGTGTTGTGGACTTTATGGGGAGGTTTGTACAGCTGAAAGATCAGCACCAGGTCTGTTTCTTTTTCCTCCTGTCTGTTCCCCTTGTTTTCTGTTCTGCTCAGCTTATGCCATTAAAATCTTTCCTATTGCTGTAGACCTTGCACTAATTCACCGTGACATTAAAGCTGGAGAATACTGTAATGCTACTAATTAGGCCAAAGGAAGAATGATGAATATTTTTATAGTTACTATTGCAGATGACTGCTGCAGATAGAAGCAGTCTTTCAGTCGCAATGAATTGTTAGGGCATATCCTGACCTCTTTCTACTCCTTCTCCTTGTATGAAAACAGTAATTTTCATATTCAAGCTTAACATGAAGGAGTTTGATTTAAATGTAGGTTTAGTTATCAGATAACATAGTGTGTATAAAATGTTCATAATTATCTCAAGTTATTCTCTCATAGAAATCTGGAGTTACCTGAAACAACTACAAACATTTTATTTCGTGTGTTTTCTTGAAATATTTTGGATAATAATCTGCTAAGAGGAGCGACAGATTGAAGAATTCTAGGAAAATATAAGAAAATTTTAGCACTGCTTTCTTCTCAATTTCTGTTTTCAAAGCCAGATTATAGTTTGTAGAGACTATTCTGATGATGTCTCTTGTCAGGAGTGTAGCTATGGGGCACAATGGATTTGCATACAGGTTAATGCTTGTACCGAAAGCAATTTTGAAAGGTATGTCTGTTTTGGTGCCTTATTCCTAAAACATGTTAGATGCTAATGTGTTAGTGCTCTGGGGTAGTATCTATTGCTGTTATTTTCCAAATTAAAATAAGTAGCAATTAAAAAAAAAAAAACAAGCTTTCCTTGTTTCAGTGAGTAATTTTATTTGAGAAAAACAAATATTTCTTTGTATATCATGACGCAGCACAAGTTCCTCAGAGGAGATGTTTTGTTTGTTTCTACTGAAGAACAGGTAAAAACAAATGTTGCTCTTGATGCCTAAATTTAACAGACCTTTGGCTGGTTCCTTCTATTCTGTGGGACAGAGAGACCTTGCAAAGATTTAAGAGGCATCATGTGGGCAAGCATGGCTAAAGAACAAATATTGTCTGGTTCCTCTTCATTCAGAGATGTTTATTAGAAGCAGGAGTGTGAAAGACGGTTCAGGGCTGTTTGCATGAAACACTGACAATTAGGTAGAGACTGACACTGCAGGAAAAGGTGGGGAGAGAGTGATAAATCAACCTGTAAAAGTAAGCATTATGGCTTGAATGTGTTTC
The DNA here is from genome assembly GCA_008711295.1 of Anarhynchus alexandrinus. Taxonomy (NCBI): domain Eukaryota; kingdom Metazoa; phylum Chordata; class Aves; order Charadriiformes; family Charadriidae; genus Anarhynchus; species Anarhynchus alexandrinus. Next base: position 657,804 of record VUYV01000089.1, read on the forward strand.
ATTTCATGTCCTAGTTATTACTGGATTGTCTCAGAAACCCATCAGGACAAACAGAAGTAAGCCAATGGTGAGGCTTTTAAGTTACAATTTACTCCAAGCGCTGTCAGCAAGAATGAATAAATAAAAAGTAAAAAAAAAAAAAAAAGCAAGCTCAGCTTTCTTAGGCATTTAGTTTATTTTGCTTAGGGAAAGAAGACAACTGGGAACTAAGGCACTGCAGGCTAGTGGCGTAAGCTCATTTTGTTGAAGTGTACAACTATTAAAGTGACAATTGGGAAAGTCATTTGAAGAGAGAGGGAAACTGAAACTGCTTAGAAAATATATCCATAGCAGGTAGTGACTATACTTGTGATGCCCCAGCTGTCAATTATATCTAGATGTAGAAATAAAAATACATTTGATGGATTAATTAAACAGTATAGTAAACAGCACTGGTGGTCTCTTATTTAATCTTATGCACACCAGCTAGATCCCGTTCACAAATAGTCTTGAGTGGGTACAAACCGTCATGCTAATTCCCTTCTGACACTAGCGGATTTCAAGAGAGTCAAACAAGCAGAGAAGGACGTGTACCCTGGGGTCTGTCAAGACTCTGAAAGTATGCTTGTGCTTATTCCTGTGTGTAATGGTATATGCACGCAGACCTCGCTTTTCTTTTCCTTTAATCAATGTTTCTTTCAGAATATTATTTGAATAAGGGTAGAAGTAACGACTATTTCTTTTTTCTTTTGTTTCTTGGTTATTTCTTCTACCCTTCCTTGTCAGTAATTCCTTTCTTCCTTTATTATTTCTATAACTAGCAAACAGTCTCTGCAATAGACCAAAATGTTTGTTGCTCTTCTAACATCTAGAACTGAGAGAGACACCACTGGTTTATATAGTTTCTGCATATTCTGTTGGGTATTTGTTTTATTTCTGAATTACCTTTACATTTTTTAGGACTAATAACATGCACAAATGCTTGTAATTATGGAGGAAGATCCCAAAGTTTTCCCGTAAGGATTTTTTTCCTGTCCCAATACATACTTTCCCTGAAGTTAATGGAAGTTACATGCGTGCATCCGAAGGTAAAGTACATCCCCAAAGGTTTTACTGGAAAATTTGACAATGCTAAAATAAACAGAGCATTGTGGCAACATGCTTCAGTGAAAATAAATGCTCACTCTGTTAGCTCAGCTGCTCTGGTGCAGGAAAGCGATTCTTTTCCAGAGGCTCTCTTGTCAGATGCCCATAGGACTTTGGCTCATTTACCATTTAACATTTCCACCGTGTTTGGCAGAAAATCTGCAAAACTGCCAAAATGTGATCAGATATCAAGGAGGTCTAGGTCCCCTCCAGTCGCTTGCCTTCACTTGTGGAGTCTGAGTCAGGGGAACCTCTACGTGAATTGAAGGCACTAGTAGAGAACAGAAGTTTGAATAGGGTCTGTGGTTATGTATAGAACACACTTTTATCTTATTTTTCTGATTATTTATAGTGACTTTGCTTTTCTTCAGAGACCAGCAGTTGAACAGTAATATATAAGATCTTGGGGAGGGGAGCAGGGACTGAACCTTCCTTGCTTTCATTCAGATGCGTTTTGGTTGCTCAATGTTCCTGAAGAGTTGCCGAATGATGCAGTGGAACTGGGCATTTGCTCTGTGCGTGCCATGACTTTCAGTAAAGACGACAAACATGTGCTCTTTCACAAAGGTTACCTCCTTACTTTAATCTAGTAATTTTGGATTGAAAGTCTGGGATTATTTTTTTTCATTTTCAAAGCATAAAAAAGGTGGGGGTTGGGGGTTGAAACAGTGAAAAGTGAAGAAAGAAAAAGAAAAGAAGGAAGAAAAGTAATGTTTTGTCATTTCCAATGAGATTATTCCCCTTCTTTATTTCCTTTCCGCCTACAACACTAGCATATAATGAATACACTATTTAGGTGAAATAGACTTTCTGTACCTACTTAAGCATACTGAATAAGTCAGAGTTGAAGTCTGGAGTAGTTAGGCTTTCTTTTTTTTTAATCTGAGATACAAAGCTACACTGTCCTGAAACCTTGTTGGCAAATTTTCAGTGTTTACAGGAAAATGGAATCCTCTTCTGTTTCAGCAGTGTTACCGGGACTGCTACGGAGCTGCTGCCACAGAACTGCGTGCTAGTATCTAGCTCACTAGACAGTAGGAGAAAAGCCAGTGTGTTCATGGAAACAGCGCTTCCTCAGACAAGTAATAATCAGCCTAATGTCGATGTCATGCTGCAATCAGGCTCTGACAAGGTTTGCAAATATCTTGAAAGGAACTGCTCATCTTTGAATGCTGTAGATCAAAGCCCAACTGGAACAAAAACCAAGTATGCCGCATGTCAGCTGCAGAATTTTGTTGATGAGCACAGCATGTATAAGCAGAGGCCACCGCTATCATCACCGGCAGGAACAGCCAGATGGACTGGGCTGGTCGATTATTTAAAATCTTGCTGCATAGCCACAAAAACTAAAAATGAAGCTTAAAAACCCATTACGCATCTCCATAGCCCCAGACTGTCTTTTTAAAGCTACAAGTCCATTTTTAATCTGTGCCAAAGACTTTTTTTAGACATGTCTGTTCTCAGGAACTTCCGTCTGGTTTTTGCCATTCATGAATAGGGTTAGTCCTGGGGAGGGATAGGTGTAGGATGGTGGTTCAAGCAGAGGCATAGTCTGTAAACCCTCCCAGCTCTGCCACAGATATGCGCACTCTGCAAGTGGGAAAGTCATTTGCTCTCTGTGTGCACTTCTTTTTCCAACTGTGAAATGGGGGCAATATCTCATCTATAACTGTAACACAAGGCCTGATTCATTAATGTGTTTCCAGTGCGCTTTAGACTCTGTGGGATGAATAGCTAGCACTCTGCAGGGAAAAAACAGACAGCCAATAGGATAAAATATAGTTTGTGTTACGCCAGTCTAACCCTCCGGATACTGTGCTTTTGAGCCAAAACCATTTGCTTTGCTCTGCTGTAGTGTCTCTATTATCTTTGAGGATTAAGAGGTTGTGGAAGGCTAAAGCAGGCTTCTTCATGTGTTGGCACCTCTGGCACCATTGTGGTATGGTGAAGCCAGCCTCCACTGGGGCGTGTTGTGTACATCACATCTGTATGCACTGTGGGTCTAAACTGACCTCCAGGATGGCCACACCAGAATTAAAAGGTGGCGTAACCAGAAAGGACCTAATTTGGTGTTGTTTGCACCTGAGGCTAGAGAATCTCTCTCAGTGACGTTGTGCAGAGCTCCAAAAGCCTGTGTTAGATGTACTTACTTGCTTGGTGTGGAGGGAGGCAGTGGCAGCCTGGCTGGCCGGTGAGGCAGGGAAGCCTATGTTTCAACCTGTGAAACCCAGTCAGTATTGCAGTATGAGACAACAGACTGCAGTGTTACTATCTGACAATTTAGGCAATTGGTTTATTCAGAGTAAAAATAAAAGACAAAGAAAAAGCCCAATAACTAAAAGTTTACATTAGGTTTGGGATTTTGTTGGGTTTGGTTGTTTGTTTTTTTCAAAAGAGATTTTTTTTTTTCTTTTGCCCTAGACTTCCCTTGCAATGTTTAAATACGGAAGTTATGAAGTGAGAAATTTTCTTTCTCAGATAAATGTAAATTACCTAAGAATCACATAGAGAGGAGCCTCTACACCAATTTTTTTTTTAGTCTCTGCAAGCTAATTCTTAGCTCTTTATCTTATAATGGGCCCTGTGGGGCTACAGCTGAGGGGTATTTCTGTTTGGGCATGTTCACAGGTGGAAGATCTTCCTGGAGCTTACCAGGTTCCCAACTGAATCCCTGAAGCATTGCTCTTGTAGAGTGATGTGATGAGAGTGAATGCATTTATTATTACCTGGGTTATAGCTGTGCTTTCTCACCCCATCAGTGCTTAGAGCCTAAAAGGAGCAGAATCTCCACGAAGGCCTCCAAGCTAGATAGACAAGGGAAGCACACTCGAAGAAGTGATGGGGATGTCCAAAGCCACGTACTCGCTCACAGAGACTGTGACAGCTGCAGAATCCATCCTCCTGTTCTGCTTTGCAAGTCAAAAACCTGTATTTAAAATTTTGCCTGGTACTTTCTATGGAATGCAGAGCCAATAGCACTTAATGTCAGGTAGTCTTGGAAAGAGGTTAACAGACAAAGACCACACTAATTTTTAGTAATCTTGAGAAGGAAAAAAAAACCCAACCCTACCCTAAAATAATTGTATGACACAACATTCCACTTCGTCTCACCTAATAAAGCATTTCTATGCATGTCTTTTACCATTATAAAAATGAGCAGACGTTATGGGGCAGACTCTCACCATGATTACACTGCTGTAGATCAAGGGACGCATTTAAACTCATTTTGTTTGTCTGCGAAGTTCTTGTTTTTCATGTGGTGCTTTGGAAAAAATAATTTGCAACTGTGAGAGCTGAAAGTAGTTTATGGAAAGTTTAAGGGTGTGGAATGGTAACTAACTGGGTAACTGCAGTTATTTTTGTATACAGTCATGAACTAGGGTAAGACCAGCTCCATCACTTTCCTGGTGAAAGAGATCAAATTTGATTCTAAAACAAGGGACAATATAAAGATCTGGAATAAAATTCATAAAAAGAGGCATTCTAGCAGAATTAAAGGGGATACTGAGGACAAAATAAATTTGAACAACCTTTTTCTATGTTATTCTGTGATTTCTGATAAATTTAGGTTTTTATATAATTATGCTGAAAACTATAGTGTTTCTGAGATGGCATTGAATATCGGCCATGATTAGTTTAAGCTTTTTGTACTAATTTATTACTGCTAGGACAGTACCATAACAGGAGACTTAAAGCTTTTGTGTCTGCTATGCAACTTGTCTGCTCAGAAGAGCAGCTTAAACATCTTTGTTTTACCTATGCTATCTTCCTGAAGCCTGAAGGACTACTTAGTTATAACTATGCCAGGAAAATATGTTCCAGTACATATATACCTTCTTTGTATTATATTTGTAATAGAAAATGATTGGAAACTGACACACACTGACCTCCAGTAGATAATTATCTGATAAAATTGATACTTCACTTCAAAATGCCTAAAAAATTATAATGTCAGATTGATGTTTATTCCTAAAAGCATTCTGGACAACTTCCCCTTGATCTTAGATCAGTCCATTGTCAAATTCTTTAAAGGCCACATCATTTATAAATGATATGAACTGCAGATGTATAATTCATGTGGAGCATAAAATAAGGTTTAAAACATTTGTATTAAAAAGGTAAGGTGATCCTATATTAAATCATATTTATGGCCTAATTTTAAAGTACAGAATCCTTCTGACTGAATTTTAGCACTTCTTTTTATTTTTTAGAATTTATTAAAAAAGAAAAGTAACTTTGACAATGATGTTGGCAGACAAATAGGCTCTTTTTTAAAATCCTTGTGTTGATCTGTCATATTATTTTCCATTAGCTACCCCTACACTTTCTGCAGATTGCTTTCAGCCATATTTTTACTAAATGTTTTTGGAAGTGCAAAGAGCAATGTAAACTGCAGATTTCACCATTACTGTTTTGACATTGCAAGCTCAAGGTTAATGGGATTTCTTTGTGGATAAAGAAGAAAAATAACTACATTTAAAGTTAAATCACCTTGTGGGTATAGCCAAATTGCAGGAAACATAGAAACCATTGCTATTATAAAATTTAAATAACTAAATAAGTAAAAATTCTGGATATATTTTGCTGCTTTTTTTCTTCCTTCTTATTAAGGTCTAAAGACCCCACCTAAAAGTTTGCATTTCTTGTCCTACTGTGTAAAACCAACTTTGTGGTTATCATGTCTTCTCAAACATCTTTTAATATATTTTGAGAAGTATAATAATGCTGTTTGATATAATCATCATTTTATATTGTTAAAACTTTAGACTTGATCTCATTATGAAACTTTTACCAATAGAAATAGAAAGTAAAAATTGACATAGAGTGTCTAGTTCAAACGAATCAGAAATTTGCTCCTGGAGGACTCTGTCCAGCAAAATGTAAAGATTCAGCAGTGTCTAAGCTCATGAATGGCCTTAACCATTTCATAGAATCATAGAATGGTTCAGGTTTGAAGGGATCTTGAAGATCATCGAGTTCCAACCCCCCTGCCATAGGCAGTGACACCTCCCACTAGACCAGGCTGCTCAACGCCCCATCCAGCCTGGCCTTGAACACCTCCAGGGATGGGGCCTTTACAGCTTCTCTGGGCAACCTGTTCCAGTGCCTCACCACCCTCACAGTGAAAAATTTCTTCCTAATATCTAATCTAAACCTGCCCTCTTCCAGTTTGAAGCCATTCCCCCTCGTCCTATCGCTACATGCCCTTGCAAAAAGCCACTCTCCAGCTTTCTTGTAGGCCCCCTTTAGGCCCCCTTCAGGTACTGGAAGGCTGGATAAGGTTTCCCCGGAGCCTGCTCTTCTCCAGGCTGAACAACCCCAATTCTCTCAGCCTGTCTTCATAGGAGAGGTGCTCCGGCCCTCTGATCATCTTTGTGGCCCTCGTCTGGACCTGCTCCAACAGGTCCATGTCCTCCTTAAGTTGGAGGCCCCAGAGCTGGATGCAGTACTCCAGGTGGGGTCTCACGAGAGTGGAGTAGAGGGGCAGAATCACCTCAGCCTGCTGGCCACGCTTCTTTTGATGCAGCCCAGGATATGGATGGCTTACTGGGCTGCAAGTGTACTTTGCCAGCTCATGTTGAGCTTCTCATCAACCAGCACCCCTAAGTCCTTCTCCTCAGGGCTGCTCTCAATCCATTCTCTGCCCAGCCTTTATTTATGCTTGGGATTGCCCCGACCCAGGTGCAGGACCTTGCACTTGGCCTTGTTGAACTTCATGAGGTTGGCATGGGCCTCTCCAGCCTGTCCAGGTCCCTCTGAATGGCATCCCTTCTCTCCAGCATGTCGACTTCACCGCACAACTTGGTGTCATCAGCTAACTTGCTGAGGGTGCACTCGACCCTGCTGTCCATGTTGCCAACAAAGATGTTAAACAGCATCAGTCCCAATACCAACCCCCGAGGAATGCCACTCATCGCTGGTTTCTACTTGGACATGGAGCTGTTGACTGCAATTCTTTGAGTGTGACCATCCAGCCAGTTCCTTATCCACTGAGTGGTCCATCCATCAAATCCATGTCTCTCCAATTTAGTGACAAGGATATCATGTGAGACAATGTCAAATGCGTTGCATAAGTCCAGGTAGATGACATCTGTTGCTCTCCCCTTATCCACCAATGCTATAACACTGTTATAGAAAGCCACCAAATTTGTCAGTCATGACTTGCCCTTGGTGAAGCCATGTTGGCTGTTACCAATCACCTCCTCGTTTTCCACGTGCCTTAGCAGAGTTTCCAGGAGGATCTGCTCCATGATCTTGCAGATTTAAAAGCTGTGTCTTTAATTACACCTTTGAAGATCTGACAAGCATTTACTAATATGACATTAAACAGTGTTTTGGCAGTATTCTCCCTGAGATTTATTTTCTTTGAAGTGTTAGCTAGAGTTAGACTGACTTTCCTTTAATAGCAAAGAAAAATTGCAACAATAATTATTTCCATATAATACAAGATGGACTTTCCTTTCCACTTCACCTTAGTGATATGGGTTGTCCTAAAGTTTGCTTTTATAGTTTGTGGGCCCTAGAAGTTAATAGTCATAAGTGAAAACAGGCAAGCTTTCAGAAAGATTGGCTGCTTCAAAAACTTGTCTTACCTGGTAAACTTCTGATGTAATTATTTTGTTCCTCTCTAGGTATGCACTTGTTTGCATTGCACAGAAGCGGGCATAGAATGCCACTGCATTGCTGGTATGCACCTTTCAAAGCAAGGGAAAAGCAAGGCTACTGTTGCAACTCTGAAACAGGCAACACGTTTCCTTTGGTGCAGGAAGAATTTTGCCCTTAAAAAAAATCTATTAACTTTCCTTCTTATACTTCTTTCCCCTCACTCTGCTGTGTTATAAATCTTGCTCTTCCTGATTCCCAGAACAACCATGCAGTTAATTATCATATTCTGCTTTTCCACACCACCACCCCACCCCCAAATCTCCTCTGGACAGCTTTTTACACTTGTCCCAGTGGGATACGAAATTGCTTTTCCTTTCTTGTCCCAGGAGCAGCTCCTGTTTCTGGCCTTTCTCTTTTAAGTCACTTCAAAATAGTACCTCTCCCACCTATGGCATGGTGCACTGGGAGTTTCTGCATCCCATTCATTCTACCATCGTGTTGTATTGGCGCCGGGTAGCTTCTGCCATGTCCTGTGGACATCCAGGCGTCAATCCTCATTCTCTAACACTCATGGCACCGACTTAGTTTCTGACAAGTCTTGCCAGCTGTGCCCTTGAAGAGGTCATACAAGACAACAAGATGGGAATCACCTTCTTTTCAGATTCTGCCTCTTGGTTTTCTACAACTCGTGTCTGAAGCTGATCGTGAAGTTGGAATCTGTGTGGGTCTGTGGGACATAGAGCTGGGGGGAGATACACAGCTCCCTTCAGTAGAGGCCCCGAAGACTTGATGGGTGAACTGTGCAAATTGACAATTGCCTAAGGTTGGTGGATTGGTGAAGGTGACGTGGGTAAGCTGTGGGGCAGATCAGGGAGCTGAAAAGCCTCATTTCAGGAGGGCCTGTATCAGGGCTCACAAAGTAGAGATAAGGGCATATTGAAAATAGTGCTGAGTAAATCTTCTGTGGAAAAATAGTCACTGCAGCCAAATGAAAGCCTGTTTCTGAGTGTCTCCAGTCCCAGGGCAGCTCTCAGGCATCCCTTGGGTCATGCTCAGTGCTGCATGTTTAGACCAAAGTTGGAAGTGCGAGGTGCCAGGCTGTCCTGAGCTACAGTTTAGGAAAAGTGGTGAGGGGAAACTATGGTGCTTTGAAAGTCCATATAAGCCTGGCTTTAACCAACCCTCAAGGTGGAGGCTATGAGAGCTGAGGACCAGGAAACTTCCCATTTGGGAGGAGGTGGGGTGGGAAGGCATGCCTCTGCTTGTTCAGAAGCATGGCTGTTGCAAGTGGAGACGGCTGAGGAAACTAGTTTGGGAAGCTCCTTTGTAAAGCATCAGCCTCTGGCAGAGAGAGCTGGACCAGGTTCCAGTTGATTCTGTCAACTTTCCTTTCCAGTGAAGAATTGGCATGCCCACTCCAGGCTGCTGTGCTCATGTTTTAGTGCTGTCACAGAAGCCCCCTTTCAAATAGCTACAGAAATATGTCTTTCATGCTCAAAACTCTTCTCTGATGCAGTGCTGTAAGAAGTCCACAGAAGTTAGATTTTAGGATCACCTCTGTTTGAAAATCATCATCTTTTTTTTCATTGAATTAGCCTGTTGCCTTTTGTCACACATGAGTAGCAACCATGGAACAGTTTGGTTATTAGGATGCTTTACAGAGGTGCTTCCCAGGCAATAAGACAATATCAATAATAACAATAATATTTTTAAGGCGAAATGTTTAGTGTTTTAAGCATTTAGGTTTCTTTGCTTAAATGGTACTACTGCATTCATAATTTGACTATGCTATCCAGTAATAATACTTGGGTTAGAAAAATATCCAATGTGAAGAAGAACCAACAATACAGTTACCATTATCTAGATTTTATAGGTGTTTTTTTTCACCATACATCTTAAAGAAACTCTGTATTATTATTCCTAGCTTAAGATGGGAGGCCAAAAGATTTGAAGTTATTTTTTTCAAGTCCACACATCAAGTTCTTAATATGTCTTAGTAATCTGTGTCAGTATAATGAGTTTTTATTGAAACAATAACTGAAATATGGCAGCAAATAAAAAATGGGATATATCACTGCATGTGTTTATTAAAGCAAGATCACACCAGATAAAATCTTCATTTAATGAAAATATAAGGTTAAGTAACTGATTTTGTAGGCAAGGAAAATATTAGATTTTGGTCTGTGTGGACTTCTGTAACGAATTTGAAATAGTACCACACAGAAAATTAGTTATATTGAAGAAGATGGGGATAAGTAGCAGAAATCTGAGACCAATAACAAATTGGCAAAAGGTTTGGATTTAGACCTGAAAAAAATTACAGATGAAGTTTCCTTAGGATCACTCCTGAGGTTTTTCTTACTATTTCATTAATACTTTTCACATAGGGACTATGCTAGTGAGAACTGTTCATGATGTGAAGTTAAGTGGTGTTGGCAGTATGTAGGAGAGCAAAGATTTCATACTGGAAGAACTGGTTAATCCTGAGGAATGGAGAAGCAGAGAGGTGGACTTTATTACTGCAATAGGGTGGTTATGGGTTTTAGGGCCAATATAAAAAAAATTCCTGTTGTCAGTAGGAGTTCACCATTTGGAAGTAATGAAAGATATGTGTGCATTAATCTTGCAGCCGATTGATTATGTGCTGCCCTTGCAGTACAACTACAAAAAAGGCAAATAGGACTCCAAGGCTTACGAAGTGAAGTGCTTGCGGTTGTGCCTGGGAAAATTTAACATCGTTGTTCAAAGACCTGTGAGATTTCATTTGAAATAGCACTGAATGAATCTAAAATAGTTAGAATTTTAGCTGCATAATTGACAGAGAGGTTGCAAGTACAGGCAGTCTTTTTGTTTTGTTTATTTTTGAATGGTGAAAAAAAAATAGTGAATGTAATCTACTGGAAGCAAAATGTGGTAATCTTTAACGCTTGTGAAAGGCACCAGATCAGCTGAGCAGGTTTCCACCAGGTCGTCCTGTCAGGAGAGATATGAAGCAGTACACACTGCTGTGGTATTGCTGACCACGTAGACTTCACTCACCTCTGTGATGCTCTGTTACCGTTGCCCGTCCAACAATACGCCGCTCCTCTCAGAGAAGAGGAACTCCCTGCTTTAGTCTGCTGAGTCTTAGTCTTGCCACAGGGCTTCATGAACCGCTTTCTAAACCCTTACCTCATGCTTGCAGATCTAGACTGTCTTTTAATAAAGGGTTTAGTTATAGACATGGTGATTCTATTTTTCATTTAAAACAGGTAAATATAGACTTATTTTTTGATGGTCCTACAAAGGCGTTCTCTGTTTCGGCTTTATACAGGTGATTACACAGACTGTAGGAATGTGAAAATAATTTAATTTCCAAGGCCACCATTCTCCTTTTCTTCTGATGTCTACTGCAAAGATTGTGATTGCTGCTGCTTTCATAGTAAGTAAAGGAACAGGTGACCCAGGAGACAAATTTGTACTAGAGTCTGATTCAACTCTACAATTTAATTTCATTTTATGCTGCCAATTTTTGTTGCTTTAATTCACTGTGGTCATGAAACTTTTATGTGGTTTGAACAAAACTATTGGTCTCCACAGTCACTGTTGACCATGAATCTATTTAAACTTCTCACAACCATCTCCATGCCATCTAATGTATTTTAACAAAAAAACGTGCATATAAAGAAAATAAATGCAGGTGATTTCCCAATTCAAATTAAGTTAATGTTAATATTAGCAATGTGAATATTAGTTACATTATGTAATTAAACCAATTGTAGTTAGCACTTCCTTAAATGACACTTCTTACATTGTGGAAGATATTACATCATGAGTAGCCTTAGGTGTTCTACCCCTCACTGATGAAGCTGAGAAGTGTCAGCAGCATGCAAACCATAAGGGGATAATAAGCAGCTGGTGCTTGAGCACCTCTTGCTGGCATTTCTGTGAAACAATTTCTGTGTCAGTTCACAAGGGTGTCACTGGCTGTTCTGCTCTTTTGAACCTGCAAGGGTGATGTAACCATGAAAGGGGAAAAACTGAAGATAAATAGTGTATTTCTGCTCCCCCCCCTCAGCCCCCTTCAAATTATAAGACAGGGATCATCAGGTTCTTTGGGACCAGTCTTATTTCAATTTTGAATTAGACAGAAAGTTTGGCTGTTTACCCTGGAAGTGGGCAGGGAGGCCTTGCCAGCGCCGCCAAGAATAAATCATAGATAGTAATAAGAGTATTAATAGTGTATTGCCTTAATGAAGAGAGCATTCTACAGAGCAACAATGGTTGGGTTCGTGTCACCACCAAGAGACAACATGTCAAGTTGGCTTTTTTGGTACGTGCCTCTAAAACTCAGTCCAAAGGAAACTATACCAGGAAGCACTCCATGGGCACAAGAAAGACCACACTGGATGAAGTGAAGTAAATAACGTGATCTTGCATAAGTATTCATGACTTGAATAAGCATGTGTTTGGAAGAGACAAACCAGCAGAAGATGGGCAAAGTAACAATTATTTTCAATGCAGGTTAGAATCTGCTTGTGGTTTATGCTTCTTGGAGTAACTTTAAATGAGCAAAGACTATATCTTTATCTTCCTCATTATTTTCCTTTGTCATCGTTCTCCACTTCCTCCTTGGTATCTAACAAGCCCTAAGTGTAGTTTGAGAGGGGAAGGGACCTTTTCCCTGTCTCTTTATATGGAGAAGAAAATTTTCTGCCAAACTCTCTTAAGAGCAGATTAAAGGAAAAGAATTTTGAGGGAGAGCGAATGAGTAAGAACATTAACATAAAAATAACCTTCTTTACAGCAACCCCTATAATAATGAAGAAAGAAAATATACAGATAAAATGCTTTGATAGCACAGGACCTGGGCTAAATCCAAAACAACATCATTAACAAGAAGAGTTCATTCTGCTGCTGTGGGACGGTACAAGCAAAGAAGTTTTACAGTGATAAACGTACTGTATGTTTTCAGATCAATTACTTTAATTAAATTCCTTTGTATTTCTTCTCTTCTGTTCTTACCTCTATTCATCAACTTTTCTTCCATATATGTGTTATTGGAGGCCTGTGTATCTTTTTTTTTGTTTGTTTTTCTCCCCCACTAAGGTTTGATTTCAGTGGAAAAGTTATCCCCTGGATGGATTTAGCCCAGTATTCATAGACAATATTCCCATAATTGGTAACAGACTGATTGGAGCTAAAGTGTTTCCTTCTCTGTTCTCCCAAACACACGTGTAGCAGGATATTTTGTTAATTATTTTAAATATTACTTTCGTAATTTAAGGTCTGGATTATGCTATCTTAACCCATGCCCAGAAAAAGCTGTTTCTGTGAAGCTCCTGCCCCTCTGGATTCACCAACAGCAGCACTGCCGTGCTTTTCCCTCTCCTTGTCCTCGTCCTCCTCCTCCTCCTTGCTCTGGGGTCTGGAGGCCAGTCAAGAAGGAAAGGGAAGACTGAGAGAAGAGAGACTTTGGAGAAAAGGAGTCTCGTGTCAGGATACTAGGACTGTTCCTTAATTTAACTCACGAAATGGGAGCTAAATTCATTAGGAAATTTAGCCTTTAGCATATATGGAATAACAATCCTTTCCCCTATTCTTTGTATGTCTGAGCCATTAAAATTATAATCTTCTACTTCATGTATACATGCAATGTGTACTGTTATGAGGCCAGACCAGTTTGGTTTTTTATTCTCTACCCTGCTAGATGGGTTTTATGTTTTTTCCTCAAAAATTCCTTTGAGGCTTCTACAATCAATATGAAATTGCTTTCTATTAACTTGAAACAATATATATACATGAAGTGGGTATAATCTGAGCACAATATATTGTTGCAGGCAGAAGCAATGAAAAAGCAAAGTATTGTTTACTGCAGCAGAATAGGAGTAGCTAGTGCCTGTGGTACCCATTCAGCTTGTATTTATTCAAATACTGTTGAGAACACACTAGCCAAAAGCAAATTTGAAAGGGAAAAGAGGAGAGTAAGAGTGAATAAAAGACATGGGAGAGGGAGGGAAGAGAAAAAGCTCACAAAAGCGAGGGAAAGGAAACGGGAGGTGGAGAATTTTGAAAAGGGGAGAAAGGCAGAAGAAGATGGCTGACAAGGAAAAGGAAGGTGAATGGGGAAGAAAGAAGAGAATTTTTATATGTATGTTTTAAACAGTGTTTGACATGTCATGTTTAATTCTGATAGTATTGTCTGTATGTACACAGAAGCAGGCCTACATTATGCAGGATTGAGAACAGTGCAGTGAAAACCTAAAAATGTCAGTTAATATAATTTTTGCTATAAATTAACAAAATGCTAAATTCTTACACAGAAAAAAATGAGGTGAGGCAGAGCCTGTTAGAATTAATTAGAAGGAATTAATACAGAGTGTCTATTTTGTGAGAGATTTTTATTTCAAGATGCCAAATCCTTTTCCTAGTGTATGGTTCTCCCCCTAATACCTCTGCCTCACTTCACCCACCCAGCCCTAGGCTTTTGCCACTGTTTCACTGCCTTCTCACAGGTTGCTATTTCTTCTTTGCTTCTGGCAGGTAGTTTCAGTGGTGGATCCAGGCAATAAACATAACAGGCTTATTAGCTCATGTTCTGGCCAGTTCTTTGCCAGGACTCACTTTGGATGTTGGGATCCAGCGGATGGAAATGTGGATTAGGGCATGCAATGAGTGAAGCTTTGAATTCTCACCTGTGTAGATGTGACTTTAGGGAGAAAGTATGTGTAGTCCGGAAGGTGAAGAAAAGTGGGAACGTATTAGAGGGTTTGTTACAAATAGCGTCAGGGAGCAGCTGCTGAGCCGACGCTCACCAATATTATTTTTTATTCTTTTGAATGTCTTGGATGAGAGAAGCCTTATATCCATGTTCTTCTGCTTTCACATTATGGAAGCTTGTTCTTGATGTGAAGATTTAAGAGCTCTTCTTAGGTATTAGTCATTAATTCAACTGATCAGAAAATACACATGCATGTGTACTCTTTCCCAATATAATGGGGTGGGGGGTGTTAGTCTGGAATATGTTGGTGCGATCTAATTATATCTTTGAGATTACAGTGAAACTCCTCTCTCCTGCATTATTGGTAGTACCAGTAGTTTCTTAAATCATAACAGTTAACTGATTTTCTAGATTTTGCAAGTAGTGTCCTAATTCTGTCCTTTTGTAAGATAAGAAGGGCATATACCAGAGTTTAAGTCTGGAAAATTAATTTTGTGCATGATCTTCTATAGAAAATGTGCATTCATTGAAAACCAGGATTAGAACACACCAGCATTCTGGAAGTTAAATTATTAATAGGTATCCTGCTCAGTGTTATTGTATAAGGTATACATACTAACAAATAATTGCTGTAGCTGTGGTTAAAATGCATAAGCCTTCTGAAAGATATACCTGTTTGAGTGAATATGAGGCTTTCTGCAGAATGGCGTAATAATGCATTATGGTGTTTGTTTGTATCCTCACCTGTGTAAGCAATGTTCGGCCACGAACTAGGTGTTTTTATTAGGTGCTTATTTATGTCTTGCTATTTGTGTTGGGGGTGGTATGTTTTGCTATTTATACTGGGGTTTGCGAGTATTTTTTATCAGTCTTACAGAGTGATGATCCCATGAGGATGGGTTACGGGAATCTTGTTTGTGCAGGGCAGGGAGAAACAACTAGCCAGTTCATGAAATACTCGTAAAAGTTCTTGATCAGTTGCTAAAGAAGGACTGACTGTGGGGAGAAAAAAAAAAGTTGTTTTGGCCCTACTGGGAAAGTTGACCTTTTTTCTTTTTATTTTGGTTAGCTTTTGTGGCCATTTAAACCCTCAGGTGGAATAATAAAAGTAAAGGAGAGAGTATCTGTTACCTGAAAGTTACTCCTAGAAATGCAATTTAGCTGAAATAATTGTTAATTCGGTACCAGGACTGAGGTTCAGAGAAGGAAGCAATTAACCTCCATTTGTACACCTAAAACTTGGGGGGTTGGGGGAATGTAATACTTTTTTCTTAATGGATCCACATTTTGTAAAATGCCAGTTTTACAAAGGAAGAATTGTGGATAATTATATCTTTAGAGCCTCTCAAAGTTTTTTAGGTTGAGTCTGTGTGTCAGAAATAATTGTGATGAATAGGAACAGGTTAGATTTCTTCATTTCCTTGCCAGTGTTGCTTCTTGGGCTTACCTAAATATTCCCAGGCTGACTCTTATCCTGCTTCCAACTGAATTGAAACTGCTTGTAGACCCAATATGTCAGAGTACATCAGATCTTAACCCTCTTTCTGGGTCTATGCTTAATAGTCAAGGAAAAGAAGGAATTGTTTCTGAAATAGGATTTTATTTCTTTATAAAGATTGTTATTTGAACCTACTCCAGATTTTTAGAATTTGAGAATTCTTTAGTGGATAGAGTAAGTCTAAATTAAGCAATAAATTCAAAGTGTTATGTTATTGGCATTAGGCATACTGGCTGAGGTTTTTCAGAACAACTTAGGCAACATAGATATACAGCCCCTATAAAATGTAATGGGATCTGCACAGTTGCAACTCCAGCACAGTTTTGAAATTCTCTGCTGTAGTGACTTTATGACACTATTTTGAAGCAATTTTGTAATCCTTTTGTTTCCTTTTGCTGCAGCTGACCATAGACTTTTTCTTTGCAAGTTGTGATTGGCTTCAACTTTGCCATAGCCTTCTGAAGTCTGAGTCAAATTTTAAATGTAAAAATATGTAATTTCTGAAATGCTGTGGCTTTAATAACAGTAAAGAACAGGGGATGGGAACAGAAAACAAGGTCATGACCTGGATTAAATATGCTTTTGATAGATTAAGTTTATTTTAGCAGTCTGGGCCTCTCTGGAATGGAGACTAGAGATATTCACTGTTTTCTTAGAATAGGTCATATTTTCTGCAACTTTCATTCTGATCTGCTTTCTTCCTGTCATCATCTCCTTGGTCTCAAGAAAGACTGCCTGACTTGTTTATATAAACCTGATGACAGAATTTGGACAAACAGGAAGGTAAGGAAATCAGTATGCTCTTAATTCTAGGAGCAAGGTAAATATAATCCATATCTCGAGCCACATTTGGCTTTAATAATTGTTCTACAAAGGGAAGGGACGTTGCCCAGACAGAAAGCAGCATTCATGGGGAGAGAATCAGAAAAGTGGAGAAGGTATACTCAATCCTTTGAGATTTATTTGTGCAAAAGTTAGCTTAAATGGAAAACAGAAACTACATATTGCTGTATAATTTTTTAATGGTCATAGCTTAGCCAAATCCCTGAGGATAAAATGCTTAAAGAAAATAAGCAACAAAAGAAATAAAATTAAAACAAAATAGTCTCAAGTGCTCTGTAAAACAGTCTTGAAGACTATCCAGAAAGTACATCTGTTGTTGGATGATGGAAAAGTACATGATAAACAACCAAATAACAGCGCCACTGGCATGGAAGAATACATTTTCAGATAGTCGAGATAAAGTTGTGAAACATAATAATACCTACCTCTTGTGTCTGTAGAACTTAGTGCTTTACAGGATAAAACAGAGAACAACCAAAATCCCTTTCAAGGTGGAGAAAGCCAATGCACAGGCACAATTTACTCAAGGTTGTGTACTAGAGCCCTAAAACAGCTGGAAATTGGACCAAAGCTTCCTATGGCCTAGACTGGTGCCTTTTTTGATAGGTCATATCTCACCATGACGCACTAGGGCAAAGCTCTGTCAGGTTTTTTGTAAGCGCATTTTCTTACCTCCATTTTCTTTAACGATTAGAGGCCTCCTGGAGAGAGAATGCACAAGTGTTTTGTTATCTACCATCATGTAGCTGTGCAAAATGGTTAGGGTTATAACTGGACTGAGCTGGTATTATCTGATCAGTATTTTTTAACCATATAGAAACAGGCCCATTCCCGTTTCAATTTTTTTAACTTACTGACAGTAAGATTAGTGCAATGTGTGAGTGCTGCATGTTTAAACCTGGGAATTCAACTGGTGGAAGGGGATCATGGGAAGCAAAGAGTTAGCATGGCTAAATATATGCTTGGTACTGTCCCAACCTAGAACCTCAGAGGGTAAATGAGGAGGAGGATGGATGGATGTATGAGGGTGGTGTTGACAGAGTCTGACTGTGCCTCAGGGTGGTTGCAGGCTGCCCAAGCAGCCAAACTCCTACAGAAGTTCAGTTACTGGAAGCACAGAGCTGGAAGCCCACACCAGCACTTGCACACCTTTGGACTTTCACTTTGAAACCACTTATGCAAACGCTTTAGTCTTTTCTCAGGATTGCGGGAGTGGGAAATGGATGAAGGGTGACTCTCCCCCTCCAATGTTAAGTTTATTTTTACAGGTCAGGTGAGGCATTAGTGCAACATCTGTAAATATCTGAAAAGCAGGCACCCAAATGAGGAGTGTATGAAGACCTAATTAAAACCTTTACAAGTTTGAGTAATGCATATGTATTTTGCTTCTTTCAAAGGACACGGTGGAGATATTTGTTAACTGGAAATCATTGGCTCTCCATGTAGTTAAATTGCTGCAGAACCACCTGCAGTCCCAGGGAACCTGGTTGGTGAGCATCCTTGTACCTCACCCAGCACCAGTCAGTCAAGAGTCAGGACATGTTTGGGTTACTGTCATGGAAGCAAATACAGTTTAAATAGGTTTACTCTGATTTAGTGCTGTCATAGACCTCCGTGTGAGCTGTAAGCCAAGCTCAGGCACCAGCCTTATCGTTTTTACCATACTGAGTTGGTGTTTCCTATCTTTGCTGGGAACAGGAGGTAAGAGCGAGTTGCGTTTCAGTAGCATGTGACTGTTTAATATGCAGACAGGCATAGTTAACTGGCAAGGCCAGAAGGTTGCATGTCAAGGTTTAATTCTCTACTCTACAATAAAATTTCTGGACAGCTTGCCAAAAATCACAGAGGAATAGAGCCACAAAGATCCTCTAGTCAACAGTTTAGATTTGGACTGACAATGCCAGGAGTCTGCTAAGCGTTAAGGCTTACTGTGAGATGCATGCATTCTGCAACCATTGTCTTCATTTACTTACTTCAGCCAGTCTTTTGTAATCGTCTCTGGAGGGAGCAAAGATACGAGTAGTCTTTTCCTGACATAATTTGGATTCAATTTATAGCCTAGCCAACAACTAGAGAGGGAAGGAACCAGACTTAATCACTTTTTTTCCCTGGATCCATTTTTATCTCCTATGCCTGTGAGAGTATGAAGGTGCCTACCAGCAGTAACTATTTGATTTCCCATTTTGAAGCTGCTCCTTTGCATGCATTCACTAAAATAGGACTAGATCCTGGCCTCCTGGGAGAATGCCTTCAGCAGCAAGCAAGCATAGGCTTCCTTTTGGCATTTGCTTCATGTATTTCTGTGTTTTAGACAGAACTGAAAAGGAAAGATTAAGAGCATTGGTGAAAGTTGTTGAAGTATGGACACTGAGCATCAGGAGTTAGGTACCTCTGTGTGCGCATTACAAAGAAATCTGAATGCATCAGCTCTGTTGATGGAAGCTTCACTATGAAGGGACTTTATGCACCTACAGGATAAGGAAAGGTCTGAAGTAGATTTTAAAGATTTAGGTGTGTGAGGATGCAGACCCTAAACTGGGAATCTTTAGCTGTTGTTTTTTCCCCTCCACAGATGATTTTGGTGGATGAATGTATCTGAAAAAGTTGGATCCTGTTACCTTGACAAGTTGCATAATGTAACGCAACTATCTACTGCTTGTGATACTACTTGTCTTTTCTTTTAGTACTACTTTTAATGATTTGCACATCTTGCTGATTTAAAGGAGGGAAAGTATGCAGCTGGGAACGTATGCAGTTTGTGAATGCAGAGACCTACGCTTTCAAAATTGCTTGGAAAGTATTTGCTCTCTGCCAGTAATGATGTGCTAATATTCAATAATAATGTATCATCACATATTAACTGATTCAATATTGTGAAACTCGTGCTACAAAAAACCAAAATTCCTCCATTCTCTACCATGAAAATGGAAACTGCTTCTTAGGATTGGAGGAAGGCAATAGTCATGTTTTATTCCTATGAGTAATGAAAGTTGAATGACCTGATTCACTGACAGTTTGGTCATCCTGAAGTTTTAGCAAGTTGGTAGGAATAAGTGGCTCTTAGTATTTCTAAGGATTTAAAAAGGTGAGAATAACAATTCCATATTCAGTAAAGTTACTCATTCAGGACATTATGTTAGAGTAATTTTAAATAGCAAGGAAAATTATCGTAGCAATACTCTGCTGTTTCATTGGAGACTTGAGATACATGAAACAGGTAAATGAAGAGAATTAGTTAAGATGAAAATGCCAATGTTAAATTGTAAATATATACTCTGGAATGTAATTTTTTGTTGTTTTTGAGTTCTCTGTGAATAAGTTATTTCCTGTTATTCAGCTGGGTTTTGTGTTTTATGAAAGACCAATCCCTGCTTCAAGGCGATAGGGGAAAGGACGAGAACCCCATCATCTTGTGTGTAATCAAACCTATGATACAGAAAACTGGCTGTGTGGACTTAGTTTCACTTGGTGATTGTCAATTTGTGGTTTGAAAAGGGAATTGCAAGCTACTTGATAGAAGAGAAAATGCTATTCAAATAATTGCTTGGCAATTGAAGACAAAAAAGGTATAAAAAATATTTAGGAGAATGAGCAGGCAATGAAGTAGATGTGATGGTTTTGAGGTTATGACCCTGGTTTCTAAATGTCTGAGTTGAATGTGTGATTTATCCAAAATGTGTTAGGTCTGAAAAAGAGAAAAGTTAGCCTATCTTCTAATTTTATGAGGTCTTTAGGTACCATGACAGGCATTCTGTTTTGTTAGCATGAAGATCACTTAACTTTGTTAGGATATTGCTGTTATTCAGACATAAGTGCTAATGGGTAATAGTCAAGCAACGCAAAAAGTGGCTATATTTAGAACATCTTTTCATGGTTTTTAGAACGCTTGCACTTCCCTCACGTTGTCCTGTTTCCCCTGTGTCTTTAGCAAATATCTCTCTGGAGTCTTCTATAACTGGAGGGAAAATCTGACAAGCTGCTTATTAGCTAGTACAGAAAGGGTGGCAGTAGAAATCAATGAGCCAAATCTCCGAGCAGATAAATGAGCTGTTTATAGGTCAAATAGTAGTGAGATTTTTTTTTTCCTTTAATATTTCCAAATACCGTCAGACCCTCCCCACCCCCCCCAAAAAAATCCATTAGCTTACAAGAAGTATTAGACATAAATATGGACATCGCAATGATTTATTCTAAACTGAGACTACTCCCTGCTCTTAGAGAGGTGCTACAGCTATTCCAGAATAAAAGCTTTCAGAAGGGTGCAAAAGGATTGTTTGCAGTGATTTCTGATCTCTCTGTACAACAAGAATGGGAGAATAAGAAGTGAACTGAAAAGGCAACCATCATGGAATTCTTGTATGTGATTTATGCTTTACTGGCACTGAAGGCTTTTAAACCCTATGTACAAGTACAAAAGATGTGTCAGTGTCAAAAGAAAGGAAATTCCAGTGGACACATCAGTGCAGCTGTGTTTCCAATAAGCTAACATTTAAAATTGTGTTATTCCGTATTGCATAGCATAGCAATACAGGTTTGTAGGCAAGGAAAATTAGTAAGAATCAGGTTTAGGAGAAATAATTGCTTGTAAGAAGAGTTCCATGTGGTTGGGGGGTTGGAATAAAAACTTAAGAGAAATTAGCAATGGATTATAACAAAATGTTGGAGTTTGGTTGTTCAGTGATGTCAGAGACCTGCTGAAGCTGAGGTGTCCTTGCCAGTGAGTATCTACTCCTAGAAGAAAAACAAATCTGAATTTGAATGCAAGGCAATGATAGGAAAACCATTACAATTAAGACTAATGAGAAGATTTTATTTGTCTGTTTGAGACAGTATTAGTAAGGGGTCTTAAAAGGACGTAATAAGAATTTAGGGAATCTATGTAAAAAAACTTTCAGTAGTAAACCAGGCTTGTGGAGATGAAAAAAAAAATGAGGAAATAAGGAAAAAAAACCCCAAAACAGCAGTAAGAGAGGTAACATCTTAAAAGAAGAATAAAAAGGATAATAAAGGGGCTGATAGAAACATGGCTTAATGGGTTTTTCAACAGCAAAGTGTTAACATGACAGATGCGGCCATGGTCATGCGGTGCAGGACAATGCACTGCCTTCTGCTAGAGGAAGAAGCCTTTAATGCCAACTGTAAACTGGCCTATCAAGCATGCTAATTTCTATAAAATCAGATAATCTTTTAAGAGAAAGTCGGGTTTTTTTAAATTTTCATTCTTTGGGGATGTCTAGAACTAGAAATACAAAATATAATTAAAATGGCATTATTAACTGTGTTTCTGGATAATAAAAGTGAGAACGAGGGTCAGTTTTTCAACTGCCTGAAACAGCTCCGTTTCAGGTTGATGTGTTTATCTAAACAATTTACCCTTTTTGTCTACAGTTCACTCATTACCATCGTTTAAATACCTTTTTTCTCTGTTATTTTCTTAAAAACCTCAAAGTTCTGTTTAAAACCTGAGTGAATACCAGGATAGTATGGTATGCTTGTTCTCTGCTTGTACTCATCTCTTTTTTGCATATCTTAGCTCTAGTGCAAAAGAGAGATGTATCTTATTTACAGAAGGTACATAGACTTTTGATTTCTCAGTCAATGTTGTATGTCAATATTGAGACAATGTTAAGAGAAGATATTTAAATACAGTTCTCAGCTATTCAGGTTATGATTTTGATGCTTCAGTTTTAAGTTCTATGCATAATATTAAAGTAAATTTCTTGATATTTATGTAATCTGTAACTGGAGAAATCCAAATTAGTCAACTAGAAGTCTTGGTCAATTTTGATTTAAATTATTCAAGCATATTATTTTTATTTGGCTAGAGCTGGGGTAGAGGATTAACTTTAACATGTACATTAGCTGTAGCTTGACAAGCACATCCCTGCTATGCAGTGTCTTACGTCTATGCTCTAGTCCCAGTATTGCTTGTTTGTTTGATAAACATTAGTAATCTTACAAGCTTATTGTGCTTAAGAACTCTACTTGTCACAATTAAAATGTATGATGGATAGCTGTATCTATGGAGCTCTAATTAATGCGGAACAAGAAGAAATGAAAATAAGGTATTTTTACTGTCAGTCGGACAATCAAAATCCTATTTCAAGTTCCCCAAGGAAATCAACCAGATAACATTTCTCAGGTCTTCTCAATCTTCAGGTTTCTGGATTTGCTTGACCTGTGGAATGCTGAAGGAGAGAAGTTGGACAAAGGTAAGAAATGGACACTGTCTTCCTAATGGAGTGGAATATAATATTCCCTTCTGTGAATATAACCTGCAGATGTGAAAACTGGATAAGGAGTAGTAAGCTCCCGGTGACATCATCAGTGTCAGGTAAAGCATCTTTAGAGAGAGAGATGCGTTTTGGATTTGACCTTGATGTAAAATATATGAAGGAAATTTATTTTGCTTTTGTTACTTGTATCTTTATGTAACCTTGTTAAGTGTGTGGCTCTGGATATGTTCTATTTGCTTTTACGTTATGACATGAGAAACAGATGATTTCAAATTAACTGGTCAATGCTAGTGCATTAATCATATGCATGATATTCCTATGGGGTATGATGGTTTTGAAACACAGCAGCCTGATGTGTTGTTCCAAGGTATCCAAAAAGTAGGAAGCCACTTTTAATGTGGGAGTTTCTGGAAGAGGGGGGAAGTTTGCATCCAGCAATATGTTGGGGAAAACCCTGAAGCAGGAGCGTCTCACTTTGGGAGATGACTCTAGAGAGTCAATGATCTAGTGGTAAGGGATGAATACACACCCATCCTCCAAACTGATCTTTAGCTACTAGGACAAATGTTTGAGGAGGAGAATTTCAGAACACAGTGAGTGGTAGCTTCAGTCAACGTGTCACCTACTGACATTAAAAGTAGCCATGTACTTCCTGGATTCTAAAGACTGCAGATCATGAGGGCTCTGTGCTATGGGATAATCAGACCTACAATTCAGCGTTAAACTGTGCTAGCTAAAAATCTGGCAATTCAAAATATTCTTTCCTTATGGACATGCCCATGTGGCAAAAACACAAAGCCAGAACACCTCGTTGGTGCTCATAAAAAGGAAGCTGCCCTCTCAATCAGTAGTGTTGGTAAATATGAACAAGTATATATTGTTGAAATGGAAAACAGATTTCTGGAGTCCATGGGCCAAATTTCTAGCATGCAAGAAGGTAAATGAGCTGGATGTAGGTCAGCTCAGCATTCATAAACATTAATATGGTAATGCGCACAGACCAAAGTGTGTTAACACTGTAAGAACAAAGTTGCGATGTAACCAACATCACATCTAATTACTTCTTTCTTTTCCTGTAGATGTTAGTGGACCTAGCTAATTTTAAGTGTTTGCTCTGTCCACACAGCTGTACAAAATGCCACATTTCATGTAAAACAGAAGTAATAAAACAGACCTATAATCTTGCCTGTCTCCCCCATCCCAGCCCCTGCACTGAAACTGCAGCAGTCCAGCTCTGAAAGCAATATATAAATGTGCATCTAAGGAATAACATTTAGACTTAACTCAATGACCGCTCATTTAAATACCCTCTGTGTCATGTGGACTGTTTTTTTAAAAAAAAAAAAGAATCCTCTGGAGACGATAGCATGGATTACATGATCGTAAAATCAGTGTAAATGGATCAGAAGCAGATCCATTAACTCTAATTAGGGAGCGTAGTGTGATCTTATTTCATTGCACTGTACACAGGCTGTACGGCTGTTACTCTATGTGACAGACGTTTGTTTTCCGGCACTTAATTTGCACATAGAATTAATGGTAATGCATCCAAGAACTGATATTGCTAATATACAGCATTAGCATAGCTTGCTCTGTCCCCGGCTTCTGCTCTGAAAAGGATTCCAAAAAGAGAGAAAACAGCTCAGACTCAGTGGAATAATGGCATTTTCTGTCTTCTATAGTGAACCATTTCAGCTCAATGTGGGTCAAAAATAGAGATTATTATTTACTTTCCATGGTGATGGAAACCATTTTCAAGGGATTGTGCATTTCTGTCAGGGTATAACATTTGCTCCTCCTGGACACAGGAAAATTCAGTAGACAGATTTTTGCCTGTCTTTAAACCTTTCACCAGCTGACTAACCCCCAAGGTTTAATAGCTGGTAGACATCTGTAAGCAAAAGTAAGAGAAACGAGTTCATCAAGGAACTGTATCATGCTTCCAACATGTGGCAACATGAGTGCCTCTTCACCATCTGTTATTTGTGTGAGGATTTTATTATGTAAATGACGGTACACACTGCGCTCTAAACAAAGGAAAATGATTCCCCTTACAGTATGTTGCGACTGCCAGGCTTCTGTGTCAGCCCCGAAACAAATAATGAAAACAACAGAGAAGTGGCAGACAGAATATCCTGAGTTCTGCTTGTCCTCCCAAAAGTGAACAAATATCTTTAGGAAGAATTTATTTCTTACATGTATTGCAACTCATAAGGACAGGTAGTTAATGAAACAGCAAACAGTAGATGGATGAAACTAAATTGAGGTGAGGTTTGAAGGCTTAAAATAGATTGAAGAGACAATTCTGCAAAACTAGGGAGAGTCCTAAAAGTCTCTGGTCTCACTGAGAACCAAAACCATGGAACTGGGCCCCTAAATCATCTGCAACAGACAAAAAGTATTGTTGTGGGATAGGATTGGAAGTACATATTCTTCCCTACATCCTGGTTTAAAATTTTCCATTAAATTACCAATTTAAATTGAAATGTAATTATCTTAACTGGCATATTTTTGGCAGCTGTGGTGGAAAAAAAAAAAAAATCACTATGCTACCCTGGATCAAGTTAAAACCCATAGGAGTTCTAACACTGGCCCTTAATCAAAGTCTGCAAAGACACAAAGGCTTTGAGCTAATCTATGCCAAGCCATGTTGGACAGCATGGCACTGCCTAGAGCATCCTTCTGGTGGCATTTAAAGCACCTGGTGCCCTAGGAAAATAAATTATATCCAAGGCTGTAAATTCTGTTTTCCATATACCCATCTACCGACCAGCAGTGGCTGCTCTGTAGCAGCATAATATTTCATAGGAAAGAAAACGCACCACTATTTTTATTTTCTTAATTTATTTAATATGTGACACCCAAGTGGTTATCTGCGCGCGCGCGCACACACACACACACTTCCTCATTTTGTGTTTCATGTGGTTTAATATCGTTAAACTATCATTGCATTCATTGATTTAGCTCAAATATTAATTTGATAATTGGAAAAGGTAGGTGTTGGGGATTAATTGTTATTCCAAGTGAAGTTAAACAGAAGCAACTGAAGCCAGTGCCAGACTTTAGAAAATTGATGATTTAAGGGTGTTTAGTTACTTCCTGCATTGTCTTTGTGTGATTTCCTACACTTGTATTTGTCAGCTTTTCCTGACTTAATTATGATTAAGTGTTGAACTTTACAGATAGCCAACTGCTGGTACTGCTGTATTGATTAGTTGTTTTTATTAATGTGTTAAATTTTGTGGTTGCAACAGGAACATATTTCGTGATAGAGCAGCTAATAGCTGGAGAACTCTGCCATGAAACTATTGAGCAGCCCAGCTTTAGCAGGTATTTTCTTTCAATTTATCTTTTTTTTTTCCTCTTTATTTTTTCATTTACATCTAATTTTTTGTAAGGATACTTCTGAAGTGTTTTCATGCTAAAAGACAAATGTGTGTTATTTTTTAACAAGTAGCAGCAAGAGAACAGAATACCACTACCACTTACACCTGTAAGCACAAGTACTACAACTGGTCCCCCTGTTTTGTTTTTTTTTGGAGGTCCTTAAAATCAAAATCTGTACTTTCCATTCGTTCTTTTTGTCAGGTTTTGTTTGCAGCATTAGAAATCAATGGCAACCATAATCCAATAATTTAAGTCAAACAATTTTGTTCATATTTGCAAATGTGACATAGGCTTGCTTTCACCATTGCAGGTGTGAGAAACAGTTCAAAATAAATTAAAATACTGATTACTACTACTATGCCATAATCTTTCCCTCTCATAGTGCATGTCTAAAACTCAGGCATCATTTGAGGCTAAATTTTTAAATAGATGGTCATCAAAGCAGCCTAGCAGATCTTTGTGATGTGAAATGGTATTGAAAGTTAGGAAGAAATACGCAATATATTCTTTTCCATCACACTTTTTAAATTGCTACTTACTTTATACACAGTTCTGAATCCATCGTCCTCTTATTCTATGAACAGTGATATTTTCATAAATATCAAGGATAAAGCTTTTAATTTTGTATTGTTTGCTGCCCTTTGAGGTTTGTTATTCTTTCCACAGTGATCTGTGCAGATGTAGACTCCTTACTTACAGTTTAATTCAGTTTTATGCTGTAACTGTAGAGTTCCTGTCGTTTCTCCACCATGCAGTGTTTTATGCATCACATATATGCATCTATGATATTCATAATTATTGTATATTCTGAAACCGAGAAGGGATCCATTCGAACAGGAATGCCAATATTCTTTTTCTTGAGATACAGCATGTTATATATAACTATAATTAATGATTCCAATATAATATAATTTTTTTTTCTGCCAGTTTGCATATGTAAAATAATGGGGAACAGTAACATAATAAACACTCTGTATGGCTGAAGTCTTCGTAACATTAAAAGCCTGGAAATGACATTATTAATATAGAATCACAGAATGGTTTGGATTGGAAGGGACCTTAAAGACCATCTAGTTCCAACCCCCCTGCCATGGGCAGGGACACCTCCCACTAGACCAGGTTGCTCAAAGCCCCATCCAGCCTGGCCTTGAACACCTCCAGGGATGGGGCAGCCACAACTTCTCTGGGCAACCTGTTCCAGTGCCTCACCACCCTCATAGTGAAAAATTTCTTCCTATCCCATACGATGTTTCTCTCAGTCATCTGTTTTCTGTTTTTCACAGCACTTAGGTGTAGGGGAAGGAGCCCCGCTCACACATGACTTACTGATTTGAACAGGAGCTGAAACACTTGGGAGAAAAATCACGCCCCTCTAGCCACAGCCACAATCATAGGACTTCTGCTCAAGGGGGGTTGTGCATTGCAGCCGCCCCTGAAGGTCAGCAGAAAGAGGATACGGCCACCACTCCACAGGAGCCTGGCTGGGGTGGTGGGCTGCTGCAGCCTCTCAGAGCTGTTGGGGTGGCACGGGTGGGATGCCAGGAGACGTCTCGCAAGCTCTGCAGGATGCTAAACTCAACACCAGCTGTCAGAAATGCCTTCCAAGGCCTTTGGTCAGACAGTGGGGGGTCTTAAGAGGTATTAAAAGTATTGGCCAGCCTTCTAACCTAGGGTTATGGAACAGCCTCTCAGAAGAAAATACTCCGGTCCTGGCTTTTGGACTCCAGGGAAACTAGGAAATGAAGTTGTGGCTTGGATCTAGTAGTTGGTTATGCCATTTGCACATGCAAAACCCCGAAAAAAGAATCATATGCAAAATGAAAACAGAAAACTGTAAAGGCAAGGCCTTTCAGAGTAAATTTTGACTCCAGGATGCCAAATGAAGGTATAACAATGTAACAGTTACACAACTAGAATAATTTTTCTATTTTTAGTACCTGAAAATTCAAGCTAACACTCACACCTCACCTAAATTCTGATACGTGTCTTCTCTTGATTTACATGTGCTTGGTTTTGCAAAACAAAATTCCTGCTTTGTTACTTGGTGGTGTTGTCTGTTGGCGTTTCTTCTTTCCTTTCTGGTATCTTCTCTTCATTTTTCAGACTCCCCTTTTCCCATGTGACCGGCTGTGTCTTTCAATCCTTCTCTTCTAACACTTTCTCTGACTTATGTTTCTTTCACAGTGCTTTTTTTTTTCTTTCTTTCTGTATTATCTGTGTATAATCTTCAATGTGTCTAGCAACAACAGGGTAGTTTGAATAGCTAGAGGACAGTGGACTGGATGTCTGAGAGTTAGTATTCCTTGCAACTGCCAATAGCTTTGAGCATGCCAGTTTGTTTTTCAGTATTTCTCTTTTTCCCCATTTCTAGTAATGCAGATAGAGCTACCCCCCTTTCTGAGTAAAATGCCATAATTTTCACAAGATCTATATAGAAAGCAAATAGTATTTGTAGCAGAAAAGGAAGAAAGCTTTCATCATCAGTACAAAATGGACCTAAAGGTTTTATAAATTAAAGGCCAATTATTCCCTGAGGTGCATGGGGGGCTACTTCCCCTGTAATCAGTCTTGTGAATGTGAAGGCAGAACAGGACCTTGACTGTCTGTATCTGGACTTTGTCAGGCCATTTGTTTGTGACCAGAATTGTATCGTTACTCTGGTTTTCAATAAAGGGATGTTCACTGAGGCATCACATTGATATTTTTGAAGTATGTTCCACATTTTCAAAGGAACAAATTTATCAGCAAAGAATTGAAATGTCTGGCTGTTTCAGTATGCTATCAAGATTTCACCTCACGCTGTTGTGCAAGTGCATTAATTTTTCACCTGCTGGGTGTAATGGGAATGAGTTCAACAAATGAAAGCACGTTAACAAGGAGATGATTTGGCCAAACCACGTTCCTTCCTCCTAAGAAATAAAAATGCCTTGAAAACAAACCCCAAAGGCACCAGCTTGTTTTCATTACTCGGAGATCAGATCTGATCCCCAAACGATATAGTCAGGGATTATGTTGGCAGTAGACCCATGGGATTTCAGCAAAGTTGTGCTCCCACTCTTCATCTGACCTGTACCTGGGTTGGCTGCTGCCTGAAGGAGCTTAGGCCTTAGGCATCTCTTGCCTTATTGTCTTAAAACTGGCTCTTTGTAGAAAATCTTTTCAGGCTTTCATCTCTGAGTCCTGTACTGGGCAGACCCTTTGCAGGTATTTCAATTTATTTTTTTTTCTGTTTCTGTAAATTATGGCCTTTAGCAACAACCTTTGGACATTCCATTGAGTAAGTTCACAAAATCTGAGGAGGGTTGCTGTTCTGGCTGATACATGTGGCCCACGACCCTGAGGGCTGAAGAGCTTCCTGCAGGACCAGGCAGCCAACCAGGACATTGAATCTCCAGTGTTACTTGCTAATATGGCACAGAAAGCAGTGGCTGAAGGTGAATGGTTACTCTGTGACATGATAACTTTTCTGGAACCCATGGAAAATGGGTGGGTGAGCCCAGTCTGGGTCTTTGCTGACAGGCCAATTGGAATAATTGGTATCTTTTCTGCAGTGTTTCTCAACAGAAAGAGCAAGGCTGGAGCTGAAAGGAGGAAAAATCTTTTCATGGAGCATTTTATGTCTAGGATCAAGACCTTTTGAAGGATTTAAGTCCCAAATACAAATGAAACATCTGACCAGCTATAACAGCTATTGGGGGACAGAGGGAGAAAAGAGGAGGGGAGAGGGAAAGGGAACCACATCCAAGGAAGGTGATGCTGTTTGGAAAAAATGTCTCATACTGTTTGGCATTTAGCTTTTAATATGCTATTGCCAACCTGCAAGTTCATTTGAGGTTTATAGCAAGTTACAGGAAGAATAAAAAGTTAATCATGTGCAGAGCCTTGGTGTTGTATTCTTGCCATCTATTTCAATAGCAGTAATAACATACATACTGAGAAGTCATTACAGAATGGCACAAGCGGCTTTCTACTAGAGTTTGCAAATGTATTTCCATTTAAAGCTTAATTTTTATATTTTTCATCCAAATTTAAGAAAACAAGAGGATGTGAGATCCAAGAACACTATATATGGACTGGATCTGGGACCAGACTTTTCTATCAGTGTTTACCTGAGTTAAACACAGGGACTTTTCAACTAATATCTAAAAACATAAAAATATTTTATTGTGGCTTAAAAACACAAACAACAATAAAATGAAAAGTGGGGAAACTCAATGATGAAGGTGGTTGCTCAACAGAAGACTTAACTACACGTTGTAGCCCATATCTTCTTAACAAATCACAAAAGTCCCTATTAAAGATTTTTGGGATTTAAAGCTGACAAGACCCATTGAAATGCTGTCTGAGCCTTGATCTAGGACTCCAGACTAAAGATTAATTCTCTTTTTAAGAGCTGCAAAGTTTGTTTTCTTCCTGTTGCTTTTTTTAAGTTCATAACTATTAACTTTACTGTCACCTGCTGAGATCAAAGATCTTAACGCATCTAAAATTATCGTCACTACTTACAATAAAGAAGTAAGCTTCTCAATAATAAACCATGCACTAGAATGTCTTTTCAGTGGATAAAAATTTTTACAAAAATTATTTTTGGGTGGTAATCACCTCCTTGAAAATCTGCTTCCCTCTTATACCTGGCTACAAACTTGACAGAAGACTTTGTTCTTTGTTCTCACACCACACAAATGGAGTGGCAAATTTTACCGATGGCAAATCTGTGCCTTTAACTACATCTGGCATCTTTATTAGCATCTTAGCATGCATCTGAGTTATCCTGATACATCGTAAACACACTGGACCCACGGTATATAGCAACAGCATATAAAGATTTTTATATTTTTTAAAGGACTTGAAGTTCAGCTAAAGCTTGCCATGGATGAGTGGTTCTACTTATTAGGGATGACTTCTAACAACTTCAGTCCACAGATTAGTGCTGGCTTTTGGGAAAAACAAAGAAATTGATTTTTGAAAAAATGTTGCCTTTCCATTTCTTTACTCCTTGCCTTTTTTTCTTGTTTGATATATTGGTTTCTCATGCACTGCTTTCTCTCCTTGTTTATCAAAGTTACTAATTTATGGTCTATTGATGCACAACACTGCTTTGATCTTAGAGTTGGTACTTGGCTGACAGTAAGAAAGACGAGAAGTACAACTGTGAAGGATTTTCCCAGGGTAGGACAAGAGTTATAGCCATGTCTCTAAGTCAGAAACTTAGGTGAAGAAAGGTTGGACTGCAGAAAAGTAGGGCAAGATTATCACTTTGTTTTGGGAGATGACATAGTTTGAGTTATGTGTTTAAAATACTTATTAAGAATGGTTTATATTCAGCTACTTTGAATTGTACAATACTTTCACTATATAAAATAGTGATTTTTTTTGATTTATTTAATTTTTATCTTGCCAGCTGGCCTGCCTCTTTCCCACAGTTTCTTGATTCCTTTGCAGTGTTATGCCAGATATAGGAGAGAAATTCTCCACTTATTGCGATTGGAAAAGTTTTCTCAAAAGTATGGCTCTTTGGTTTTTGACCTTGGGTTGTTTGTTCAGTATTGGTTCAATCACCTTCTTTAGCAAGAGAGCATAAAATTTGTTTAACAGTGCAAATGTCTGGCCTAGCCTAAGTTTGCTGAGATTTCTGGACACATCTAATGCTGTTTGTACAGATTTACCATATTTATCTGCATGGAGATTATACTGGCCTTGCTGCAGTACTGATTTGCACTAGAAATGTGATGCCTGTAGGTATCAGCTTGCTCAGGTTCTAAAAGGAGTTGGTCGATACTTTGAATTTCAACAGAAAAGACAGGGAGGGGAGAGCACATTAAAATTCTGCGGAATAATTTATTTTCTTCACATTGTCACTAAAAAATTCAAAACCCAAATCTTGAGGCTTCTCTCCCCTCCCCCCAGAAAATTTTACATTTGAAAAAGAGCCTGAAGGCTTAGTAACAATTTAGTAAGAATGCAAGAATGTCACCATCTTATAAGTTTCATCTTATAAAGATTTGCCTCATTCTTTAAAATGAGGAGGAAGTTTCTGTCTCGTGGTTTGCCAGAGTTGAGTCCCCTGATGGGTATCATATAACACATGATTTACACGTATGCTTGATTTTACATTCATCTAAACTACAACACTTGTCAGTTGCTGCCTTGATGCTATTGCGCCTATACTCCTGCCCTAAAGGGAAGGTATATGGGTATCTTTGTAGCTCCAGCACTGCAGGTAGGAATATTAGGTGCATAATTTCACTTATTTGAAGTTATCAAAATGCTGGAAACAGAAATCAATGCCAAATCAATGAGCATAAGAAGAAAAGCAGTTAATCAACTACTTTTATTTTCTCTCCTAGAAGATATCAACAAGAAACTCGTCCTTAAAAAAAGTAATTTTTAGGGATCCAGACAAATGTAAAGTCCAACTTATCTGGTTCTCTGAAATATTGCCTAATAGATAAATACAAGTTGAGTTGGAGTGACTATGGTGAGAAAGGTGAGTTCCAAAGGTAAGACAGAATAGAGTATTGTTTCAGTGGTAGAAGTATATTTTTCTCATAATGTTTTAGGGAAAAAAAAAAAAGAATCTTGTGTATGTTCTCCTCAGTTTGAATTTGTAGAAGCTAACTGCCAATTTAATAAATGAGAAAAATATTGCTATATTAGGATGTTGCCATGAAAGTATTGTTCCTGATATATATTTGAATATAATACAAATAATACTGTATGGTACTGTATATGTATTACACATATGCATTTTTTTCTACATCCACTAACTATGCAGAATAATTCAAATTCTGTAATTTATTTTTTTAAAAGATCCCCTGGTTTTATAACATTCATGGATGTGCACACAATTTATAAATTTAAGACACTAAAACTATTTATTTCTGATCTTTACCTGCTACTGAAACTGTAGTGTCATTATGACATGTACAGAGTAATATCCTTGGACTTCCTGAGGCCTTAACTGGCAGAGTTGTCAAATTAAACTGGGACATTTTGTAAATGTATCTTTAATAAATACATATGTCTGTCATGCTTCCCTACTCAGTCTTATGAATCAGACTGTATCTAGCTGTCAGATACTCTCAACCCAG
The DNA here is from genome assembly GCA_008711295.1 of Anarhynchus alexandrinus. Classification (NCBI taxonomy): domain Eukaryota; kingdom Metazoa; phylum Chordata; class Aves; order Charadriiformes; family Charadriidae; genus Anarhynchus; species Anarhynchus alexandrinus. The sequence continues at coordinate 691,290 of VUYV01000089.1, forward strand.
TTGTCCTAATCTGTCAAGTAAAAATTATAGCATCTAGGCTCACATTCTTCCCTGGAAATATTTATTTATACCAGTGACATGTCAAGGACACTTTTTTTTTTTTTTTTTTTTTTTTTCCCCAGCAACAAAACCATTAACAGCTGGCTCAAGTCCCTGCCAGGAGGGCAGTGGTTAATACATAGAGAGAATTTATAATGGAGGAACACACCAGCCAAACAAAATAAATGCTGGATAGCATTTTAAAAAATTCTTGCTAAATGCCAGATATTGAGCATTCAGGCTAGTCTTATTCAATATACAACAGTAATTTTATGCCATTCATCATCCTCACCCCCATTCATCTACAGATGATCCTGCATTCCTGTGTTGCAAAGAGATGTAGAGGTTGCCTCCAGGTTTTGTCTCTCTGCAGTATCTAGTAATTAACCATTACAGTTCTAATGACACGTCAGACACATCATAAACTATTTCTGTATCTTGAGAGAAGGAGTTAACAAGCTATGGAGAATATGAAGCTATTGCTTATCCTAGTTCGATCACCTGTCCCTGAACAGAGAATATGACATCAGAGGTTGAGAGTCAGATGTGGGAAAAAGAGCATGAAGGAATCCTTGGTATTTTTAAAATAATAAAGCTTTTTATTACATATACATGAACAGATGTTAAAGAACATCATTTTTCACGTTTTTAGCAATTTTAGACTGCACTCTATTTAAAACAACTACTAAAACTCACCTGCATTTAGTTTGACAGGAAGAAAATGAATCTTAACTCTTTGAAATCTTGTGCCCAAATAATTAAAGAATCAAAATCGCAGTTTACTTCAAACTTGCAACTCATTCTAGTCATCCTACAATACTTTTTCTTTTCTTGTTTTTTGTCTCTGAGATGAGTAAATTTACAAGTACTTTTTTAGGTGTGATAGACCCATCTTTAGTTTGAGCTTTCCATTTATGCGTTCATGATAGCTAGTTTCTGTGGTGATCTGCATTCTTTTGCCTGAAGGGTTTATTCTTGCCACATCCTGTAAGATGAGAAAATGTAATTTCCCCCCTTTTTGCTGTAGTATATTTGAGAGAATTGCTAACTGTCCAAGATAAAGTTATAAAAATCTTGAGGTAAAAAAAATTGGATTCCAGTTTGATATATTATGAGAAGATACTTAAGTTTTGGACCTCTTATTCTGGATATACTGGAGGAAGTATGGACAAGAGGGAAGGACACCTGCCCCAGCAGTCAAGAGGTCTATTCTTGCACAAGCCAGGGACTAGTGGGACAAGACATGACATGAGGGACCTGAGTATTGGGACTTTCTCTAGAAATCTGCCACAGCTTGTCTTGATCACTGTTTAAAACAAGGCCATAACTCTGCTTTCTACAGGAATAACCACTGAAGGAATTGCTTTCAGAAGAATGGTGATACTTTCTCAATAATAACTGTTGCCTCCATGCCAGAAGTGAGTGGAACTTGAGTGAATGCGTCGCACGTGAGAAAACAGAGTGGGAATAGCCCGGGGAGGAAGCACATTGCCTTGCAATCTTGAAAAGGAGTTAATCACCTTGGAATCCCCCCAGGTATATCACAGGGAATTGAACTTATCACAAATGAAATCTTTCATCAATGGCATTTAACTAGTTATCTCCTTCTCTGACAGGCTCGCTTGTTTAACAGAGAATAAAGTGCCTTTTTAAAACCCCATTATAATTGTCTTAATAATATTATTTATAATGAGATTTCGGAGAATTGAAATACGATAGCTGAAATTTAAAAAAACCATCCTGAAAGTAAAGCATTTTTAAAAACCAGAACCCTGGAACCATACAATGAAGGTTGGTTTGGGTTCCCTAGTAGGGGTAACTTTTATACTGATATAGCTGCTTGTTTGCTAACAGCCTAACAGCCCCAAGCTAATTCAAGCATAACCATTCCATTTAAGGCAGGACCTGATGAAGAGCAGTCCTATGGACTGTGATGGATGTTTGCTGTGATCCGTTCTGCCCTTGAGATCTGTGTATATCCGAATGAGCCACAAACAGCCCACAAGAGTTTTGAAAGCAGATAATTAAATAACTGCAGTGCTGGTAGTTACCACGTAGCAAAAGTATGGATGCAGAGGTAGAGGGATGTGGAAGAGAAACAGTGCCACAGCTTCGATCTCTCAAGCCAAAAGCTTGAGAAATTTAAATAAAAATTATGAGTGACTGATAAGAGAAAGACACCTTGGATTTCAATCTGACAAAACTTGGTTTAGAAACAGAAAGAGACAGCAACAGCAATCAAGTTTGGACAAATTCTATATTTAGAGAGGGACAGAAAAGATTAAAGTTCCTCTCTATCTTGAAATCTGGGTAGTAGGACAGCATTTAAGTACCTTAATTTTAAATTGGATAGGTTGAATGTTATTTCTTCACAATTTTACAAGGAAATCCATCAAAAGTGGGCTGAAGAAGGGTCCATTGTAGATCCAGCCATATAGGGAAGCAAGGAGAGAGTGGTCAACTTGGGGAATTCTACTGTTTTTCTTGGGGTAATAGCATTCCTCCTCTGGTTTTATGAAATCTACTCCCTTTTTGTTCTAGTCTACCACAAATTCGTGGTAATAGTAACCCTTTAAAGTGTACTATATGGATTTACACTCTTGAACTTTTTTCATAATGTTTCATATAAGTATTTTTCCCCAAATAAACCACTGATATTCTTACATGAAATTAACGTGGTGATTAAATTGCACTTATTAGTTGCAGCAAATTCACCTTTAACCTTCTCTAGAGAAGGGTGCAGTTCTTAAATACACATAGTGAATTAATCATGAGCTTGTTTCTCCGAACAAAAGCTGTATTTGAAAGAATTTATTGTGAAAGAAGTTGTATCGTACATAATGAAGTGTTATAAAAGCCCTGAATGATTTCAAGTGACTAACCCCACGTTAGGCATCTGTGCCTGGAACAGCTAGAAGTAAGTACAGAGGGCCTGATGTAAAGCATGTTGAAGTCAATGACTTTTTTCCACTGTCTGCAGTGGGCATAAGGTTGTTCAATTTCATGGGACGGAAAAAATTTATTTTATGGAACAAACATGCACAAAGAAACACAACTCATTCCTTCAATACGTGTACTTGCTTCCTGACGGTTTTTAATGGGAAACATGTGTGCGCTGTGAGGTGAGCGCATTGAATTACCCAGCTTTTTGAAGGGAATTAGTCACTTTTGCAGGAGAATCAATACCCAATAACAGGAGCTGATCAACAGTGCTTGAGTTCAGTTGAGCATGCCGACAAGGTGCTGTGAGATACTAGCTTTCATTGGCTTTCTGATTCTTTAAAAATTAAGGGTTGAAGGAGCTAGACTGTCTCAGGATCAAGCATTGAATTTATGTCATATTTTTCTAAATCTGGAAATGGGACAGCGAAAAGCATTGCTGTGTAGTTAATTTATGTTCCTTCAGCTGCTGATGTAGCAGAAAAAAATGAAATGAATGGTTGCAAGCTGCATAAGGCTTTAGCAATGAGAAAGAGCTCTAACAAACTCATAATTGTACACAATAAAATAAAATATTAAAAATTGACTAGCTTTTGTGTCCTGAAGAACTGCTTATTCCTCCAGACTATGAGCTACATCATGAAGATCAATCTCAGCAAGACAAATAATTTTCATTTGATATTAAAGCAAGAATTTCAACATTTAATATTCACTTCCTAGGTATAAGAATTTTTTTAAACGTTTTCTGTATGATGGACAGAAATCATGCCTTGTGGATATGTTATCCACAAAGGGAGTGTCTTCAACAACCAGCTAATCCTCCAGTTCTGTTTAATGAATTATTAGAAAGCTGCTGTTGCACTTGTCATCTTGCACAGATTGCAGTTGTCCAAAGGGTTTTTTAAATATATATCTGGAAGCGTGATTCATATATATTCTTATATGTCAATAAGAATTTTGCGTATATTTCTAGCTAATGAAACATGTTACCTGAAATAGAGAAATTTCTTTCCATGCAATTAGTGTCTTTAAAGGTATTTTTCCTATGGGCGTATTCAAAGTCCACACTAGACCCTCCCATTTTATTTTAAGTGTCTTTGCAATTGTGTTAATGGGTTTTGGATCCCCATTGCTTGGCGTACTGGTTTTGGCTGGGATAGAGTTAATTTTCTTCATAGTAGCTTGTATGTGGCTATGTTTTGGATTTGTGCTGAAAGCAGTGCTGATTACTCGGGGATGTTTTAGCCATTGCTGAGCAGTGCTTACACAGTGTCAAGGCCTTCTCTGCTCCTCACTGCCCCACAGCAAGTAGGCTGGGGGGTACAAGAAGCTGGGAGGGACACAGCCAGCACAGCTGACCCCAACTGCCCAAAGGGATATCCCATACCATATGACGTCATGCTCAGCAATAAAACTTGGGAGAAGAAGGAGGAATGGAGTGATGGCGTTTGTCTTCCCAAGTAACCATTATGTGTGATGGAGCCCTGCTTCCCTGGAGACAGCTGAACACATTGGAAAGAGCGAGTGAATTCCTTGTTTTGCTTTGCTTGTGCACGCGGCTTTTGCTTTAGCTACTAAACTGCCTGTAACTTAGCCTATGAGTTTTTGTATTTTTACCCTTCTGATTCTTTCCCCCTTCCCACTGAGGGCAGTGAGCATGTGGCTGGGTGGGGCTGAGCTGTCTGCTGGGGTTAAACCATGGCACCTGCTCACTTTACGACCCTAGAGACTCCCTGATATAGACGTCTTCTCACATTATCAGCAGGACACACTTACTGGCTTTAAGTCTTGGCATCTAGTTTTAAGAGTATATCACCTCAGTGGAAGAAATCAAAAAACTCCAAAAGTTTTGTGGAGAACTAAGCAGTCAAGGGGTATGTCATATGTTTTTTAAATGACCAGTGGAAGTAATAATCAGCTGTTATTTCAGGCTCCTTAATGTTCTTACAAAATTAAATGGATAAGTTAAAAACAAGTAAGAGACTGCAAGCTTGTTCATCCGTGGAAACAAACAAATCAAGAAAAAGTAAGAGAAAGGAAAAGGCAACACTGAAATTGAAATAAGGGTGAAGAAAAATTGGGTAGCCATTCTTTTCTCTCTTGTATTGTTTTTCTTTTCTCTCTTGTATTGTTTTACTTACAGTGTTGAAACAGCCACACAGTGTAGTCTTCTTTTACAATGAACCTTGCAAATTGGGATGATTTGATTTTAATTCTTCTACAAGGTGTGGGAGAAGACCAGCAACTTTTGTGCTTCGTTTCCTGATCCTATAAACACTTACGGATTTTGTTTGGTTTCAAGTGAGAAGGCCCACTGACATGCACAGGGACTACTGTGGGGCTTAAATTTAAGCAGGTGTGTAAGCGTTTGTGGAACTAGGGCTTTTTTATATTTATTGACCGACAGGTTCATTGCCCTACAGGGAGTACTTCACAAGAGTACTTGCTTGCAGTGACTTTTTTTCTTTTGGGAAAGACCACTTTTAGGTCTAGCCCTTGTTACAGCTCCACAGATTTACACTGTGGGAAGACCTGGGAGGAGTGCCACAAAAGGGGGACTTTGGGCAGGGTTGTATGGCCAGCCATGGTCTGACTGAGGGCTTGTAGGCTGCAGTGGGTGCTTCCTTGTGCTGTCAAAATGTGTATTGCATGTGTCGCATGACAGCCGCAGCTCACCCCGTGAAATGCACTCCTGTCTGTGCTAGGAGAGGAGCTCTGACACAGCTTTGAAGAGACCAAACAGAAGTGTGAAAACGGGATAGAGGAGATGATGCTGATAATTGCATTGTTTATAGGACTCCTTTTGCAAGAGGATCTTTAAGGCCGCAACTGTTGCCCCAGCTATAGCTTTGCAGAGTAGCTACGGGCTGGTGTTTCTGATGACTGAGGGCTGGCCCGCATGCTGGGTCTGGGGGGATCTTCTCCACCACAACCCCTTGTACAAAGCTACTTTTTCTGGCTTTATGTTGATACAAGGGAGAAGGGAAACACATCATCCATGTTTTTACACAGGATTTGCTTGTGGGATCTGTAAAAAAATCCCAGATTTCTTCTTAGGATTCCCTTTATCTTTCAAGCGGGTTTCCTGTCTCTTCTGTGGAATCAGAATTTGTCCTCTTTTTAATTAACTCCAGAAAGGACATTTTGATACTATGATCTAAGTGACACTCATTAAAAATATCCTGAAATTTATTTAATCATTCGATTTGCATAGGAGCACTAATAAGCTCCTCTTATTAGTATTATACTGTTAGTGCACTGACTATCACTGATGAAATTTATTAATCCATTGAATTCTGTTTATAAACTTCTTTCAAGTAAATATGACTTTGTGTAAGACATCAGCCATTAAGATGGATGAAGATTTTAACAATTCTTATTCATGGAAGAAGATGTGTTTCTCATAAACTCCATAAAATCAGATTGTCTTTGAGAAACTGTATGCTAAATAGACTGCTCTTGTGATCTGCCGTTTGATTTTTTGGCATGAGTATTTGTGTTAAATTGTACATTCACCTTGTAAAGTTCATTCTTTCCTAACTACATTATATTGCTATTATAAGCGCTCTTGTTAAAATGACACCTTTTTATTATAGGATGGTCTGCTAATATAGCTACAGTAAAAACTCGTCAACCTTTCCATTATAAATATAAATCCCTATTTTCAGGGACTTTAAACTCTGCTATAAATACTCATTCCAGGCTAACATTTGGCATATAAAGCCTCATCCAAACAGCAAAGCTATTTATTATAGAATTACTTTAGCCGTTTGAAAATATTTTAAAGCAGAAAAAGTAGAAATAGTTGCATGTTGGTTTTGATCTGATGGATTCCTAGAGTTTGAGAAGCTGGGTGGGGAGGGAGGTGCCAGGGTGAGAGGGCCGGGTCGTGCTTCTGGCTGATGCTGAGTCGCTCCTCTGCACTGTCTGGTTCTGCTCCGGCCAGTCTGAGTTAAACGGGCATTTCGTCTTTGGATGGTTTTGGTTTTGGGGGCTTTTTCAACTATTGGGTTTCTGGTGCAGTCTTCCCAAGGCACTTTAATGTCATACTTGAAAAATTACTTCTGACACCCTGTCAAATTTTTCCTATGAAATGGAAAGTTCTTAAGTCCCTTCTGCTCCCATAAGCTTCACAAAAATCTGAGTCCTAGAAAGTGTGTGAGGTCCTTAATAGTAGAGTTTAAAATGCGATAATCTTGGCAACAGACTAGTAAGACTGCCCAGGCTCACCACGTCTTTTGGCTGCATCCAGTGCTGAAATTTAACATCTTTCTGAAGATTAATACAGTTCTCTCACATTCTCTTCTGTGGACTCTGCTCCTAAGAAGCGTCTGGCATTATAGTTTCAGATACATTTCAGGTTGCTGTTTCATGACCTTTTTAAACTGCCCTGGGTAGAAGCTCTTGCTGAAAGGAGCTAGTTGTCTCACTTGTCCTTTCTGTTCTGGGAGTTTCTGCAGTTTCTGCATCTGCATGGTCAGTCAGCCAGACCCAGAAGCTGCTTTCACTGGGAAAAAAGACAAAATACACATGGGTGTGGGCTGATTTGGGGCCAGACAATCTCCCTGCCCACCTCATCAAGTGGCCCACGGGGGTGTTGGTCACGCTTAGCAGGGCACCATGAAGGTCAGACTGTCCCTCTCCCACCGGCAGCCTTGTCTTTTGTCTCAAATGCAACAATGAAACTGCAGTCAGTGATACTTAAATGACTGCTTGAAGACCTTCCAGAGAGTGACTGCCATCCCTTGCACAGTGCCTAAAAGGATTTTCCAAAGTTTTTGTTTCTTGGGGTACCCACAGGCATAAAGTGCCCAGAGGCCAAGATGTCTGCAGGAAAAAGAGCTTCCAGGTGGCCCCATCGTCGGGCTGACATTGAGCAAATTGCAGCTTCTTTAGTGTAGGAGCAACAAAGGCTTAATGACAGTGAGGCTTCCGGCATCTGACAGCACTGCACACAGCCTTGGCTGGCCAAAAATCTGTAGATGTGCATCTGGAGGAGAGCAGAAGTAGCAGGTGTTCTTGACCACTCATAGCTTGGAAATGCATGAGCTGAGAGCAGACCAACAGCAGACAAAAGCCTTGGTTGTAAACCAAGTCGAAAGTGGGTGGGCTCATAGACTTTGTTGCTTTTTAAGGACAATTTTCTGGGCCTGACAGTTGCAAACAGTTTGTGCAAGTACTTCGTTGTAGCACTAGAAAGAGTGTGCGGGGGATTTCTGTGGTTGGTAAGAACAATCTGCTCGAGCAGGAAATATCTTATTACACTCAAAGCTTTATTCTGAAAGCCCCGGGGATTATAAAGTGAAAAGCAAAACAAAACAAGAAAAGCCCCTCTGCCTTCTTACAATTAGCTGTGAAATTTCTTGGAGGCCTCCCTTGCGCCTGTGCCTGTTGAGATGGTCTCAGGCGTCACCTCGAGGTCTGCCTGTGCCTCCACTCTGCCGGCATGCTTCACTTGTCCAGGAGTAGAAGGAAGTGCTGATATTAGGGGGAGGCTCTCGCTGACTGGTATGAGTCTTTATACCCTTTTAAATATACCACCTTGTTCTCTTCAGCTGCTTCTTGAGATCCCAATATTTCTTTTTCTCCCTGAAAACTGTGTGCGTTCCCACTCCTCTGCCTCCTCCCTGCTCAGTCTCCTTGTCTGTGTACCTCTGCTATTCTTCCTCTCTTGTGTTTTCCTAACTTCTTTCTCTGGCGTCCAACTTTACCAGGACTTCCTCGATAGAAACTGCAAAGTCCTTCTTGAGGATGCTGCCAAGGGGACAAAAAAAGTGATGGTGGTTAATTCAGAAAGGAGTGCTGTAAAAGTTGCAGGGCCTTGAGTACGTGGCTGTGGTGACAACTGGTGAAAAAGTGATGGTTATGATAAATAGATCTGTGACATTTGAAAGATTTGAGGGTTGGTTTATTGTGCACTCCCCCTTTTTTTTTCTTTTCAGTTATTGAAAAAAGATGGATATGGAAAAATAGAAGACATAAAGAAGATTTGCTTTTTGCAATTGTAAAGCAACTGTAAAGCAATTGTTAACAAAACACTTTTTTACACCACCATTGTCATTTTGCTCAAAATTACATTTTGTTTGATGCTTTAAAAAAAAAAAAAAGGCCAAAAGATTTTCATGAAGGGTAAACCAGTTCGGCATTTCAATCTTACTGATTTATACACCTTTAAGATCAGTCAAGCCCACATGGAGTTGTATTACATACGGGTAAGGCTTATTATGTTATTATTTGAGTTTATCATCAAGTAAGTGAGACAGGGATTTATTCATGGACCACCCTGTTTAAGCCATTTCTTGTTTTAAAGAAACCAAACCAAAGTATTCCCACAAGTATTGAATGCACTCTGTTGCTTTGACTTCAGAAAAAGACCACCTCTGTTAAGCAGTGATTTATTTTTTTTGTTGGTCTCTTGGGTGACCACTGATGGCAGATTTTCCTGTGTTTCCTATGGTAGAAGCAATATGTTCTGAAATATTTTGATTATGTTTAAAGTATATGTATGAAAATGTGATATATGGTAAAGTGATGTATGGCAAAAAATAATATTGATATGCATATTGGATATATCAAGAGGAAATGTGGAAGATATTTTCATAAGCATATGTTCTACTTTATTTGGGAGAGGAATATTGGAGGGGATGGGAACACTTATGAAAATGTATAGAAGGCTTTTATAGCGTGTTGAAACAATTTTTCTGATAAATGTTTGGAAAATATCCAAAAATGTTATGGTACATAAAGGAAGCAATATGTAACTTTTCTTTTTCGTATTTTTTCTTAGTATGGTTAATTTATGTTCATTTACTTTAGAATATATTAAAACCATATTTCATGTAAATTATGCTTATTTTGTGCTGTCTATCCACACTATTGAAATTCAGTTGATTTTGTAATGATCTTTATAAAGTGCATAAATATATTTCTCCAAATTTATAAATATATGTGAAATGTTCAGTACATATATTTAGGGAGGAAAAGACACGTTTCATAGAGATTTTTACTAGTCTGTCTTGTGTTCAGGACAACACTTATACACAGGGTAAATCCTGCTTGAAATATGCCCATGGAAGGTGTACAGCTTTATGCATATACCTGCATTCCTCTATATAGGTCATAGTTATGAGAAGTATTTTCACAAATGATATCTATACTTTTTTGGTTTTGTAAGATCCTCAGAGAAAATATGCTGATGAGAGAAAAGTCTTCTTATGAAGCAAGGTGTTTGACACAAGAAAATACATTTTGAGATATCGTCAAAATTATTACTTAAAATTTCTGTTTCATTTTTACAAACATCTAAAAAAATGGACCTTCTCTGTTGACAGATCAATGACAAATTTTATCTGCAGCGCTAAGGCTGGAAAGCTCTTCTGAGCATGATGTTTTGACATCTCTCACGTTCAGAGAGTTTAATGATGGCAGTAGCTAAGAATTTGCTCTGCTTCCTTATGTTTCTGGGAACGTTCTCCATGCTGCCATTTTGCTTTGCACTGCATTATGAAATTAAATGTTAAAATTACATGGAGTTTCTCTCTGTTTAGCTTGAGGTTTTCTTTTTTTTTTTTTTTATAAGAGGCACAGTTCTAGGACCTATAGAAAATTACAGTGGCAACTTTCCAGAGCCTCAGGGATACATCTCCTTTGATACTCATTTACATAAACATATTCATGCTTTTTTGTTAGACTTCCTTAGATTATGACATTTAGAAGACTAAAATACACTAATAAATGAAACAGTTAAGTTTAGGTCTATTTTCTTCTTTTTTTTTTCTTTTCCCCCTCTCTCATTTTTCTCTTTCTTTGAATCTTCCATGTTTCTCCTTTCAAACTATGGCACTCTTTCTTCCTTTCCCTATCTAGAATGTGCAACTTTAAAGAAGTGTTTACAGGAAAGAAACTCTCTAGAAGTTTAGGGATTTGGCCTTTGCAAAAAACAAATTTTTGTTTTAAAACAAAAATCCTTACTTTGGTTTTCAGTACTTCAAAAAGATACATTTTATAGTTTCCTGGGTCATTTCCCTGGAAGCTCCCTGTAAATTACTAAAACTGCAACTTTAGTACCCTTGATTTCCTAATCTGATGGAAGTTTTTACTGAAGTTTGTTTCACCCCAGAATTGTCAACCTTTCCTGCAACTCGACAGTGCTGCTGAGAATGCAGAAATGCCAGGGATGCTCAGGAGGGTTACCTGCCTTTTGCCTAGAAAGGCCAGTCTTCTCACTTGTCCTCTACTGCCAGTGGAGTGAGAGTAAGTGTCCCTCCAGGGATGATGCAGAGCTCCTAAGGTTAGCGTCCTCACTTAGCCTTTGGATGACCTGCCTGTCTATATTGACTACAGAAGGAAGCTTGGCAGGTTAGAACCTTCCAAGTCTTTGTGAATCCCTCTTTTTCATGCTTGGAGACAAGGACTTCAAAGGTTCTGAAAAACAGGTTAAAAATTATACCGTTTTTAAATGCTAAGCATCTTATTTAACTAGTCTCATGGGCCTTATTTTTTTTTTTGCCTCCATTTCTCAAGTGAAACATAATTACTGCTATCAAAAATGTTTTTTTTTTTTTCCTATTTCATCAGATGTTAGTGGAACTTATATTTCAGGTTAGTGTTTGAACCTAAGAAACAGATGAAGAAAACTTAATCATGATGAGTCTTATCCAATTGCAAAAAGAGAAGGTTTCTCTAAATTACCGAAATATAGATCTATATTCTTGAGTGCAGGTATATCAAGTAATGATGTTTCTGAAAAGGTGTGTTTTGATTATTATCATAAACTGATTCCCACAATAGCAGCAGATACACAGTACTGGGTGGATTTGAAGATATATTTCTTATAACTTTTTTGTCTTCTTATTTGAAGATATATTCCACTGATTTTTCTTTCATAGCTATATTTTTTATATGAAATAATTATTAAGGTCTCCATTTGGCCATCTACATGGTGTTATAGCAACACAAATAACAATATTTCAGCCTTCTTATCTAGCTGACAAGTAAGTATAGTCTTGAACCTTATTTCAGATGTCCTAAAAAAAGAGGGTTAAATCATAGAGTCACAGAAACATCTAGGTTGGAAGGGACCTTTAAGGTCATCGAGTCCAATCATCAACCTAACACTGACAAAACCACCACTAAACCTTGTCCCTAAGCACCACGTCTACGTATTTTTTAAATACCTCCAGGGATGGCGATTCCACCACTTCCCTGGGCAGCCTGTTCCGATGTTTGATACCGCTTTCGGTGAAGAAATTTTTCCTAATATCTAATCTAAGCCTCCTTTGTCCTAACTTGAGGCCATTTCCTCTTGTCCTATTGGTTTTTACATGGGAGAAGAGACCAACCCCCACCTCTCTACAACCTCCTTTCAGGTAGCTGTAGAAAGCGATAAGGTGTCCCCTCAGCCTCCTTTTCCCCAGGCTGAACAACCCCAGTTCCCTCAGCTGCTCCTCGTAAGACTTTTTCTCTAGATCCCTCACCAGCTTTGTTGCACTTCCCTGGGCACCCTCTGTCCAGAGCGAGATCTTTGAGCCACTTTCCAATGCTTCAGTTCCTGAGGACTGTAAGAACGGGCTGCCTAAAGGTTTCATGTCACCACTTTTTTTATGCAAAAGAGGAAGGTGCTCTTTAACTACAAAGGCCGATGCAATTTCCAGTTGCATTGTAGACACAGCATAAGCATCTGACCAACTGTACTTATTAACAATGGCATGTCTCACTGTGAAAGGATCACCTGAGATTTTGGGCCGCAAAGTAACTTCTAAGTCTTCCTTTAGCATGGAGGAACTTACTGTCCTAACTGCAGTCCTCCAAGTCCTAGGAATGCCTCTGCTCTTCTTCTACTTTTTCATATGGTCCCCCAGACTATGAATTATGCTGCCCTTTGCCATAAGCCCGAGGCATTTTCTAGCCTTGCATTCTGGCTTTCCCATAGTGCCCGAGGCTTTATAAAGATCTTGATAACTCTTTTGTTTGCCAGAAGGGAATTCATATATACTCTTATTTGAATTATAATTCCCTAATGGAGAACTGAACCCAGAGGCAGACAGGCAGGAGAGACAGAGGAAAAAATCTACAGGTAAGACTAGAAGACAGCAAAGGGATTGTCATACAGCTGGATGATGAGGTGACAGAGACGGTGCTCTTGGCACATGACATTTCCTGTTAAAAAAATATTGCCTTCGGAATGTGTTTTAGAATATTTCTAACCTTACAGAATAGTCACACTACCAGAAATGCTATAATTTCTTGTTTACCGCCTTCTCAAACTATCTGCTGTTCTAGTGGCATTATTTGGCAGACAGATCTTGACTGATCTGCTTTGCAGTGGATCAGTGAGCCAAAACCCTCTTTTTAAGCTGCCTTACCACTGTCCAATGTCTTGATTCTTTGTGTTCTTATTAAAAATTACAACAATACTTCTATACATTCATTACTTTAAAGAAAAGAATGGAAAATTATTATTGAATTTCAACCTCTTGAGGAATTTGTATGTTTCATTAAGTACTTGGCACTTATGCCTCTGGAAACCTATGAACAGGAATCAGTTATGCTTTTGAAGACCCAAACTGAAATTTGTATATATTTTTGTAACAGCAGTTAAGTGTTCGAAAGGTCCTGGTTTATAGGAGGATCAGCACTGTTTAGCAGACTTATAAAAGCACTTCACTTAGTATTCTTGTATCAATTTTTAATTTTTGTGATTACAGAATAGGGGTATTTTAGGATGGCTTAATTTTACCCGAAATTAGTGAAGTCAGCCTATGTTTCTTAAGATACTTCCATCATATTAGTAGCTGCATGCTTTAGTAACACTGAAAAAAAAAAGTAATATAAATGTAGTGTTGATTAATAGAATAAGGTGGACAAAGTATGATGTGAAACACAATGAAAGTGGTTTATTAATGCTTATGTAAAGGAGACACCTTGGCAAGAAAAAGGCAGGATTAAAAGTTAATTAAGAGGAGTTGTTTTTCTGACACAAGAATAATCTTTTTTTCCAAACCAAAGGAATTATAAATGCAGTCAATTACTAGACTTCTTGTTAGCATGCTTGTGTTAGCACCAGAGGATTGACCTTACATTTTGTAGCTTTTTTATTCAAATGTGAAACATTTCCTGTAATGCAGTAAGCAGTTTTCATGTGGAAGTTTAAAAGAGTATGCCAAGTTAAAAAACTGATATATAATTAGTTTATTTTTATTGCTGTTCCTCTCTAACAGTAGCCAGAGAATAAATGAAAGTTAAAACTGCTTGACTCTAAAAAGATCGTGAAACACTTGTTTTGAGTGTCTGAAGTCTCACTTTCACTCCTGTTAGGTTTTTAATCCGTCTTTCCTCAGCAGTGGAAAGGAGTTAATCGTCAGTTAGTGTGATGGCATGATGCTACCTTTTTATGGACCTTGTTATAGATGCAGGATTCGTACATGAAAAAGCTGTCTGTTACTTTTATGGAATATGACTTTGACTCCCTGTAACGGGTTCTGATGTAACTGGCTCTAGCTTTATTCCTGTTATAGGAGATACTAACTTCTACTGACTGCCTTCGCAAATTCTCATCTAATTAAAATTGTCAGGCATGTCCTTCATGGTGAATTGGATTTGTAACTTCATCAGATGTGACCATGCCAGGGTAACTATGACATACTATTGCAGTTACTTGGAGGCATGTGAGCTGAGACCATTGATACAAGTGGTGTATGTTTGTGGGGACAGGAAAGAATATGTTGGAGTCCTAGACCTTCAGAAACCTATTTTAAAAGCTATAGGTGTAGACAAATCCTGCAGTTTTGCAGAATGCTTCTTTAGGCTGAGGAGCAGTGAGAGAGAGAGGAAGAGTTAAGAAATGGGAAATGAGGTTGCTTGAAGGTTTAATTTAGACGATCTCTAAAGTGACATGAAGATGATAACAAAGAGGAAATAGCCATATGTCACCTGTAATCTATGAGGTTTCTTTCTCTGACTCTGTCCTTTAGCTGCTGCAAATCAGAGTAGCTCACTTGCAGTTGATAAAATCATAGCAATGGGATTTGTTTCTGGACCTTCTTGCAAAATGGGTTTGATGGGTTTCATTCATCAGGAAACTTTTGAAATTCAGAACCAAGGAGAAGAGACAGCTGCAGAAGAATATCTGACTGATCAAACCAACTGCAGGATAGGGCACAGGCCCATCTAAGGCCCTGCTCTGGATTTGTCACTCTGGAGAAGCTTTCCAGCCTCAGGTGAGTGCCCTGGTCAGCCAAGCTGCTGAGCTGAGTTCTTTCTGTGTTTTGGGGCATTCTTTCCACGAAAGTGATTTAATTTTGTTTCAATACATAATGTGAAAAAAGAGAAAGAATATTTGAAACATTTCATAAAACACAGTTACCTTCTGACCAGCATTAGCATCAATACAACCACTTCCTCTTGCTTCCTTGCTGGATGCTGTATGTGGTGTCTGTGTCATCTTATATATTTCTTTTTACTTTGTAGCCCATATTTGATTATTCTGGTAATATTTTTCACTCTATTTCTGTAACTGATTATGTATCTTTAGTAAGAGAATGTAAGAACAGATTGATTTGCCATGATCCTCTTTGACATTGCACTATATTTTTTTTTCAAGTCTGTAAAAAGGGCCAGGGAATTCCTTTATGCCTAAATTATTTATATGAACACAAATAGAATACAGTGGCAGTATTATCTTTTATTAATAAACCTCCTAGATACTGGCCCTGTTGCAGATGAATTTTTCTAGAGAGGAAATGTCTGTGACAGCCTAGGAATGGCAAATACCAGAGGTACTGTTCTGGGAGATGAAGCATTCAGCATGACTGATGTTTTCTAATGCCACATATGAGTGAGGACAGGACCTTCGGAAACATCGCCTACGAGAATTTTTTGTTTAAAATGTTTTCAGATAAAGCTACTTGAAAAGCAATGGGATGTTTTATAAACGGTAAAGAACTAAAAAATACAACTCAATACAATCTCCCTTATATTCCTTAACATTCACCGTTTTGAAATGCTGCGTACTTTGTCATTCGTCACCTTGAAAAGGAATAGACAATGGTGTTTGCCTCACTCTCGAACATCCACATTGCAGCAGTGTAGATCATAAAATCATAGAAGTGCTCAGGTTGGAAGGGACCTCAAAAGGTCCAAGTTTTCATGGGAAGGAAAGCCTAGATGAGATTATCTAGCACCCTGTACAGTTGGATCTTGAAAACCTCCAGGGATGGGGACTCTGTCATGTCCTGGGGGAGGGTGTTCCAGTGAGTGCTTGTTCTTACTGTAAAACAATTTCTTTCTTATGCCGAGATAAAACTTATCCCAGTGTAACTTGCACCTGTTGCTCCTTGTCTTCTCCACGTGGCGCCTTGTGAAGAGAGAGGCCCCATCTTCTCTCTAGTCCCTTAAACATGATCTTTAAACATGATTCTTCTTTAGAATAAAATCAAATTGATGTAGGTACTAATTATGTGAGTTAATCTCCTATTATATTGTCTCTTATTAAGTTATTAACTAAAGGTAAGACTATGATTCAGATTTTATAAGATTAATTTCCACAATGATCTTTTTTTTCTAGTTACAAATAAATCATCAGTAATTAAATTATATTTTTTAGTCAGTCTGAGCAAGAAATCTAGCAACCTCTAATTTAAGGGAAAATTACTTCCTACTATTTGGTGTCTTTTTAGTTATTTGGCCCAAATCTGGTGATCATATACTCCCCAATGTCTTTTTTTTTTTTTTTTTGTCTTTTAGGGAGTAGAGCAAATCTGTTTGTATTTCAAGCTCTCCTTTCCTCTGGATAATAAGTTCAGTTCAAAATATCTGATATTTCTTCAAATCTGGACACTTCAAACCCCAATGCTAAAATGTTGCATATAAAGTAATTTGTGGTTTTAAACTTTGGTTTCCACTCTCCCATATAAATGCAAATATAATGTTTTCCATTAGAATAACTCTGCCTCGTGCTTTTTTAATAGAGGCATTGGAGACTAAAAAGTAGAGTAGAATCCATTTTGATAATATTGCATCTTCTCTCTGGGCTCCAATCTAAATATTTCCATCTGTCAGATTTCTTATTTAATATTCTGAATAATGGCAGTTGCAGGAAAAAAAGGAACAGTCATCTTTATTTCACTGTCTTTTGCCAGGCTTTGGTGGTCTTACAGTTTCTTCTTGGATTGCAGAAATGTGTGTATGAAGATTTATAGTCTTTTACTCTGCCAAGATCTCTCCTAGAAATCCAAGGTGTCATTTGCAAACGCTCATAACCAAACATATTTTCTAATATTTAAAAAAAAAATCCAGCTTGCCCCAAACCCAAACTCAGATCTTTGTTACAGTGGAAGGAAAGGTATAAAGACAAGCTTGGGAATATGGAAGTAAAAACTATAGAAGATCTCTTTCTCTTTGTGTAAATGCACAAAACAAGACACTTTCATGACAGAATCTGTTGTCTCGATGTCAGCCCCAAAAGCTGCTACCATCTCTGACATTGTCTAAGTGAGTATGGAGCACCCAACACCTCCCAGGTTAGCCATTAAACTGATAAATTCCTGTGGCAGGAGGGAGGAAAATTGTGATCAAGCAGTTCTGGGAAATCGAAAGGTCAAAATATCACATGAAAAAGCAAGTTTCCATTTTTAAAACTCCACTTTCTAGTGAACCTTGCTAAAGCAGCTGTTGGTGAGGATCCACCTTTATGAACTGTTTTATGGTTTTGCGTGATTCAGCCATAAACAATTGCTATGAGTTAAAGACTTGATGTGTAAGGTTATAGTTGAATAGTTTGGGTCAACTTTTTTTCACAAAGCCCTTACATTCAGAAAATAACAAAATATTTCTGTTCCTTTATTGTTTAATTCTAATTTTAATATCCTAAACTGTTTTCTATATTTTTTAATTATTTTGTCTCTCCGCTTTGTTAGATGTTCAAAGTGCCAAGGAAATACAATATCTAATACACAATGGAATATCAAATCTCCGCAAATCAAAGTCTGCCCCCTCATCCAAGGTCTGCTTAGGAGTAGACGTTAGGAAAATACAGAGACATCTCCCATCATGTCCTATATAGGAATCCAAAACCCATGAACTCTGCAATGAAAAGTAAATAAATGACTCTGTCCTTCACTGCCAAGCTGTTAATCCATAATGTGGAGTTGGCCCCTGTTGTTGTCAACAGTGATATATAAATCATATCAGACAAAACAAGAACCAGGCTGACCCTTTACCCATTCCTTAATCCCGGTTCAAACATTTATAATGCCTAAAAACCTTTTCCCCCTCTTTTCTTTCCCCCTTTTCACAAGTCTCTCATTTGCTAGTTTCTACTGGGATAGGAAGAGTACAAAAGTGTGTGGGAGCCTGTTTGAAGTGTTCTATGAGAAATTTCAGCCCAATTTCCTAAACCAAAGAGGTTTCAGTAACACCACCCCACCCACTGTTTGGTCCTTCATAAAACCATGGTTCCTGCTGCTCAGACCTCTGGGAAGAGGAACGTATGGAGAAAACAGCTTTGCAAACAAGGAGTCACATACCCAGGGATGACACAGAACAAAAGCCATACTGGAGGGGGAAAGCCAGGGGGAGAGGTGGCCTTTCAGGAAGACCCAGTGAGACCAAAATGAGAAGACTAAGAAAGGAAACACTGGCTGAAAAAATTAAGGGGAAAGAAGAGTGAGGGAAATACGCTAAGGCTGGCTTTAGTAAAACAGGGTAAAACGCTTAAAAGTCAAAGGAAAGAGTGCTGCTGGTTTAGGTATCATTGAAAGCAGTTCCTTAATATGTTACCCAAGTTTCATTTAAGTCAATGAGTAAAATATCTAGTGACTTTCATATTAGTTGGACAGGGCCCTAAGTGAAAAAGGGCATGAAATTAACTGAATTTTGTCACTTGTGAAGCTCCTGCTGAGCTCATTTCAGGATCAAAGCCTAGAACTATAATTGTGTTGCTCATTAAAATAATGGAACAAATATTGAGAGAAAAATAACTAAATCCAGGGCAGTAGTGCCAAGAGCGATAAACAGCATGGGCTTATAAAGAACAGATCTTGCCTTACAAACAAGACTGTCTTTTTCTAATAGACTTACAAAGGATCAAATTCTGCTGTTTGTGAGGGCTGACTTGCGCTAAAGGAACCACCAAAGTCTACTCCTGGTAACAGTTACCAATGTGAATAACGGTCCAAAATGCTGAGCTATAATTAGCAGATGAAGGGAGAGCCATAGATTAATACTGTGCCCCATGACATTTTACTGATCAAGAGTAAATTTCCACATCAGTTTTGTGAGGCAGGAGCCAGGGTATCAGTTGGAGATTTTTCAGTTTGGTTTGTACGTAGTACTGTCAAGTGAGTTAATATCCTGGGTGAAGGGCTATAACAAAAAAAGGAGTTACACATGGCGAAGTACAGCTCTCTGCAAGGTGCTTAGAGTGCCATGTCAGCGTGGTTTTATTCAATCAGAATTGCAAAAGAAAGGAAAACGCTTAAGGGCAATCCTCATACTGAATTATAAGACATTGGGAATGTGATAATTATGTTGTGAAAGTGAGAAACCTGAAAAGGTGTTAACAGGTATGTGGGGAAGTGGTATGTGAATGGGATTTAAGAATGCAAGAACCAAAACAGTTGGCCTGCACTTACAAGGTGAAAAGGTGGGGGAAATACTGATGCAAATATTCAAGAGCCACCTGAAAATCCCTCATGTCACAAATCAGGCTGGTCAATAAACCACCTAACAATGCAAAAGCTCCAGTACCCACTCACGTGGAGAAACATATAAAGCTATAAAGATATGCATCAAACTGGAGCGAATCCAGAGATTGGTAATGTCATCAGATCCAGGCAGAAAAGTATTGGGGTTTGTGCGGTGGATAAAGGGGAGATTATCTGCAGTAATATAGTTGTATCCATACCTATCTACAAATGTTTGATGAAAGAACAATGCAATAATCCATCAGACATATTGCATGAAATTGAGAGGAGAAAATGTAAGGCAATGTCTGGAAGAACTTTGACTGTGAAATGCAGTAGTTCATTGGGTGGAACAGGTCATCTTATTCATGACAGCTGACTTGGCCTGCCACAAAGGTAACGCATGTGACACCCCCTAAGGGTAGCAGAGATCCCACAGCAGTGTAAAAAATCCAGTAATCCCTGACTCAGCCAGGAGGCCCTTGAATTGCTTAGTCACTTGCTTTATCACTGTCTGGTGCAGCAAAAGGTTTAAGGACAGAGATAGGCACGAATTATTCTGGTGCTAACTGTTAGCTATTGCCAGAAATTGTCGGATTTTTTTTTTCCCCTGAGATCTTTTTCAGGGTTTTTAAGGATTAATAAATCCCTATTTACTCAGGCAGTCCCAGTAGGGAATCAACAAAAATATTTGCATAATTTTTCCCATGTCATTGCATTATGGCTGCAGAGTTTGTATTTTCTCCTTGCTTTTCAGCTGGTCTAAATTATCGTCGTACTGTTGAAATCAATTGTACTTAAGCACCTGCCACTTCCAGGTGTCCATTATTTACCAGTTTTCCTCGTTGCCAGTGCCAAGAAAGAAAAAGGGATCATTTGCTAGTCCCTTTGATGGCATGGAGTGAGAAAATGAAAAAACCCTATGTACTGTCTTACGTGATCTCTAAAACTCAAGTATGGAGGAGAGGTCAATTATTTCTAGTGTGAAAAATAAGCTTCCACATGGAGTTCTTTGATAAGGCAGAACACATACTGGACAGAAAGAGAAAGACCATGAGCCTCCATTCCCTTCATACAGCTATTGTGTTTGGCCAGCAATACTTGTAATCAAGTGGAAAGCCAGGCTGGAGTGGAAAAAAATATCACCTACCCACGTCCTTTTTAAAGTGATGCTTTGTAGTAAATTGCTTTCTGTTTAATTTGGCTTATGCTAGCAATGCTGCACTTGGTGAGGCAGCGTGACTCCAATCATCTTCAGCGTAAGCAGGATCAGCCTCCGTGTTTCATTGTTGTCATGGAGTAGCTGGAGTGCTAGTCCTTTACGGCTAGTCCTTATGCATGCATCTGATTGCCCTCACAGCCAATGGAAACTTTACCTTGGAAAAGACTGTAGCATTGCTTCTGAATAGCTTGCCTGGAACACTAAAATAAAAATAAAATTAAAAATAATTTTGTTTGTATTTTGTTGCTGCACCTACAAAATAAGAAAGTAGCTATTATTGTTACACTTCCATAAACGGCGGCATTTTTACCATCTTAACTAGACTGAATTTCGGAAATATTATGAATCTGTAGGGTGTAAGATTGTATTTAACAAAAACATTATTTGTGTATATAATGTATTGTCTTGTGTTAAGATGTGGTGACTGGGATATAACCAAAATGATTGTTCAATTATATCTTAAATTAGATCATTCAGTAGTGAGATAAACAAGCTGCCTGGCAGTATGGGTTTTGGCTGTTGAGGAAATAAGTGAATACAAAAAAAGCCTTTGATCTTCAAGCACATCTTTTTCCAGAGCCACGATGAAGGATTGATGTTATATTCTAGACTAATCAGTCACACTGATTTTGTGGGCAAATGTTAATGAGCATACAAAAGAACCCAAACTATTTTCGACATCGAGCAACAAATACTCATTCTGAATTTACCTATCTGGAAAAAAAGAATGTTCATTTGTTTCTATATAATTTGCAACCATAGCTTTGCAACAAGAACAGTGTTAAATCATTGGAAAGCTTTCTAGAATGTTAAAAACTGCAATTCTATACCCAGCAGATATCAGAGCATTGTCATCCCGGCTCTTCCTCAGTGAATAAAAATCTTCCTTCAGCAGCACTTTTTAATCTATATTGTATTAGCCTTTCACACCTAATTGAATTTCATGTAGCGACTTTACAGAGCACAAAGTACTGGCCTCTGAAGACAGTGGAAAAGCTCCCCAAAATTTCATTCAAATCTGAAGTAGCCTTGCAAAGAGTCAATGTAAGAAAGTCCTCTTTCCAGGAGTTATGACAGCTATATATGGATCCCATGTCCATCCTCCAACAAACACATAGTGCTGAAAGATCTTCAGGGAGTTTGAAAAGGCAAGGGATGGTGAGTTACAACACCAAGGAATTACGATTGCCTGTCCCTAGGTGTTTCAGATCTCCTTTGACCATGTTCTGCCTTTGCTGAGTGCATCGACCCAGGGTCTGCGTGTTCTGGGGGGCATACAAGATAAATGGAATATCAAGGGTACACTCATCTGGAAAAATAAACCAGGTGTTTTTCTTCACTGGCATTTAGTGGTGACCAGCATACGCATGCAGGCTCACCAGGAGTACTCATCCTACCCCTTTTCTCTGCTGTTGCCCTGTTGGGCTAAGCCAGCAGGAATGTGCCTCTGGGAAAGATGAAGGTGCGTATATCTGGATATTTATACATATCCAAGGATCAAAATCAAGGTAGTGTAGGAAAACACCCTGTATTACTACCTTACCTCAGCCCTGTAAGGAAAGCAGAAAGGTGTAGCAGGAACAGGAGTGCCCTCTGGTCACCGGAGTTACAACATTGTTCACATTACCCCTCTGTATTGCTGGGTGGCTGTAACCTTAATGATGAAGCCAAAATTTGTGACCACCACGTTTTGGGTGTCTCAGGCGTAGACCAATCCTTGACCCCTGTTTTGAAAAATTGCTAACTAACACTTTTCAATCTCTGCAACAAAGAAGTCACCGGTTCCATAGACACAGGGCTATTTGTATTGATTTTCACTGAAAAGGAGATCCTGATGGGCTAATTCATCTATGTGCAAAGCACTAGCACAAGTATCAGCCTAAGTACGAATGAAGTCTTGTAGGAAGGAATTTATAAATCTTGCCTGAGCCATTAATTTTTAGATCTAGTTTCAGCCCAAACCAGTTTGAAATAGCTGCAGCACAAATGCCTCAAAATCTCTTTTTATACTGGAAGTATCACCTCTACCTTAATCAAGTCATTCCTTACAGTATCAATGTAACACCTTCAATGCCTTTATCTGTGGTATTAGAGATATAATGCATCTTTTCTGTAAAATTTTGCTTTTGAGGCTGTGTCTCTGAAGAAGGTGGTAATTGCCATTAAGAGCATCTTCTGTGAGAATTCAAGGGAGATTTTTATAAGGAGGGTGACTATCACTAAGATCCTTAGTCTGAGAATCTGCTCTAGCTGAGCACTGCTAAATACTAAGACGATACTGGAAGGCAGTCTTCCTCACGCTCAGAAATTGGATGTTGAATCATTTCACTTGGAGAGATAGGCAAAGTCCATAGAGACTAGAGAAGCACCAAACCTCCCAGCAAACATGTGTCCTACCAGTAGAGTTTTCAGACCTTCAGCTCTAAGTAAAAGGTGGAGGAAAGTATTCCTCATTATATCGACAGCCTGGTCAGTGATTTAAAGTTTTGTGTACCCAGTGTAGAGGCTTGAGAGCTACCGCTGATGGTGTCTTTAGCATGTGACTGTTAGTGGTCGAGGGCAGCGATGGGTGTGTGAGGTGACTGTCCGTCACATGAGAACTGTGCCAGACTGTGTCCTGTAGCTGCTGAGGTTGTTCAAGGATAAGCTGGTAAGGACTAAAAATACCCAGAATCATTTACCGTTTTTAAATTTCTGAATTCTGATTTCTTGAAATTTTCAAGCAGTATATAAACTCCGTGATCGACTTAATGCTAAAACCTGTTGATTAACGTTTTATTTCGAACTCTCTTTTGCTTTAATGTTTGTTTTACATTTTTAAATTGTTATATGCCTCCATGATAACACGATAGCACTCATATGATTGTATTAGGTTGTTCTTTGCCTTCTATTCTATTATAAAAATTATGTTTTCCTCTGTTGCTGATATCTTCTTGTTAACTTTGGATTATCTTTCTATGAAAAAATATTTGAAGAAATATCTAAGAATTTTTTTATAGTAGTAGGCAATGCTTGTTTCAAAACATGGTTGTCAAAGATTTTGATGTGACAAGACACAAGAAGAACTTTGAACACAAAAGTAAAATAAATGCTAGTAACAGTAGCAGCTTTGATGCCACAGAGCACCAGTCAGGCAATAGAAGAATATTCAAAATTTTGCTACTCCATTGTACAATAAAATAAAATGTAACATTAAGTCAAAATATGTTGTTATATCGCACTGATATTATATAAATAAAAAGTAGTGCAAAAGATGACTCATGACATTATTTTAGGCATTTTTCCTGATCTCATGTCATAAAGAAAAACGAGAAGATAAAAAACACATCTCTCGATGAAAATTACATCCTAAAAAAATTTGATTTTTTTTTAAAGGAAAACTTTGCTAATGCTTTGGCTTTGACAAAACTGTGGAGAACTCTTCCACTAGCAATTCTTTGGCCAGTTGTTGTAATGACTGTGCTCAGGAAAGGGCTCTGAATTCCTCCTTGATGCCTATTTTCTATTTCAATAAAGCTCCTTAAAACCCCTTGGAGTGTAACCTCCAGATTCAAGGTTGCTGTTTTGGTTGGTTCCCATGGCTGGGGGAGGCAGTGTAACTCCCCTTTTTCATCTGAAGGGAGACGTAACAGCAAGTCGTGGGCTTCCGTCCCCAAGCAGGGGCAATTTCCTGCTCAGAGCAGAGGCAGAAGTGGGTGGGAGAGGTTTCTTTCATAAGGGTTGGAGGTGCCTGTGGGAAAGCAGAAAAGCTATCAGAAAGCAAAACTGCCACAGGGACTTCTGAAATTCAGTTCTGGCTGGAAGAGGCTTGAAAGTGAGAGTAGACATTGCCTTGCTTTGTGTTTCCCTGGGCTTAATAGCTGCTTTTTACGGAAAGTACACTGAATCAGAGAAACTCCTGACTCCACTACCACTTTTCCTCCTAACATGAGGCAGCCTCTAATTTTTTGCTGACTTTCCAGATTAAAAAGTATCAATGTCTTTTATACTTCAAACAGAAGATTGTTTCCCTATAGGATCTCTCCTAATTGAGCACCTGTATACAAAAAAAAAGGGACCTGGATTTTGTTTTAGCCTTGTAAATAAGAAGCCTTGGATGCATTCCAACCGTTCAGTGAAGGAGCCAAATAATTGACAGTCTGGTCACAGCTGGCAGCCACGCCAGTAGGGTTCCAAAATATGAGGCGAGGAGGGAGAGCGTGTATAAAATACATGTTTTTTACAGGATAGGTTCTCACTAAAATAACATATCTAGTTCTTCAGCTGTAAATCTCAGAACTCTGTGGCTAAAAGCAATAACTCTCTGTATTGCAGTAACTAATTCCTGCCTAATGCTGCCCTTCCGGAAGAGCCATCTGAAAGTAAACCTTTTCTCTGTTGCAAAGGTTGCTGGTTTTTGCCTTCACCCAGACATTTGAAGATGGCAGTAAATCTTGACTGGCAGTAATGGCTATTTTGATCGAATACTTTATCAATACACTCTTAAGTCTGCACAGAAGTTTAAAATTTAGAGAAAACTACTGACAAAGCGAACATTAAAATGATAATGCCCAAGAAGCACACAGGACCTTATAAAAGTGTGAACTGTGTTCCTCCAACAGGTGTTCTGATGAGCCTCATCTTTCTCTCCTTCCATTTTCTTGAATCCTCGAGATACCCACTGTGCTGTCTGGCTAGTCAGAACGCTTCCTAAGCTGCATTAATAATATTTGTTTTGGCACTGAATAACCTTGAAAGGGTTATGAGAGGAGTACAAAAGCAGTCAGAAGCTTTTATCAGGTGTAGCTGCAGGTTTTATTTTAAAGTAAATGCTTAATGTAGTTTCAGTTTTAAAGAATCTTATTGGGTGCTGGTTTTATTCAGTATGTAACAGTAAAGCCTAAACCTCTTTCAGATGTTCATAAATAGTCTTACAGACACTTATTGTGCTTTTTAAACAAATGTATCCATTCAAAAGATAAGCGTATGAGATCTGCTGGTATTCAGTGGAATCATAGAATCATAGAACGGGTTAGGTTGGAAGAGACCTTAAAGATTATCTAGTTCCAACCCCCTTGCCATGGGAATGCTTCAGTCTGGCTTTGTTTTTTACATATAAAAGTTTGTGTGTCTGGCCTTTCTCCCAAGTTTTTTTTTTGCTCCATCTGCTTGAGCCTAGGTAATAACTTCCCTCTCATGAATACACACCAAAAACCTTTACAGAGGTACGCATCTACAAGTTTCACTATTTTGAGAGGAGTTAGTCTGTTGAAAATTGGGTCCAGGGATAGTAAGCAAGCACCAAGCATCAATTCAGGTACCATATCTTCCTTTGGATTTCCCCCGCCTATTTTTATAGTGACATGAACACATTTTGCTTTTTTTTAAGTTTTCCTGTTTCTGGTTGAGTCTCACCACACTTTGGATGCATGTGAAGTGATAAGGCAAATCCTCAAGATGAGATTTGGGGATTCAAATAAGGAGAGGAAAAAAGTTATTTAAGTTTCTGTCATGGTTTAGGTGTGAAGAGTGATTAGCAGAGCTCTGTCACATTCACAAGCTAATGCAAAAAAAAAGAGAACTGTGCTTTCTTTCTAGTCTTTCTTTCTAGTGTAATAATTTAATACATTAGCTGTACAGTAATTGCCACAGGTTTTGATATTTAAATATCTCATCCCTTTTCACATCAAGTTTTAGGAAGAAGTCTGAAAGTGGACAGAAGTTGTTTTTCAGCTTAAATGAAAGACTTATCCTAAAATAAAGATCCATCCACAAAGAAAAAAAAATGTTTCAGTCCTCGCAAATGTTGCAGAGACTAGTTATAGTACCGAAAACATAAAATAGAAAAATAGTGGGTGATGGAAAGGCCAGAACAGGGCTGTCAAATTTTAAATTTTAACATATGGACTGCTCACTCCCTGCTCTGGTTGCTAGTCATTCCCAGATGGTGTCTTTAGTGAGTGATGGTGAGGGGAAAGGAGCAGGTGGCAATGGCAATTTTTTTTTATTTTTTTACATATATCAAATTAAAATTCTGTGTTCTATTAAAAAATAAAAAAAGGAAGACATAAAAGAATACAGGAAGTACAGGAGAAGGTAATGCATAACTTGAGGCTGAAATTAAGGAAATCCTATTGCTATGGGCTGATGAGTCAGGATGAGAATTTGGATCCAGATCTGAGATCCCTTATAAGTGGTGGATAACAGCTTTCATGTAGGGCCTTGTTCAGCCCGTAGTACTGCATGTCCAAGCAACTGCAGGAAGAAGCTGCTCACCAGAACTGAGTTCGTTTCTCGTTTGGTGCACGGTGCATCAGAGCTCTCAAACACATGCTTAAAGCTAGGTTTGCATACATGTTTAAATGTGTTTGTTTAGATGGAAACCTTATGCCAAAGAGATGGGGCTTGCGGTTTTAGTGCTGAACATTTGAGTTTATGATGTCAGGGATGATACTGATCTCTTTAAGCCTAAGGATATTTTTTGCAAGAAGTTTCTTTTTATGAGAAACATCCTTTCACTTCTCTTTGTTAACTCTTCGCTGGTCGCTGATGCTGGAGTGTGCCATATCCTAGTTTAGAGAGTGATTACACCTCCAGGCGCTGGCTCCAGCCTTTTACTTACAGTGAGTCCAATTGCTCCTTCACATCTGGCAGTAAGAGCTCCTACTCCACAGGGTGTACCTCTATTGTTCCTCATGTTTGTGTCCAGGTGTGTCGCTAGTTTGCAAGGTTTTTCCGGACTATAAGTAACATTTCTTTATGTGATATAATAAACCTAAAACTTGTTTTTATTTCATTATCATTTTCAGTAATGATCTAGCTGTTTTTCTCAGTCTTTCTAACCTAGCTGGTTGAGAATCTGATCTTATAATTAAAAAAGAAAAAACGGAGCAAATTACCTCTGTGTCTCCGTTACAGACATAGCTTCTTGGTATACAAACCCCAATAAATGTATGAATGTTACCCTATTACACTTACCCTAGTAAAAGTATGTGCTTCTTTTGTTACTGTCAGAAATCCTGGGTGCTATGTCTACCTTTAGTCTCTCACCTAAATCTGAGCTGAGGAGAACAGTAAGGTGTTAAGAAGCCACTCATAAAGGAAAGAGTTAAATTTCTACTAAACAATCATAGCACTTAAAATGTTCTTTTTTTGCTAGTCTGGACAAGACTCAATGGCACAATTAAAAAACGCTGAAATGAACCTCAGAGCTTTGTCAAATCCAGCATTGCATAATACATCTCATGATCATTCTAAATCACTGCCATGCAGTGGGTAAAAGCTCTATCTTTTTTGAATCCAAGGCAACTTAAAGGGAGTATTGATTTTCCCTTTACTGAGAAATGAGAATCACATATTAGGAAAGAAAGCTGCAGACACAATATAATGACCTTTCTCCTTGGCTTCTCTTTTCTAACACAAACAGAATCATTTTCATTGCTAGAGTGGATATTAAACAGTAAATCTTGTAGCAATGTATTTGCAAGTGTCTGTGCTTGTTTTATCCAATTAGCATACTTATCACAAGAGCAAAAAAAAATGAGTAGATACGGCTTTTAATTTCTGGAGATATCAGTTCCATCCACAAAAACATTGAAAAGTCTCCAGCTGGAGGTCTATTCCATCTGTCTCAGTACTGGAGGGAGGAGGGGTGCTTTCTCCCTGCAATTTTAATGCTGATGCATGATTTAGAGTAAATGGGTAATTTCACTGAGGGCAGAGGACCTTGGCTGACCTCTATTTTATTCTATGCATGTTTTTCTAGCACAGCCCCACATATACTTATCTATTAAACGGTGTTTCAGGTCACAGACATGTCAGTATTCTATTTACTGCTTTAATTATATAGAATTTAAAACAAACTTATCAATACCTGACACATTACCTTAGGGGGAAATATCCTAACCGTGAAGCAGCATGAGAGCTATACTAAACCTACCTCAAACAACAGCTTAAGTTTCCAACAAAGCCATTAAGGCCAGATTTTGTTTTCACACCTGCTGTGTTTCCATCTAATCACCTTGCATGAGAGTGTTTGAAACAATGGGTTCAAGCTGCACGTGCTTCCAACTTTTTGATGTTTAGTTCCTTTCCTCCTGATTTAAACTAACTGCAATTTCCCCTTGGTTATCACTTCATTTCAGTTAAAGCTGCTCCTGAGTCAGCAATGTGTGTGTGTGTGTGTGTGAAATGACATCCTTGACCTGCTTTGTCTGCTGCTGGGGCAAAATATGGTGGAATTCTTATGGTGGAATATTTGAAATGCAACTCAATGTAGCCATCCGCTTAGTCCAGCTGCAAGGCAGAGTTGTGGCACAGCACCAAGAGAAGAAAAAAATAGATGCATGAAACCTGGAAGCATCACAACTCATTGTGCTCCTTGCACAATGTTGTTTATATATTTGTAAGCAACCCCATGTTTTTGAAAGTCCAGGAGTTGCCTGGCAATGCATGCTGCTGGTAAAAAACACAGTGGCTGGTAATTTGAATTAATTTGAATAAGATGAATTTAAATTCCTTCTTGGCATCTTCAGTGCTTCAGACAGCATCCCTCTTTTGTAAGAGGGATAAATACACAGGAGGGACAATATGTGGTAACTTTGAACGAGCAACTTTGTTAGAATAGAAAAAATGAATTCGTTGTAAGCAATTTTGTTCCTCTTTGTTACTCTTCACTGTGCTGAAGAGCTTCTGACTATGATCTTGGCTTCCTACTACAAATCTGGTTGTTGGCCAGAAAATAGGAGCAGTCAGTTCTGAGCAACTTGTTCTTCTGGCTTATCAAATCTTGACCATGAAGGTTCCCGTTCAGGCCAAGAAGAGTTTTCTCCCCTCTGAAGACTTTGGTCTTTTACTAGGTACTCCTAGGGTGGTTTAGCAATCCAAGTGAGCTGAGGACCACCTGGGAAGTGTCTTAGCATCAGCCAAGTCCTGACGCTCTGTTACACTCATTGATGTTTTCTGTTGTAACAAATTCTTTGTCTGGGTCAGTTTTCTTATTTCTGTGCATCATGCTTACAGATGAGGTAACTTATAAGAAGTCAGAGATGAGAAAACTGCAGAGTTCCTGGACAGTCAGGAGTTTATTTAAGGCACAAGTATACCTCAGTTGCAGGTCGTATTGCTTTGGTATACCTATCAATAGAGGAGATGGATTCACTGACCACTTACCTGTAACACTGACACATCACATGAGCTCCACTTCACCATCTTTTGGGGTAAGCAGATTTCTTTGTTACTTTTCTAGCTTATTCCATGTCATAGCCTGGAGAAGACAAGGCTCTAGGTAGACCTTATTGTGGCCTTCCAGTACCTAAAGGGGGCCTACAGGAGAGCTGGGGAAGGACTTTTTACTAGGGCATGTAGTGACAGGACAAGGGGGAATGGCTTCAAACTGGAAGAGGGTAGATTTAGATTGGATATTAGGAAGAAATTTTTCACTGTGAGGGTGGTGAGACACTGGAACAGGTTGCCCAGAGAAGCTGTAGAGGCCCCATCCCTGGAGGTGTTCAAGGCCAGGCTGGATGGGGCTTTGAGCAACCTGGTCTAGTGGGAGGTGTCCCTGCCTATGGCAGAGGGGTTGGAACTTGATGATCTTTAAGGTTCCTTCCAACCTAAACCACTCTATGATTCTATGATAGGTTTGATGTGACATTATTGAAGTTTATGTTTCTAAAGTTTGTAATTTGCACAAACCATCACCCCTAATCTGTCTGAAGTATTGTATTAGGAAAGATGATTTCATTTTTTCATGGTTGGATGTCTGGATCTAGTATAAAAAAACATATAAAAATTTAAATAATACACTCAATAACCAGTAAAATGTTACTAAATAAGTATGTTTTATTTCTCTGCCCATTTTCTTCTAGGGACTGGAAGGTTCATGATCCTTGACTGACTTCTCAGTGATGTTACTTGCTTTCACATATTGAAACAGCTGCATGTTTGGAAACAACATAGCAGATTAGATATGGGGATGTGGTCACTAAACTTTTTAGATTATTTCATCTGTCTTGTGTAACTGGGCTTGCTAAATCTTACTCCAAAATTGCCTTAGTCTGCTTCCCTTTCCCAAATGCGAGATGTGTTTTGGTGATTTCATTACTGAGCCCATAGATACCTGAATTTCTTTGAGAAAGAATGCTGAGGAAAGATGTCCAGTAGCCTAAGACAGCCACTGAGAAGAAGGAGTGTAAGGTAGTGGTAAAAGCAGATTTCAGAGTCTAAGGCTGAGAAAGCCACAGAAAGAACACCCTGATTATGCCTAATTGGATCCAGAGAAAATGATGATTATTCTCTCAGCGGGGAGAAGAATTAGGAAAGTTACCTTTATCAACAAAAGTATTTGGGAAAATCTTAGGAAAATCTCCCTGTGAATGGAGCCTAAAAGAAAAAGCAAAAGAAGTGTGGGGAGAGCAAGCATAAGTTCAGATCACCACAATTTTAGCAAAAACCTTCCGTGGGACAGAAGTAGCATGTTGAACGAGGTAGGTTATCGGAGAAATTGCGAAAGCATCTCTAGCTAGGGGGTTGGAGTGTGAGCCAAGCTGCAAGGTGTTGGCTGATTGGAGCCAGTAGAGTGAATGAAAGTGCCTTGGGGACAGATCAACAGGGAAGGAACGGAGCTGCTGCTGCTTGATTACCTGGGCCTACGGCACAGACTCTCAAAAGGGAATTCCCCTTTGGTGTCAAGGGGAATATAGCATTACCGTGTGATCCTGGACGGACCGGCATGATGTTTGTGTTGGAAAGGCCAATCCACCTCCTTGCAGCTGAAGCTGAGGCAATGAACACACTGCTGAAGTTGGATGAATTCAGATTCATTTTAATTGCAAGTTCAGCTGTGGGTTTTGGAGGTTTTGTTGAGGTTTTTTTCTCTGTCACCATCTGATGATTATCAGTTCTGAGCCTTAAGAATCGCATTAGTTACTAATGTAATTTGTCTCTAATGATCTATTTGTGTATTTCAGTGACTTTTAATCCTGTTACCAGTAGATTGTATCGGTTAATACAAAATGGTAAATATAAATGAGGATGGAAACTACACTTAGAGTAATCAAGATTAAAATTACAAAGACAGCCATCATATTTCACAGCACAAGCGGAGTGGCTGAGGTCAGGGGAAACTTGCTCTCTGTCCCTATATAACCTACAGTTAGAGAGTATGTTGTTTGGGGTTTGTATCTTCATCCTAAATGTCTTACGTATACCATTGGTAGAAGAGCAAAACTCGGTGTTATTCTTTGGTCTACCTCAGCGTGGTAGTCCCTGTGCTCCTTTGGTGCCTGATTATTTGAACACCTAACATTAGAAATAGTTGCTTTCTATAGCTACTTCGCAGGACAAAAACCTGGGCCTTTATTTAATCTCCGTTGTTCTTGTTCCATTAGGGCATCCATCACTTCTTAGACCTCCCAGGAGCTAGCTCAACACCGCATCCATCAGTTACATTTCCCGTGTTAGTATTTTCTGTCAATACAACACAATAATATCGAGGTATATTATAGGCAGTTTTACATTGCAGAGCTAACTAATATAATTCAAGATAATGAGCTCCCATTAACTGTTTGGAAAACCAAGTCTGCCTGAAGCGCAGGGTATATTAGAACATCTAAGACACGGCTTTTGTCTGACAAGGGGCAGATAGGAGTGAGACATACATTTTTTAGAAAGTGCAGAGCCCTTGGAATGATATAAAAGGTAGTTTTCTGCTATTTTTGGATAAGCAATGAAACAGCCCTTAGTCTGCCATTACTGGATGCTTTTGAAGATTGTACTTACATTGCCATTAACAGCATAAGATGTGGGAGTGATGGATAATTTGTTGTGGTTAAAGCTGAGAGTGGTTATGCTTACAGTAATCAAGTGAATGTCATCCATTTTGAGAAAAAGCATAACACTTAGGGTTTTTTAATTAAGGTATGAGGATGAGTGTTTGTACTTGTCTTACTTTTAATAGCAGAACACGAGATATCAGCGGATAATTTGTTACTGTTGTTAAAGTTGACAACATTCACCTTAAAGGAATATTGTACACAAGCCACCTTAACTCATTTAATTGTGAATACTTCCTAAGCTACACCACATAGTGTGTTTGTTTTTCCCTCAATCTGAGCACTTGTGAGGCCACACAGATGGGTGACACAGGGGATCCAGCAGAAGTCATGACAAGACAAAAATTCTCTGTGAACTTTAATGAAAGATCACATCTGCTTCCAGGGGTTGAATTGAGGTTGCACAGACAATCTTGTTTTTTCTATTTTTTTCTAACTTTGAAGTCTCTGGCATAGCAATTGCAATACTAATATGTCTATGTATTTTTAAATGTCATTTCTTATAGTTTTCAAACCTGCAAAAAGTGAACACAAAAGTGTTTATTTTTGGACTGTACTGATCTCCACACCTGTTATCAACAAGATTTTAGACTCATTAGTCACAATGCTACTACTTGAACCATCAAACTGTGTTTTACACAGAAGGTGTTTTGAGACCCAGCAATTCAGTTCCGGGAGAACCTGCTCTGCAGACCCTTCCTGCTCCACTTATCTTCCCTTTTGCTGCAGTTTTCCCTCTTTTACAGTTCTTGTTTCTGTCCAGTCCCTCTTTCCCTTGTCTTATCATTACCTTTGCTCTTCTTCCAGTCCCGTCCCTTTTCTCTTGTTTGCACTCGTTCCCCCATCCCTGGTGCCCGTTGGCTGTCCTCGATCCCCTAGGAGACTGCAGCTTGCCTAAGGGAGGTGGAATCTTTGCAGAATCTGCAAAACTCACCAAAGGTAATGTGTTATCCTGCCTTAAATCTCTCATTCAGACCTGCCTGCTTTGACATGCCTACGAAACACTCGGTGGCAGTTGGGTGCTGTGTCTGCAGTAAGTGTCATTCAGCCGTTGTTCAGAAACATTTCGCTTTTCCCTGTCGGTCCTTCACTTCATTATTTCTTATTGCCTCTCATCATTAAGTTAATTATGAACTCTCTTGGGCTCAAAAAGTCTCTTTGTTGTGTAGTGCCTGGCAGGAGCAGCACTGCAGCAACACATATGATGACAGTATTTTTAAAATGCATGCCACCATCACAAACATGTAATCTTAAAAGCCCAGGGATGAAAACCTCAGGAATGGAGCTCTGGAGCAGGTTATTACCTGTCATACTCCACCTCATCACTTTCTGAAACCCATCTTCCCTAAAGCATTCATCAAAATCATCTCTCAGTCTGGTCCTTCGATACCTTCAAGGGGACTGAGGGCAGGAAGTTATCCTGAATTGTTCTTATAGTTGTTTAAGACTGTAAAAATGCACCTAATCCCTGTTGTCTTACATGTAGTCCTCAAGCATCCATAGAAACATTGAGTATAAAAAGCTGGGTTGCTCAGATGGTTTTACTTTTTTTGTGACTGCACAATGTAATTGATGAAAACTAGCTTTTCAGGCGCAGTGGGAGTATCTGTAGACAAGTCTCAGCCTTATTTAAATTTGTCCTTCTTTTTCACTGATAACCACATAATTAATAAATAAATTTGAAAATTCATTTTCTATTTTCACCGAAAATGAATTAAGACAGACTGGCTTACAAAATCATTATTTTAAGTACTATAAAATAATTGCATTTTTTAACTTTCTACTCTTACAGAGAATGCATTGTTCTGTGTATTTTACTTGTTACTCCGTGTTGTACTCCCTGAGGGCCAATTATATTCTGGTAAAGTTGGATAACCAATATCATGAATAGTACCTTTTTTACTCTTGGGATTTAGTGTTATTCCTGTATCGAGCACACACATATACACACACAGAATCAATCACAGTATTTCATGGTTTATTTTCATTGCATCAGTTACATTCAAAAGCATGCCACCATTCAGATTGCTATAATTTTTTATGGCTGTAGGTCTTGGAATCTCTACATGCGGTGACTGAGATGACTTAAAATACATTTGATACTTGTCACAAAACAGCAAATGCAAAGAATTGGGCTTTTATTTAGTGTTGCAATTTATAAAAATTTGAGTTCTTTTAGATCAGAGTTAAGTCATACAGCATTAACACCTAGAGAAAAGTTATATATGTATCTGAAGTTCTAGGTATTTGTTGTAGTTAGGTATTACACCACTTACGATTTATGTAAAAAGAGCACATCTTTCCCAGATTCTTCACTCCTGCATATGCTGTAATTTTGATAGTGGACAAAGGGGATGGAGCTGGAGGGTAAAGGTGAGATCCATTTACAAAGCAGGATTTTATCGGTGTAATTAAAACATCTTTTGGATTTAAAAAAACAACTGAATTTTTCTGGAATTATGTTCCATCCCAAAGCTTGCATCCACCTTGGACATGGCAGGTTTGCAGCATAGTTCAAGCTTAAGGCAATATACCACTTTTTTCCCCTTTTCTTGAAAACAGGGGATGGGCGGGGGGGGGGAGGGGTGGTGAGGGGGTTGCTTCTTTTCTGAAAACAGGTCACTAACGTCAGTAACATTTAGATAGGCCCTCACCTGTCCAGGCATAAGTGGGTTGTGAAAAAAATGAAGAAATTACATCCAGCAGTTCTGCACAAATGTGTAAGCCTCAAGTTTTTTGAATTACAGTTTTCCAGCTTTTTACATCTACTTTATTTGTGAAACAGACTACTCTGGGAACAGAAATGTTATTTTTTTCAGAAAGTGTGACTTCATGTATCTTTTCTTTCCCTTCATTCAGAACACTGAATCCAACAGAAAAGGAGAAAAGAACATTATCTAAAAAAAAGCCCATTGGTCCAAATCTCCAAAACTACCCCATTCCCCGATGCTCTTGCCGCTGTGCTCCAGCTTTGCGCGGGGTTGTGCTGTAGGGAGGCACCTCCGCCAGCAGCGATGCTGTGATCCGGCAGCTCGCCCTCCAAGAACGAATCCAGGCCAGCGCAGGCAGTGAACCAGTGACATCTGCCAGTTCAGTGCAGTTTCTCTCCCTTTTTTTAATCGCTGTGACATGTTCAGAAGCACTGTGTGCCAAAGCATGTATTGCACAGAGCAGTTTTTCCCAATTCCATATGCCTTGGCGCATCTCCATCAAGAAATGAACACCTCTTGCACCGCAGCTGGATGGTTCGAATGTGGACAGGTTTGAACAGCATTTGAAGCTGGAACTACTCATGGAAAGTTCAATGCTTCCAATCCATGCGGAAAGCACTTTCTCCTTTCTCTGATGACCTAGATGTCAGTAGTTGGTGTCGTATCAGAGCATCTTACACCACAGCATTAAGAATACAAATTTGCATTTTTTCTAAGTATTATTCAGGTCTAAAGGGTTGCTGGTGCATATGTCACTAGAAAGTTAGATTAAAACAAATAAAAACCTGGAGGAAGATTACTACTTTTACTTCATTGCTCTGTTTTCATTCCCATTTTTTTAAGAAATAGAAAAGGGATTTAGGTTCGTGGCCGAGCACATGGGTTCCAAGGCTTCAAAAATTTTGATTCTGTTCTGTTTGGTGATAAGCACAATTCTAATTCATGGTACGCAGGTAGCCATTTCTACGCTCTTTGCCACCAGGTGTGCCCATGAACCTTTAAATCTGCTTGTGAGCATACTGAATTTAATAGAAATATACAAATTTTCACACAGTCATCACTTGCTCAAAACAAAAATTAAAAAAAACCCCAAGACTACCTGAACAACTCCCATAAAAACCGAACAAAACACCATTATGAACCTGTGAGGACAGAAGAGTGGACCTGCTGTGGCCAGCAGGTTTGCAAATAGACTTCTCTTTTATTTGCTTTGCTATAATGTCCACTTTGTGTTTATTTTTTACAAATAGCCTACTGGAGAAGTGAGTCTACTGGCAAGAATATTTGCAGAAACAGCTATTTTTGAGAAAATACTGCAAAAATATTTGCAGATAGCAAATTTTAGACTTGGAGTTTTGACAACTTACAAGCAGAGCTGAATTCTAGACGTTGTTTTTATCCAGCCAGGGAGATACTGATACAGATCAGAGATATCTGATACAGATACTCACTGTTACTTCAGAGATGTTTTTCATTATTTTGAGGATGTGGTAGTCAAAGAACACTCACAGATTTGATGGTCTGAGAATTGTCCTTGCCTAGAAACACCCTGCTAGTGGTAAAGGAACTTCAGTGACTTTCATCTCCCTCTTCTATCTTCAAGAAATAGCTCCCAACAAGAAAAATACAGCTGGATGTGTAGATCAGTCTCTACCTATTTAATCACCAATAGCCTCTGCTGCATTCTGGACTCATGTGAAGAGTCTGAGTACCTGGAATTACCTGCAGAAATGATGCAACAAATGCAACAAAGTTTTAAATAATACATCAAAAAAACTGACATAGACTCAAGGAATGTTCTAAGTTGTTCCATCATTTTTTTACATAGACCTTAAAATTAGTAAACATTTGTAATCTTATACTTATGAATGAAATAGTTAAATATCTTTTTAAAGCTTCTTTCCCAAGACCTTGTAAAACATGTTTCAGAGACTTTCCACATCAGAGTTATATAATCCCTGTAAATAGGGGATTTAAAAAGGAAAAGCTGACAGACCTTTATCTGTATGTAACACCAATGGTTTCCATGGTAAGATAATGTTTTTCACTTTCACTTTTTTCCCCTGTTTTTATCCCTAATCTTAGTCTGTTTGTTTGTTTGCAGCCACTATTTTTGTTAATTCTTTCCGTTTGCTCCAGTATCAGTCTTAACATTTTCCATTGCCATAGCTCTGCAGGCATCAGATGGTCCCTCAAAGCTCCAAAGGCTCTGGAGATACCACATGCAACATTACACTCAGACAGCAATGCAGCTTTTTCACCATATGTAGCAACAGAATATGATTATATGCATTTACACAGAGGAGGGATGGAAAATGCTTGGTGAGTGTTCGTAAGAGCACCAGCCCATGGAGAACGGCACGGCTGGGTGACAATGGGAGAAGCAGCTGCAGGAAACCTGCAGGAACGCACTGGGCTGAAGACCTACCCCGAGGACAAAAAAAAAAAAAAAAGGATAAGAAAGATAAGGCAGTTGGGAGGTTGGGAGGGAGAAATATTGCTTCCGTTACTTTTCAGCCCCTGGGAATTGTGAACTTGCTGTTGTTGAAGTCTCCCATAGCTTTTCTATCAGCTCTGAGGAGCAGCGTTAAGACATACAGAAGTGACTTAGGATGGGACAGGCTATTTGTATGAATTCCCAGTCCCTCAGCAGCTTCATGCAGCCCAGCTGCAAGATGGCTGTGGCTTTTTGTCTCAGTCCTTTCGTCTTCACTAGCACAAGCAGCAGCACAAGATCAGACGTGCCAGCAGGCAGCCAGCTTAAGGCTGCGTGGCTGCAAATATCTTTCAATTACTAAGGGTAAGCTGCTTGTTGCATGCCAAAAAATTGTGACAATATATGACAAGAAAAGAACAAAGGTGTATTATAAAAAACAATCACAGAAATATAAACCCCCTCTTTTCTAGTGGAGCATTTCAGGCTGAATAGTAGAATGTGATATTGCTTTGGTTTTTAATTTATTTTTTCCAGTCCTGAAGTTAGCAAACAACATTTACAGATATGAAGCGAAAACCCTGAGACTTAAGCTAACACAGTGTTAGTTGGGATTTATGTTTTTCAAGCCTGTCCTGAGGTAGTCTGTGTCCAAGTTTTCTATTAACCAAATGGCCAAAGTTCACTGGGGTCTCGGCATTCTGAGAATCCATTTTGGTCCATCTTTGGCCCTACTTGATTTTATTTCTATTTTCAGACAAGCACAATAAGTCTGTACAGCTGATAGGGTCAGGCTACATTTATTATCAGTCTCAGTTATCAGTTCACAGCAGGGACAGCTCAGTCGTTGCCGGCTGAAACATAAGCCTCGCGTATGGGGTTTATTTTCCCTTTTTTTTTTCTCTAGCTCAAAGGAAAATCAAACTGTGCCTCTTTCTAGCTCATTCCTCCCTAGGCCAGTTGCAGATTTTACTGTGTTTCTGCCTGTGATGATGGAAGTTAAAGGTGGCATCTCTCACAGTAGATGTTGGTCCCATGCCCGTTCAAAAACTTTGTAGGATTTCTGCCAAGGTATGGGTAATTAGCTTCTATCTTGATTAAGTACTTATTTAGGTTTAAAAGTGCTGCCTATCGAAATCCCCTTTTCTCAAGTCATAGCGTACCAATGAGATATGGCACCCTTTTTATTCCCAGACCTACGCTGCTCTCAGATGCTGAACAGCTGGTATATTTTCTCTCTGAAATGGGTGAAGTGTTTTCTTCATTTACAAAATTGTAAAGGGCTTTGACTGCTAGGATGAAATGGGATGTACAAGTAAAGCACGCCGTAAAAATAACAAAGAAGAGAGAGCACCTTTTAAGTTCTCTTTAAACCCAAGGCTTCCTTGTGTGCTCTGAACCTGCAAGTGCTATTGATTGGGAGATCAAGGTGCTGAGTCTGCCTGTGATTAAGCACTTTGTATTTACTGGTATCCCACCAGCTAATCAATTCTCCTTACCCTCCACGTTCATTCCTATTGCCCGTTAGGGCTATTACACTTCACAGGCTCTTGTCATCATTTAAATAATAGCCAGTCCAGTCTGTGGACTGTCCTAAGCCTGTGGTGACTTTGGTAACCAGAAAGCATCACCTCAGAACAGAAGAAAAATCCAATAGTGTTCCCTAATAATTTAATTTCTTAAAATTAGAAAGGCTAAAAGTTTAGATCACAATTCCATTCTTGAAGCGTTCTCATAAATTTTTGCCAAATACACATGTATACCCACTGGAGTCAGATTTGGGATTTTTCCCAAAGCCTCATTTCTCTTATTTATCAATAGCTGTCCTTGCTTGAAGAGAAAATAGATGTGGCTACACTACAACTCAACTTCAAAATAGGTGATACTGAGGGAGTTGTAACTTGCAAGGTACCTGTAGGGTTTAATCCAGTATAAGACCTGGTGTCTGTGCTTTTCAATATCTTACAGTATCTGGCAGCTGGCCGATTCAGATAGATACTCAGAAGTATCTGAGAAAAACTAATCTCTGAGATTACTTGTTCTTGCTCATTTGGGGCTTGAACAGGATGCCGGGCAAGTGACCTTCTGGTTGGGCTAAGGTGTACTGCTAACGAAGTCTACAGAGTTCAAATGTGTTGCTGAATAGAACTCAACACTTTTACTGAGCCCGGTATCCATCAGTACTGAAATTTTTGAGATGCGAACAAGGAGACGGCTTCAAGAAAAGGCCATGCAAAAGAAAGGTGTGTGGCTTATTCATTGGCAAATGTGGGTAGCTGTCATAAGAGCAACCACAAACCTGCGTCCTCCTCTACCTCTGCTGGAGCCTGAGAAAAGTGGGTATCCTTCTGCTACTGTAGGTCAGGGCACGGAGGGCTACTTCAGTCAGAGAGGCAGGGAGGAGCAGCAGTTCCCAGCAAGGCAGCAAGCCTGTCTGCTCTAGGTTAATTGATTTCATTCTTGGCCTCAGGACAACAATTTTTGCTGCTCTGGTGAAAAGCCTTGAACTGAGTACAAAAGTTTGGTTCTTTCTATATAGCAGTCTCTCACTGTTGAAGCCAGTCAGAGATGAGGTATGCAGCTGAGCTCTAATCATCATTGAAGCTCAAGGCAGCGAAGGGGGCAAGTTGGCTGAAAAGCAACCACTAATTCAGCAATTCTAGATCTGAAATTAAGAGCAACTTAGCTAGATGATACCTTATGCTTAGTTGAACAGGCAGAGCAGTGGGATGAGACGTGGTGAAGCTCTGTGATGGTTTTGTTGTAGTGCTTTTTACACAGGTTCTTCTGAGAAGAGTAAAAAAAATACATAGTGCAGTGATTTGGTGGACTTGACTTTAATAACACAGGATAGAAGACTGGATATTTATTTTTCCTGGGTTTGGTGTACGGGACAGACATAAACTATTCTGAAATTTTACAACGGAGTTCTAGGCTTTGACCTCAATCTTTGTTTCTGACACCACCTAGTAGAAGAATTACAGCATAAGTTCAGAAGAAAATGAGGGAGTGAGACATTTCATGACATCTGTTCCACCTAAGTATTTCACATACCTTTTTTGGCCACCGGTCTAGCATATGACTGATCATATGTGGGGTGCCTGTTAAGATAGAAGCTACTGGATATATTTTTCAGTTTATGCATGATTTGTGCATAAAATACTGCTGGTGCCCTTCGCAATGATGTTCAAAACAAGTACTTACCATTTGTTCTGCTCTGTCATACATGGTTTCTATAATCTGTTCAAAATGAATCTCTTCCTTTTTAGTGCATCCCTAATGTCTGAGTGTTTCCAAGTGAAAGTCCAAATATTCTTCAAACATAAGTCAAGTGTCATTCATATAAAGAGTTGTATGTTGCCTTTTGGGATATTTAAGTACTAGCCTAAAACAGTCTTTTAGCATATAGATATAAAATACAGGTAGCATAGTTTTTCTTTTTCTCTTCATGGAACTAAATTTATTAAGCACTTGACCATGAACCACATGTATGTGTAGGTTGCAGGTGTTTACCCATGGACATTTAATTTTGATGCAACATCTAAGAAAACATGTGGTCAGACAGCTCCCCGTAGAAAAGGGTGTGGTGAATGAATTATTTCCTCCATGGACTGAAAAAATGTGTGCTCTTGAAATGGACCTCAGAACAGCCAGTAAAAACTGGATGAGCACTTCTCTGTGCGAAAAGTCTTTCTCGTAGCCAAGTCATGCTCTCTGTTGAACTATAGGTAGCAGATGGCTGTGGAAATAAACATATTGGGCAGAATGCCACAGGGCATTATTAAGATCTTCAGCCCACAAAAGGACTCGCATGAATTACTTTTCCCTACTCAGACCATATAAACTGCAGTGTATGGGAAGAGACATGAGAAAACTGAGCCGAAAACTCTGGGGCCATCGGGTAAATAAAAAGCATTGTCTTTAGGAAAACAGGTGGTGGAAAACTGGCTTTTTATGTCATCCAGTTGATTCAGAGGGTCATACTTCAAACAAATGTTGAAACAACTACTTAAAATGCTTTATCGTATTGAAGTACGTTGTCAAAAAGCAGAATGATTGATTAAAGCCTGATTTTTAAAACTTTTTTTTTTTTTTTTAGCAAATGCCTTATTGTATAATGAGGAAGCATTTATAAAATATAATGTGACAATAATTTGGGTATGATAATTTGTTGCTGAGCTTCAACTTACCACCAGAATCAAGCCAGAAAATCTCAGAATCATCTCTGTGTTCAGGTGCATCGGGTCAGACTTGATCTGACTCAGCAGCTTGACCGATTGTTTACTGTACAGATCAGCCTAGATAGCCTAACTGACTTAGACCACGTGGCCCTCCATTTTCCGTCTCTTTTTTTAATGACATTTCGTTACTTCACTGGGATTTAATTTTACCTTTTAAAAATCCTGTGATCTTGTCTTTGTAAAAAACCTGCTGAAGATCTGACAGAGGAGAGCTCTTGTGTCACCCTCTTGTTAGCAGATAGTTGAAGAAAATTGTTCTGACTTCTTCTAAATTGTGCAGGGAACAGATCCCACCTTCATGCCTTTCAGCGTTGAGGTCATATATTAGCTGCCATTCATATCTACATGTAGTTAAGGTTGTCTTGCAGCATTTTAACTTCTTTTATTTTTCCGATCACTTCTGAGAAATTGCTGCAGGTCTTACACCCTGTACTACTGCTTAGGCAAAGATCTGATTTATGACTTCTCAATTCTATTCTTTTTCAATCATTGGATCTAATAATGCTGTCCAGTGACTTGGACAGCAAGAATTAGGAGAAAAAAATAACCTAACAAAAAAGGTAAATACTGTAAGAAACAAGATATCAAATTTAGAAAGAAACCATGTGCTCATATGGTAGTGACTGCTTCTCTCAACTCTGGTTGTGGCTCACTGTACTGTGGAAAACTCTGCACTTCTACTGAGTAGTATTTTCTCAGAACAAGTTTTTTCACTCAGTCCTATGCCAATAGAAAGTAGTGTCTAAAATAAAATCTTCAAGAAGACGTAATCTGATTATTTTTTGATGATATACAAAACCTGCAAGCTTTTAGCTAAAAACTTGAAGTTCTGCCTAACTTCAAAAAAATCTGTTCAGATCTCTTCAAACTATTTAGGGATTGTTTAAAGCCTACATCTTAATTAAGGTATTTATGCTCTGGAACATATGGTCTTACAACTAATGTCTGAAACATTGGAACGACGAGACAGAGGAAAATTACGTGAAAATACAATTGAAATTCTCATGTATTTGTTGCCTGAAGCCAAGGAGCAGAACAGGAATAGACAGTCACGTTGCAGAGTAGAGAACTCCAGTGTCTGCAGCTTAGTGTAGAAATGTCAAAGGTTTCACAATTAAAACCAGGCATTTTTGTGAAGTTGTTAGCACCATACATGAGGAATTGGTGAGGGGAAAAAAAAAAACCCTCGTGCTAAAGAAGAGCCTTCAAATGGCAAGGAAAGTATACAAAGAAAGCTCTGAAACTATGATTGTTAATGCAAAATAATCAGACTCAAATTGAAAGACAAAAAGCTGAGAGAAAGTGTAGGGGGTCATAGCACTGCAAAAGTATTGCAAATACAAAAAAAAAAAGGGGAAGACACACACAACAGTGAAAAATGCATATGTATGGGTTTCCCTGTGAGAAACAGCTCCATTTTCTGTCTCAATCCTGTAGTTAACGCAGGGGGATACTTGTAGAAAGAGTTCATAAAAGTAGACACAGAAATGTCATTTGTTGCTGGGCAGCAGAGTAACTCAGACTGTGGATTTATTTGGTCACAAAATAATGCAGTTTGGGGGAGGGCCCTGTCTAGCATTCCACATGAATAAAACAGTATGTCAAAGAAATAAACACCTAAAAATGAAGTTGACCCCCCTGATGGAGTCCCCCAAGCACAGAATTACACTGATTCTAGTGGAGATTCTGCAAAAAGGAGTGGCGAGCATGCAGAGAAGAGGGAGAAGACAGGAAGGATCACCAATTGCATTGGGAGGGCACAATGTAATCGAGCTTTATCTGACATACTAGGTGCAGCCACAAACATCTCAGCAAAATTGCTTTCCTGGTATAAATATTTACCTGTACAAGCGCTGTGCCTTTTCCTTCCAAACACAAAGTCTCTAACACGGAGGGTGAGCAATGTATGTGCACGACCCTTCCCTCACCACCCTGCCTAAAGGGTGCTGGGGTATTATGGTAACGCTGATGTTAAATAAGGATAAAATTTCCTTCAGATGCCTTATCTGCAATATCTTTTTGCTGGGAATAAACATAAAGCACTGTGCAAGAACAAATTTGACCAAGTCAGATTCAACAGTTGCTGCATTAAGAACTCTAAATAAATATAGTGCTTGAGCAGCACAGATCACTTGGTCAACCTCCTCCAGACCAGGTCGTCTCCCACAGCCTTGCCATCAGTCCTTGCAATCTGTGCTGCCCTCCCCATGTTGTA
The DNA here is from genome assembly GCA_008711295.1 of Anarhynchus alexandrinus. Taxonomy (NCBI): domain Eukaryota; kingdom Metazoa; phylum Chordata; class Aves; order Charadriiformes; family Charadriidae; genus Anarhynchus; species Anarhynchus alexandrinus. The sequence goes on from VUYV01000089.1 coordinate 735,587, forward strand.
ACACCCAGGATTTCTCCAAGTGCTGGTTTTAAAACCTCTAATACTTTTAATTCTGATGTTTCCAAATTTTGTTTTACGCTGGAAATGCTACAAAACTTGTCTGTATTTTAAGGCTGACTCTTCTTAGGATTAAGAGAGCTTACTGGGACTGAGGGTGCAATTACAGCAGAGAAAAGATGCTTGGATTGGTTATAAACTGGCTTATGCACCAAAATCTGGTGGGAATCTACAATCTGACACTTGTGTAATACAGGCTGGTAACTGGGAATATGGGTGCTTCTGTTATGGATTTTGTTCTGTTTGGTATGTGTCAGACAGTAGGATAATACGTGTGAAACTCCATTTCATAAGGACAACTTTGTACTGGGAAAAAGCCTAGATCAGAAGTTTCTAATGTGGATATCCTTTTTGGATGTATTAAATTGAAAACCCTAAAACCTGAAGTCTCCAAAGGCAGCTGGATGTGGTGACTGTTAGGTTTAGAACTGAAGTCAAGCTGAGAGACTTGTGCATGGAAATGTAATTTGTATCCCTCTCAAAGGAGCATAGAGTCTTCCAGCACAGCCACTTCAGGGGGCTGCGCTGATAGAGGCAGCTCTAGCCCTACCAGGAGGAAGTACCAAAGAAGATCTTTGCCAAGTGATCCTGTCCATCCCTCCTTTCTGATCACCACTGACTACTGCATGTCTACACTGGTCCTCTGTCATTTCTTGCTTCCAAAGAGACTGAGGTGTTTTGATTCTTCCACGTCTTCATTTCTGGTAAATAATCTGAGCAGGAGCCTAATCCAGGTTCATAGTCTTACGTCCTAGAGAGGCCTGCTTTCTCCCTACTGACTCCATGGGGAACCAAGGAAGCCTACCCACTGTAACTGAAGGTTAGCCTAAGTCCAATTTTACTGTGGAATTACCAGACACAAGTATCCCATACTCTGAGCGAGAGCTCCAAAACTGTGAAACTGGTTAAAATATCCTAAGATTCTTGTAAAAGATGTTTGTCATCTGCTGCCTGTTTCTGGTGAACCGACTCAGTGAACAGGTTTGGTTCAAAATTCAATCATAAATATTCATGCAAAACAAACATATTTTTCTTTTGCACTTGGAAAGAGTACTTCCTATTTTCTCTCTGAAGGTGTGGAGAGGTCTTCTTCCAGACTTTTCTGTATAGGATTAGTGGCTTCTTTACCCATAGTCCCTTTCTGTGCTCTTTGGCACTCTCCTCTATTTTTATCAGTTTCTCACAATCTCATCTTCTGGCTCTTTCCCATATTTCCGTCCATCTCCTGCATGTTATGAATGCAGTGGAATAAACAATGGGGAAAGCTTTATCAATATAGGTATAGATCACTACTATCTGCACCCATGCTGTCCGTTTTCCACTGTAAGAAGGCAGTTCTAAAATTGTGTAGGAGGCCGCTCTATTACATCTGAAATTTTTGAACTCATGTAAGCAGGAAATTTAAAATGAAAAACTGACAAATTGAAATAACTAGAACTGACTTAATTGTAACTTGGGGAAGTAGTCCACCTGAACCCTCCAAATATGGCAGAAATCCTTGGATATACCATTAGATGGATTTCTGCTTTTCCGTTGCTTTCTCAGTTTCCTGTTGCCACTATTTTCTTTGTCACTTGTATATTTAATATCCTTTGTGGCTTAAAAGTTGCTTTTACAAATATTTGCAGCCTTTGATGTTTTGTACTTGACAGATTAATAACTTCAAACTGTTTAGTGGCCTCCTATCTCTTTAAAAGATCTCATCAAATGAAATTTAATACACATTATATGTTATAGGTTTGAGAATGTAGAAAAGTAAGTACCATGGGAGGAACTAGGTTGCATTAATTCTCTCCGAATACAGGAACCAGGTAGTTAAAATACTTTTTCTGTTTTCTTTTTTTCTCCTTTTTTTTTCCCTTCCTATCCAAAGAAACCAGGTTGAGTGCAGAGAACTCTGTGCTTTCACCAGATTTTGCAGGTCAGACTTTTTGCACACCTCTGTTCCTCCATGTGGTCACCACCGTAGGACTTGGTTTGGGATGTAATTGGCCAGCTGGGAATTCTGGAGGAGATATTTCCATTAGTGTCATGCTCTGAGCTTCACTGTACCCATCCTCATGTGGGACCATGTTCAGTGCTGAAGTTGGAAAAGTCTGTGGATGCTCTGACATAGAGATCCTGCCAAGTGATTGCCATCAAACAGCATGCTGACCTCAGTGTGCTAATTTAGGCATAAAATACAAGCTCATAGATAAATTCTCAAGGTATCACAATAAGGAGGGTATTATACCAGTTGAAGTACGTGGTACAGTGCAACCCTTTAGTGTGACATACCTGGGATAGTGCTGACCAAGCTGGTTCTGAGGCTGTGGAATCATGACTGCTGTGAATGCCCATAAGCAGCATCAGCAGACATCCCCCAGCAGCCATGGGGCAGAACTCAGAGTGGGAATGGGGACCTCCCAAAGACTCCTTTCTACTCCTTGCTTCTCTTTCACTTGGTAGGCATGAAGCACAGAGCCTGAACTCAGTTGCAAACTTGTTTTGAAGTATGTATGTGTGTGAGAATCTTATTATTCATAGATGGTGGCGAAGAGTGAGGAAAAATAATGGAGTTTTCCTTGAGATGTCAGTTCTAAAACAAGTGTCAAATCGTACAATGAAGCTTTATTTATGACAGCACTTAAGGAATATTTTCTTTTATAATGTTAATGGTATTAAAATGTTTTATTTTGGTTTAAGCTCAAAATAGCACTCTGAAAACTCAGAGTCCCTAGACAGTTCCTCTATTATGAGAGAAGTTTGAAAATATACCCTAGAAGTTCTACCTCTACCCAACCTCTTGCATACTCCAGTGTTTGACATGTAATTAGGTTTTTACTATGACAGCAAACATTATATGGAATTAACCTGTTGCTCCGAGCATGCACTATGATTCTATATATTTCTCTCTCTCATTGTTTTGCTATAACACAGCTAAAGCTGTTTAAATCAGACTTACGGTATCAGAGCTGATGATGGTGCTAGAGACGAAGGAAGCAAGGGCAAGGACTCATCTGGATGGTAGGGTAGTTAGGGGCGTCTCTAAGCTTAGGACGGCTGCATCCCCGCTGGAACAGGGATAGCCCGAGCAGGAACCTTGCTCAGCCGCTGAGTTTCTCAAAGCAATGGAGCCATACAGTTTGCTCTGACAAAAGCCAGACTGCGAGCCACCGAGAGGGCCATGTAGCTGGCTGAGGACATTAGCCATATTGTAAGCGCGAGTTCCGAACTAGTATAACAGTACAGATATAGTCCATGCTTTTCACTATTTAGGAAGATTTCTGTGCCTGCTAAACATCTGTCACTATCCGTTTTCTGAGCTAGCATTAAATATTGCTGTAAAATAATTCAGTTTAGACAGTATTCAAAAAGATCAACTGTTAACAAAACGCAGGCAGTGTTATACTAAAAGACATAGAAAAGACCTTTAAAAGGTATAAGTAGAGGTTTGGGATAGCAAAAGCATATTATTTTGTGCCAGAAGATCAGTTGTGTGGTTGGAAATTTGGAGCAAAAGATCAGTACAGAATCTGATTTAGGAAACACAGATTTATGGCATTGTGGATTGGCTTTGTGTCCTGAAAATCTTTTGAAACTTGTAAAAGAAAGGCTCTGTTTAGGAAAATATCTGATTTGGGAAGATATAGAAAAAAAAATCCGCTGTTATCATGAATTTATACACATGAATCAAGTTACATATATACTTAAGTCTCTTTATCAGTCAGGACTTGCAGCCTTTTGATTTCTGTAAAGTAAAGGAAAAAAAAAAAGAATAGGTACTCCAAAAAAGCGTCTTTTATCATTTATACCAATTGATGATGTACTCCAATTAGGTTCATTAAGCCCTGATATAACTGGTCAAGGTAGCATTACACTGTGGCAAATTTGGCCTAATTGACCTAGACAAAAAGCTTCTGAGCATGTAATTCATAATTAGCATCTGACTGCATAAACATCTTTCCTTTTCCTAAAGACTAATAAGTATTTTGATCCCATTTATGGCCTCTAGTTTTGTAGACTTTCTCTGTTACAGTTGTTCAATAAGGCATAATACTCATTTCATTTTATGCATTTGTGTTTATTTATGGGACATTTATTTATGGATTTATTCCACATTGCATGGCATCTCCCATAATTGTGCTTTGTCATGTTGTGCATGAAGTGCATCTTCATTATCCATGATAAGAGTGCAGCAAGAGAGCACTGAGACACCGGGACAGGAGAAGAAAAACAAGTGAGAGCAGAAATGGTTACATTTCAAGAGAGTTTGTGCAGAGCTATGAGACTCCAATGTTTCATAAGAATAAGAAAACTTGCATTGCAAGAATGTTGTTTTTTTTCTTAGGTCCCAAATTAAAATACTTAGTTCAGGAAATGTCTAAACAGTATGCCCCTTGTGTTGATGGATTGTAACTCTATTTACAAATTGCATAGAAATCATGCAATTCAAGGCTTCTGTTCAGGTCTTGGGGATATTTTTTTTCTTATTATTTAGCGGACCGCTAATTTCTCATTTATTATTCAATTAATTGTTTCACTTGCCTTGTCTAGACGTGACTTCTGCAAAATTGCATTCAGGTTCCCCCAAACTGCCCATAACTTGCCCTATGTAAGCCCAGGTTTCCCTGTTCGTGGCCTCTCTGAGGGCTTTGAATCTTTGCCCAGGATTTGTGGATCTCCAATAGCCTGACTGCTCTGAGCAGGCTGCAGAGATGCCACAACTCTGGATGCGTCCACAGCACTTGTGCAGACCACCAAAGAAGCACGTACACGCAAAGTTCAGGATGTATTGGCCTTACAGCACACGTGCTGAAATGGTGGTCTGTGCATGTACTCAAAATCTCCTGGGCTCTAGAAGCTTTTGACTTAATTGAACATGTGCTATAGGCCTGACTTTTCTCAGAAACAGGTTATCTATATTTCATGTGTGCAATTGCTCTGAGGTATCCCAGATGCATCAATTTCCCTGCCTTTGCATTATCTGGGCAGAAATCCTGGACAGAAATATGGGAATCCTGCCTTTAATACGAGCAGCACTAGGGAAAGAGGAAATGAGTATGACACCGTATTAGCATGCAGTGTATTTACACTAAATTGGCTGCTGTAATCTTGGTTAAAGTCATTATTCTTGTACAGGCTGGGCATTACTTTATGCATGACAACGTTATTTTAATTCTGCAGGTTATATCAGCTTGCTTTTTGCCTCCCTTCCCCCCCTCTGCCTTGTTTCATGCCTTTTCCCCGCTTTCCAGCTGTGAGATGTGTTGCAGTTTGATTGCCAGCCCAGTCCCAGCTTTCCACCCCTCTAAAGTAAGAGATTATTGAACATATGTCCTCTTTTCGCCTTCTAGGTGCCAGGCTGCTGGCGCTATGCAAGGTGAAAGAGAGCATAAATAGGAAATATAATTTGTACTTTCTTATTAATACGGTATCTCTGCTATCATTTCTCACCTCCTTTGTTACTGTAAGTGCTGTGCAGAATCTCATTAGTGGTCATGCTTTCTGGTTTCTGGTCTCTGTTTTAAATCTGTTTCTCATTTCCTGGCTGTTAGTTTTTGCTTGAGGGTTGTTTTAATTTATGGTATTGTCATTCTGACTCCTATTTGTGGTGTGAGATGATGGCCTGTGCGCATTTCTAAGAGTTCTTGTAGCTTTCCACATTCATGTAATTCTTTCTTTCAAAGACTCCCAAGTTCATGTTATTTTGCATAATGTCATTGTTGTCTGGATAAAAATTATTGCACTTTTAAGCATCAGTAAATATGATTATCAACTGATTTAAAGTATTTTGAGGTTTGCATTTCAGATGGAATTTTTTGACACCAGGCTTTTTCCATGCCAGCAAAAGAGCAATTAAACAGCTGCACAGATGTTATTGAGCATCTTTCAAGAACATTTGATTGCAATCTACAGGACGGTGCTTTCACAGTGAGAGATCAGAACGCTTAGGTCCAGCTGGGACAAAGGAAATCAATGGCTAGTGGGTGCTCTTCTGCATGGCATCAAGAAACAGAGTGTTTACCATAAAGTAAGAGAGATTATTTTAAGAAATTGGCCCATGCCTTCTTTTTGTCTCTTGGAATTATGTGTGAGTAGCAGCCATCTTCTGTTTAAAAAGGAGAACTGTATTTGAGGGCTGCCTATCTCTAACATTAAAGGAATCATATATTGCTCTTCCCAAGCACAGAAGAGTCTTGAAGTCACAAGGTCTTACGAAACATTGGGAGGGGGAAGAAGTATTCCATATTTGGCTGCCCTGCCTTTGGGACTGATATTCACATGATCACATTTTATTCCATAACCACGTGGGATGAATGTATACTCCAGTTTAATGGTGTGAATACACAGTTTCAGAAGCTCTGGATGTACAAAAGGGTTGACTATTTGTAATTTGGAGATGCTGACATCTCTAGTTTGTGGGGGTTTTTTTCTTCTCTTCATGGGTTTAAGAAAATTGTGTTTCTGTCCTGGTTTTAGAGAGTGCAGTTGATGAACTTAATATTTTCTAGCACATGTCCATTTGTCTTGGCTTTTTTCTTAAACAACAAAAAAGCTTTTAGGATTTACATCCCAGATGTATTTCCAAAGAAAAACGTCTCAAATCTGCCACTTCAAATGATAATTTTGATGGCAATATAAGTAAAATCCAAAACTTGTCTCATGAGTAGCCTGAAGAGATGTACTTTTTCAAGGTTGACATCTGAAATCATGCAACAATGTACATATTTAGGTAAGGTTAATATGACCTTAGCTTTGAGGATGTTCATAAGTGTTCAGACAAGGCAGTGCTAAGTTTTATGAGTCCTTCAACCTATGTTCACTTGGGCCTTAACTTTAAGCACTCTTGCCAAGAAATATGACTCCATTTGATCCACCCAGGAAGTAGACAGTTTTTCAGGTATCGATTTGGCCTAGTGAGCATGGATAAGAGAATTTTACATTGCTTTTGAAAGTGATAAAATCATCATTTTAGTTTTTATACACGTATTAAATATTTTCTCCATGTTGATGTTCTTTCCAACTTTTCCTAATTTTTTCTCAGACCCAATACCTTCCATATTAAAGAACTAATTTGCTGCTTACCCACTTTGTTCTGGTCTTTTGTTCCTTTTACTCGAGTCTAAAATCTGAACAAAATATTTTTTCCTTTATCCTGCCTGAGGCCAGCAGAGGGCACGGGGGAACACAAGAGGTATATGAGGGTCCCTCCTTGTTTCAGGGCAGAAGCTTGAACCTGGCACCCAGAAGTTACCAATGGGGAAGAAGCAGGGCTAGATCTCAATTCTCTATATAGTATTGGTAATGTAAATGATGGAAAAATACATGTTGAGGATGCGTTCCTATTCAGTGTGGTCTTCTCCATTCCAGGGCACCTATTTTGGAGAAACCCCAGCGCAGGCTCAGGCTGCTGCACAACAGTGAAGAAGAATTCTCCGGAGTGATGAATTGTGGAGGTTTAGCAGGCAGTTTTTCAGAGGCTAATGGCTTGTCCAAAATTTGGTGGAATTTTATGGAGACAGCAAAGGCCATTCCCCCAGTACCTTCTAAGCTCATGCTCCAAAACATGGGGCTGTCAGAGCCACCAAAGAAACAGCTGCCAGAAATTTTGATATGAGGAAAACGGAACTGTGTAACCACTAATCTTCTCAGAAAAGGAGGGGTTTGTGTGTGGTCTTGTGTTTGGGTATTTTCCCCAAGAGCTTTCTCCCCTATCTTTTCCACAAAACAAACAAATAAATAACAATCTTAAGACAGAATGCCAACAAGGGAAGTATCATTCTGATTACTTAAAGATTGATAGTTGTAAACAATGGGAAAACAGCTTATGTAATGAGCAATATCTGATTTCCTTGGCAATAGGGAAAGAAACTGCTCAGCATATAACTATATTTTTATCTATTTTACTCCATCTGATGAAGACTCTGGGTGAAATCGTGGTCTCCCTGTTATTGGTGGAAATTTGATATTGAAGCAGGGTTCCGCTCTTTATTAAGATAGGTTACTGCTTCTTATCTAAATGTTAGTTATAGAAACTGATGTGACTAATTAAAAATGCTACTCACTGTCAGAAGTATCTAAGGAGACAGGCACAGCTGAACAGTGAGCACTAACAACAAGTATCAACTTGTTAGAATCAAAAATCTAAATATTTTACATCACAAAAAAAACAGTGTGTTGACAGATCATTGTAGCTAAGCAGCTCCTCAAACAAAACCAGGCAAGTTGAATTTTGTTAACAAACAATTTTACACCAAAGACATTTGCAAAACATTGAGAACTCAGCCTTCTTTTGATTTCAGTGTTTGCTGACTTTGGGTATCTCACGTACTCAGGCCAATGCCACCCAATTAAGTAATCCTTTATTTGCATCAATCAATAGTTTTATAAATAAGGATGAGCCAAAGCAATACTTGAAATAATGAAACCCATGAGAATACAGGTGCAAAGACATGAACTTCTTTAATCAAAACAGGGAAAAAAAGTGGGACTCCATTGCTGACACTCTCCCTTCTGACTTACACAGCTAAGAAAATCTGCTGCATGAGATGGCAAGCCATAGCGAAAGCTGCTAATCAGGAATCCCGGAAACCCTCAATGCTGGAGTCATCTGTGGAGTCACTTGGATAGTCTGACAGCAGGAGCTCAGGCACAGAAAAGAAGATTTGTTCCAGAAGTCACGAAAGGGTTCTCAGGGAATGACAGAGTTACTGACCAAAGAAAATATTCAGTTCATATGTGCTCTTCAGAGGGTTGTTTCTCCTCCTGGCTGGAAATGTTTTATTGCAGGTATCTGGCAATTCTGCTGTAATGACAGTGATAGAGTGCTGAAGCAAAAAAACATTAAAGGGATGACAGACTAAAAAAACTTGAGCAGGACTGTGAGTTAAAAAGCAGTTAGAAGGGAAGACATAATCCCAAGAAAGGTGATTTTCAAAGTCCATTAGAATTCTGATATTAAACTGTCAGCAAGAGAATTCAGATTCATTTCTGCTGTGGGTACTCTCAAAGAACAGAGTCTGACCTCTTCTTTTTCTTTTTTTTTTTTTTTTTTTTTACTATTGTTCTTTTTTTTTTTTTTTTTTTTTTTTTTATTGAACTACTGAGCATTTGCTTCTCCTGCTGACTTTAAATAGAAGCCTTGGGGACTCCATGCTGCTAAGAATGAGGCCTATGATCATTAGCTGAAGGACCTGATCATAAAAGGGATTCTTATCTGAGTCTTAGGGCCTCTTTGCATGGGGCTTTCCTTGGAAGAGAAAGAAAATAGATGAGAAAAGAGACAGTCCAGATGCTAAATTTTTACTACTTAATCAGTCTCTGACCAGATCTGATGGTTTCCATGACCATCTTTCTGATCACTTCTTTCCAGCTTTTCTCTTTTTGTCTTCTCCACCTGAGAAACATTCTATATCTCACCTTTTTTGTTTTCTTCCTCACTTCCCTGTCTTTTTTACCACTGTCTTTTCCCATGTATGTCCCACTTACCGTCTCTCTGATAAGTATTCTACTGCTTCCCTATCCCTTTCTGCCCCTCTGCCAAGAATAAAAGGGGGGGAAATTCCTAACGAAACCCCACATGCCCTGGGAACTACAATTGTATTTGCTGCCATTGCATTGCTGACTGTTCTGGACATGGGGATGGGGGAAATGCAACCTTGCATCTATCATGTTAACGTGGATGGGAGGCCTGCTGGAGAGGCACATCTACTGCTAGGTATTTACGTGCTGCCTAGCACAAAGAGAGCCACACACTTGGTTGGTTGGTTGTTCATTAGGTGCTATCACAACAGTCGTAATTAATACCCCGATGAATCAGTTGACTATAATTTTTTGGCTTGAGTAGCTTGCAAAGATGAGCGCATTCAAAATTCACAAAATGAATTATTAAATTGGTTCGTGATTACTTTGAATTTGTAATTTCTTTCTAAGACATGAAGATTTAAATAATCCATTTAGTCATCGTTGTTACATATTAATTCACTGTTTGGTTAGACTCTAGGCAGGCTACCATGTTAGGGTCATTTTAACGACTGTTTTCATTAACGATTATTATATCTGCTCCTGGAGTGTATGCAAATGAAGGTTAGTATGAATTTGTCAGAATTATCTTAACTTCATTCTGTTTGTCAGGCATAGAGGGTTTGAATCTAGCTCATTGTTTTGGGAAAGCTGTTCTGCACTTGTCTCTTTAATTTCATTTTGCATGCAGGGCTGGTGGTTTCTGCACTGTAGCCCATGCTTCCCATGGGGGTTTTGTTTGCTCGCGAAATTGCTTCTGATGGTAACACCGCACTTCAAGGCCTGCATGTGTATTCCTTTGTGTCATTGTGTACTACCCGCGCATGTACCCTACGTTACTATGTCCCTTTAAGAAAATAGTGTTATTTATTATGACAATAAATAGTCTAAAATTCACCGTGTAAGTTGAGGGGCAGAAAATGTTCTCTCTCCAGAGAATACCAGTCTGCACAGAAAGCAGACTTGATATAGAAGTAAGCAAATCTCAATGGATTTTTTTTATTCCTTTTTACATGGATAGATGATAAAGAGAAACGTTAATTAGGACAACACAGTTGTTCCTTGTACCTACATAAAAATACTAGAAATCATTAAATGTGATCTTGTGTTTTATTGCACACGTGGAAATTTGTAGCTGGCTTACTGATTAATAGGCTATAAGAAGGACGGTGACAGCACAGTGACACTTGGCCTGTGATGTTACTTTGTGTGCTTCCTCCTCCTCTTCCTCATTGCTGGGTTCATGAAATAGAAGAAAAACATTGGATTTTACCCTGGTATAGTGTTCCAGGTACTTTTCCCCCTCCTTCTCCCCTCTCCATCTCCTGACGAAAAATGGTAAGTTAACACTAAGGCAAAGAGGTCATTATGGTGGCAGAAATGTCAATACATCTGCCTCCTTGATGACAGACCTCAAATGCTATATCTTTCTTTCAGGCTTTTACAACCATTAACTTCACTGATGTTACTCTTAATTTGTTTATACAGATATAAGTTAAAGCAGAACAATAAATTCCTCCATATGCTTGTCACGCAACGTTGAGAAAGAGAAGTAAAAAACAATCCAGAAGCTTTTGATAGAATAAGAGAACGGGGGATGAGAGTTTGAAGAAAGACAGTGAAGCAGCAGGGAAAGCAAGCAAGCACATCTCTGTTGTTCGGGGATTTCATTCCTTTCCTGGTCTGCCTTGCAATGGAGGATTTCTGCTGCCTGGGCAGGCGCCGTACAGCAAGGAAAGAGGGGGCCATCCACAATCTCTTCAGGGATCCAGACCCTACCAGGGCTCTTCTGGTACACTCCAGAAACAAACCTGGATTTTTTTTCCCACAAGATTATTTAAAAATTCTCCTGTATTGCTTGATAAATTTCGATGTAAATTATATAGCAACTGACTTACAGCTGGTATTACCAAAATTAAGAGACCCAAATCAGCTGCTTCATTTTGCTTTAAGATATTCATGTTTTAAAACAATCAATGTTTTAGGAGTTCATAATGAACCAGGTCAAAAAAAAAAATTATACACTCAACAAAATCAAAGTGCTTCTACTGTAGTCTTCCATTAAGATTGTATTTCCCTCTTGCTATCACTTTCACAGTCATACATTAAGAAAGCATTTTTCAGAAGTAGGAACTCCATTTCCTTCTGAAGCACAATATATTTGAAAGGTACATGATCCAATCTGAAAATGTTCATATAAGCAACTCTATTTTGAAACAAATTAGAGGTCAAAATTTCTTGTTATTCAGTTTGAAGTCTTGAAAAGTCTTATTAGCACTACCATAAGTAGTCTCATAGGGACTCAGTTTCAATCTCATAGAGTGTCAGACTGAAGCCTGATAGTTTTTTTTTGTTTTGGTTTCTTTTTTATCAGCAGAGGGTGTGGATTGCTTCACCTAAACAAAATGAAGCAAACAGCGGGTATACACTGTTGCCTCTTTATTGACTGGAAAATGTCAACAGTTCACACAAACATTTTGGTTTGACTGATAATGTGTTTAAATGAATAGTTTAAAAAATCTGAAGAACAAGTATTCAGCTTATAGTGAAATTCAGTGATATTTAGTTACCTGCCTTTGAAAAGTCTTCTCATAGTTCTACTATGGTTAGCACAGGTTTGGGGTTTTTTTCCTAGAAGGAAAGGCAATAACACAAATACAAACACTGTGCAAAAACATTCCCTAACAAAATTGCTGCTAGTTAATCTCATTCCGACCATCCCATTTCCAAGCTTCCTACAGGCTAAAAGGAGAAAAAAAAATGGGTCTTGAAACACAGACAAATGTTAACAAATGGAGGCTGTTCCAGTGCAAAAAAATAGGATTAATTTCACCTAACTCTAGGCAAGTAGAAATGCTTCTAACACATTAATTTGGGTATGCTGTCTCTATAGTGATTGAAAAAAATCAACTCCTGCACAACTCACCACCACCTTGAGCTACATCTGCATGGGCAAGCAGTGCAAAAGCAGCTGGTCCTGAGGACTCAGCACAAACATGGTGCCATTTAGCATGAAGAACAGGTTTTGGACTAGCTTGAGTCTGGCCAAGAACCCGTTTGCAGTTGAGTGTATTAGGTGACCACCTGGAAGGCAGTTTCCAGCTGTGTTTCATCAGGTTGTATTGTCCATGGCTGCTCCACAAGGTCAACCAAAGGGTGCTCAACAGAAGCAGCTTCTTGAGTGCCTTCCTGACATGCTAATGAGGGGTAAATTCACCACACGGGTACTTGTCGGTTTCCATTTTAAAACATTGCTAGGAGGGTATCTTAAACTTGACGTCTAAATTTTAGATAGTTAAAATTAGGTGTAAAATGAATCCCTGGAGTATGGAAGCCATTCCTTAACATCATTGATTCTGAAGAATTCATCTTCTTTGCAAGCATTTCTTGAATCTAAAGAGCAGACAAAGCTTCAGGAATAGCCATTTCTCCCTGTCTCAATTTCAGAACAAAGAGAGGAAAAGAAATTAGTCTGCCACTTCCAGTAAAATAAACGTTCATAAAATAAATTATTTTTTGCTTTATGCATCATCAGATTCAGCTGGTATGTATAGTTTGTGACTCGCATTTTTAAAAATTCTCCTGTAGACTACTGTATTTCATGAAGGACTCTTCACCGCAGGGATTACTGAACATTATTTTCCCCGTAGCCGATACCTTCTTACTAAGGAAGTTCCAGTGGGAATGCCTTCCCACTTGTGCAAAATACTTCCCATCTGTAACAGTGCTGTTTCTCTGAACCTGTTAGTGATTGTGTGACAGCTTTGTGGTATTTACAGTTGTTCGTGTAAGGAAGCTACACATTGAACATATGCTTCAGCTGTTTTGTTAACATACTGTAGAAGCAGAAGATCTGCAAGGGAGAGCCATCTCCCTTGCAATCACTTGCACTTCTGCAGAACTGCAGGAAGGGTTTTCTGGGCACGCAGTAGTCTGTAAGCCAGCTCCAAAAGCATGAGTCAGTGATATGTTATTATAAATATGCTCGTGTACTGTATGGCATAGAACAGTTTAGGCTCTTGCACTATGGATGGTGTTTTATTCTCTTACGCTTTCTGTCTCCTTTTCTTTAATTCTCATCATGGCTATCAAGGGAGTTAGGGGATTTTTACAACATTAAAATTCTATGACTTTACATTTGGAAATGATCATGTGAAGGACTGCCAAATGAATAGCAAAGGGACAAATCCAGCAGCAAAATCCTCTGCCCAAAATCTTGACTGAGCCCTGCAACGAGCCGCAAAGTTTAGTTCTGTCCTAGGGCACAGGGAGCAGCAGCAGAGAAGAGGAGCAGATCATGTGATTCTCACGGAAGAAGCCTTGGAGAAGTTTTCATGTTCTCTGATTTTAAAAATGAATAAATACAATACAATGACTGGTGAACAAGACTCAGTGTTCAAAGTTCAGCTCTCTCTGGGTATATCTGCAGGTTTCAGAACAATAGAGGTTTTAATTTTTCTTCTTCTATGCAACAAGTAGCAAGGTTAATTTGATTTTATAATTCTCATTGTGCCTTGTTTACTTTACTGTATTTCCTCACTGAATCTGACACAAAAAAATGACTTTTTCTAAAAATTATTGAGACGAATATTCAGTCTTGCCAACTAGAGATCTGAGATATTTATGCTAAAGTTTTTTCTTTGCCACCTTTTTTCTCTAGGAAATCTTAGTCTGAGAGGTGGAAAAGCTCTGTAATATGTTTTCTACAGAACAGAGGTTTTGCTTCACCTTCTTCATTCTATTTAGTTTTTTCCTTTCTCCTTTTCTCTTTTCCCCAGTGTTACAATATTTTTAAATGCCTCCGAAACAGAGAAGCTTTTCAAGCCAAGAAGTACACTTAATGCAAAAAGCAAAACAAAAGAGAAATGCTTTATAAATGACCCTGCCCAGTGCTGCTCAGTAGACAGAAAGTTTAGAGGGTGAAGGCACATTTTAAACATTTAGAGTAAATTTAAGATCCTAATCCCTGAACTGTAAAACCTTTGTACTTGCTAAGATACAGTAGATACAGAGAAAGGGAAAAAAACAAAACAAAACAAAACAAAACCTGCCTGTGAGACTAGGAAATCATGAATGCATTCTGCAGAATTGGGATATAAACCTTTTCTTTCATTTCATATCAACCCACACAGCCTGAGGGTTCATTGTCCCCTCTTGCTTTCATATTCAGATACATTTCATTTCATGATAAAAGCGATACATTTGATATTTACAGACTATATCAAGATTTTATCCCCAGCCTTTTTTCACTTGCATTTGACTTTCTTAAGCCCCACTGTACACACTGAAATCATGCATGCAAAGTCTTAGGAAAGCTATTTTGACAGTTTTCTCTAATAAGCTCTAATCTGAAAACGTGGGCTTGTCACGGGAAAGAAGCTCTAGGAGAGTAAAACTGGGCTCGATTTGTACCTGTAACTGAAACCTAGCTGATTCAGTATTTCACTTGTGAGGATTACAGTTAAGCCTACACCTTCTGACTTTCCATGTCAAGTTGTGTTAAAGTCAATTCTGTGCGTGTTGTGCTTGCTGACTACAAATGCTTATAACTTTAAACATAGTGATCATACTTGCTTCACATGTAAACCACCCCCATTTTTTAATCTCAGACTGTCATTATTCCAAAATATTTTAAAATCCGTTTTGAGGAGCATCGAGGTTTTTCAGACCACATATTAAACACAGCAAGGAACTGGTTGCTCTCCTTCAAGACAAGCACGCAGAGAGGTCTTATCTCAAGACAAACTGTTCAGAGGTAGTCTGTGAGGAAAAAAAAAAACCTGCCTGAATGCCTTCAGCTTGATAAATGAAGAGGAAGGGGCTGTATCTCGGGTAGGAGTTTGTGGGAGAAGGTGTGGCCTTTTTCTCTTTAGGAAAAGGGCAGAAGTAAGAGATTCCCAAGGTAGTTTCCTGCAAGAAAGGAAGAAAATCCTTCAAATCTGCTTCCTCTCTTGGCTTTCCCTTTATAAGAGTTTGTTTTACTTTTGCAGGTATGTCCCTAATGAAAGGTAAAATCTTTGAGACAAATATGCTAGTCCTTTTTTACATAAGCTAGGAGTTTGAATTAAATCCCAGACTTTGACAAAAAGACATATTCACTGTTAAAGGTTCAACCTTTTCTCACAGATTTTTTTTTCTATCTTTTTAATAAAGCCCTTTTGTTGTACAAACACCCACTGGAAATTTGGGTGTGCTTGTTTTTAGACAATGGAATTCCACAAATCAGCAATAACTTATTTTATATTTATTGAGATATGAAAGCTTATTTGCAGTGTAGTCAATGTTCTTTATATTTGGAATTTTTCACTGTTACACGAATGCAGATTTGCTTTCTGTCATTAACATTTCTGCCATTGGTCCTGCAGATTTCTCAAAATCTTTGCTTTCTTGTTGCTTGGAATGTCTCTGATACCAAAACCATTGCAGCAACTGCAAACTGTGTGTGCTACCAAAGTCACCTTCCCCTTCAGTGCATTGGCTCTGACAGATTTGGACCTCTTAAGTATGTGAAATAGTCCGTGCTACTGGAAGAAGGGCAGTAAGATAACAACTTGCAAGTTTTATACGGGCACAAGAAAGTTTTTTTAGAACTGATATATATGCAATTTTTTTTATGAGGAACAAAACTTTGTGGTCCCAGTGGTGACAGGAGAGACAATTTTAAGGCAAAGATACTCCCAGTTCAATCCCCTTTGACCAGGTAATGTATCTGAACGCTAATGTTGAACAATAGCATAAATTGCCTGGTAACATCCATGTCTGGAATTATTTTTAGATTGATGAGAAATGGTTTGAATTACAGAAACTGGATCTAGAGTGGCCTTTAATAAGTAAAAATGTCGGTGGGTTTGCTAGCCAGGATTTTGGTTTGGACTGTTACAAAGAAAGGCCATTTGTGAGTCCTGTTATTAAGTTCCTGCTTTACTTTCCCAAACACTGAAGAAGCTGTATTTGGAGCCAAAACCCGCTCCCTGTCCAGGAGCAGTTGCTCCCGTGGGCCTGGGTCTGTCTTCAGTCTTTATTCCGGGGGGGTCTCAGGAGAGGTCGGCAGAACTCGGGAGCCCCAAAGCAAGTGGCAGTGGGTGATGTGTTGTTTTGCTCCAGCTGCTTCCCTGAGCTGAGAGACTTCGCCTTTATTTACACGGGGAATGGGATACTCCTCAGAGGAAGGAAGGGCTATGAAAGTCTGAAGTTATTCACTCCTTGGTTTTTTGTGATGCATTGAACCCTTTGCAGGGCACCCAGTGGCAGCAGGCCTGGCCAGGGTCGGTGTAATCCCACCATTCAGGCACAATAAGCCTTGAGGGGGTGAGGCAAAGAAAATGTGACCCAGAGATTGCTGAGCAAAAATCAGCTTTGAAGGCTTATCCTCAGTTTTCAAAACCAGAAGCTACTTCAGAAGCAATGTCAAAATACGCTGCTGGAAAAAATTACATAAAACCTGAAACACAAAAGCTCATTTTAAAAAGCTTTTTGTATTTTCCAGAACAATTTGCATTAAAATAGCTCCTCCTTTTAAGAATAAAAAAAAAAAAAGTTATTTTTAACCTGTTTTTCAATCTGTTATTTTCGATCTCTTTTATTCTGATGATCTCAGCAAATAAGCATTCACTGTGCTCCGTCCAGATCTTTTCTATTCAACTTTTTCTTATCACCCCCTCAGATTAACTGGTAGAACAGAAAGTATAAACATCCCCTGAATCACAGAATCACAGAATGGTCAGGGTTGGAAGAGACCTCTGGAGATCATCTCGTCCAACCCCCAATACTTGGGTATTGGGTTAATTCAAGCTCCCTCATTGCAGGTTGCACTCACCTGGCTGACAGTGCACTCAAACGGAGGAGGAGAGCCCACTCCCTTCTGCAGACTCTGCCATGAAAACAGTCGTTGGTAACAGAAGACAGAAACATCTCCAACCATTGCAACTATTTGCTCATAGCTGTGTGTCTGCAGCCTCGGAGTCGTGGGGAAAGAATTAATGAGCATTCGGGAGATAGCTTATGGTGAGGAAAGGGCCACACGTCTGTTATTGTGGGACTCTGGGAAGCTCAATTTCCCAACTGCTAGAGGAGTTATTGCAGAACTGCTCATTTTTTAGCTAGTCCCCACTGAAACTGAATTCCCCCTTCATCTGCCACACGGTGTTACAAGCCCAACCTGTACAATTCGGGGGTTTTCTCTGGATGAATTGTTAAGACATTTCTCCCTTATGAATCAGATTTTATTTGGGCTTTTATAATTGCCAGTGATTTGAATTCACTCCCCTGCAGCTCCTTCCGTGAAGAATAATCAATACAGTGAAATGTTTCGTTTCCAGCACATTACTTATTCTCGAGGTTTATTCTTGCTTACACTTCTGCATGATGTGGATGATTACAAGACAGACTCAGTAAAATCTTTAAATGTAACGAAGCACCAGCATTTCATTTAAGGTGTTTACATAGTAAAAATACATGTTTTAAAGGCATTGATATCTCAGCTTGGTTTATAACATTAAAAATAGCTATGTCACATTCTCTTCCTTTGGTTCATGATCCTGTCTGTTGCTAAGAAACCCTTTCTCAGGTGGCTTTGAACCTTCTCAGCATTTTCATCTGTAGCTATACTACCTTGTCGAGCCATAGGATACCGCTGCTGTGTTGCTGGAGTTTATGTCCCTTGCTGAAAGTAATGAAACCGTTGTGCGGATAAGTAGCTAATTCATCTGTCTTTCAAAGCATTATGCTTTCCTCTTCAATACTTCTCGTCTCGTTTTTTTAAGCGTACCTTTAAAGGTGCGAGGAAGTGAAAAAGTGTGCACAAGTCAGAGGCAGCCGTGACATACCTCTGTCTGATCTGGCCTCTCCCTTTTTGTGGCTTGGGCTTGTGCCATAAACAAAGGCGCCTCTTCCCACCCCACCTGCGAGCCTTCCATCAAGCTCTCTGCAGACTTCAACCCGACAGTCTAGTTCCTCGCTGTGAACCAAAATGTTTGGTGGGTGGGTTGTTTTTTTTTTTCCTTTCTCTTTTTCGTGCTTCAAATACAGCATGTTTCAGAATAGTTGCAGTGACAAAAGGAACAACCAGACTGTCAGAGGGAATGGTTTCTTTTAAATATCTTTTCACAGAATTGAAGTGCAGCACATTCAAACTGGTAGCTGCTGATGCACAGTCTCCAAAAGCGGTTATGCTGAACGCTGCATTCTTAACTGCATGTGGAAGACCATATAAATGTAACCTATATGCACATAAATACATATGTATTTATGTGAATGTAGTGTTTATTTCTTCAGAAAGCACATCCATAGGGTGTATAATACCATCATCGCTTTAATCATCGCTTTTTATCAATTTTAACATCTGATAAACATTGTAAAGTTCAGCACATATTGAACTAGAAATACCTCTGAGAGAATATTTATAAATTGTCAAGCTAGAGTTTGTTTTTCAAATTAGTGAACTTCAAATCAGTTCCAAAAGAAAGCAGTCATGGAGGAAAAGCTCTCCACTAGGAAAAATTAAATCAGCCAGGAACTGGATGATAATTTGAGAGGAAAAATAAATCTGACCATTATAGTATGAAGTTGCCTTATTAACTCTGTTTGTGCTCCGAGTTTTTCCTTTTTCTTTCTCCGTTGTGCCAAAAATTATCTTTTTCTCTAGTGCTTTATACTTTAATAGGGATGTACATTTATATTGCTATGTTTGTGATAGAAGCATATGCTCATCTAGCCCTATTTGCATGTGAAGATTAACATTTGTATGGTTTGTATTTGTTAATATTGGGTCATAGCCTCAGCAAGTGGAAAATGATACGGCTCCATTGACTTCAATAGAGCTGTGCCAGGTGATGATTTATTCTATTGTTTCATTTCACCTGGGTTTTAAATACTTCCAAAAAACATACCAATCTGTGACCATGTTTTTCAAAAGTACAAAAAGAGGTATCAACATCTTTCTTAAAATAAAGATTTCTGAATTTGCCAAAGAAATCTCAGGACTGTAATCCCTAATACTTTCTGCTCCTGCAAACTTTAAGTTATACAACTTTGCAGTGCAGCATGATAGTTCTTTGTTTGAAAGGTTAAGGCAGTCTTTAAAATGTGTTTAGCTTGCAATACTGCATTTTTATTTTCAGAGAGCTAATGTTGATAAAGAAAAGAAAGAAAAGTGTAGAACAAAGTTAGCTTGGATTTCTTGCGACCTTAGGGTGCTTGGTGAAAGTGTCTATGATTTTAAAATTGAATAACAGACAAATATTCTGAGGTTGCACTTGCAGTTATATACAAGAGTAGGAAAAGGTCAAAACTTTATGAAATTTAGCCATGAAAGTGTCAGTTCCTTCACTTACAAAAGATCGTTGCCATAGGTAATTCAGCATCTACAAACATTCAAATTAAAAGACAGCTGAAGTTTTAAAATTGAGACTTCCTCTTGGGTGAATACCTAAAGAATATTGTTTAAAGGATGGAAAAATTGCTTAACCTGAGCAGTGTGCCGAGGTATTGACTTCAGCCACAAAACCATACCTGAAACCAAACTTTGCAAGAGGTCTCTAGATATTCTGGCTCAGCTAATTATTTAGTGACTCCCATCAAGAAAGTTAAATCCAGAAGAATGACATCCCAAAACTTCTCAGAGGAAGGGAATGAAAGATGGAAGTGGAACAGAATATGACTCAGCATTTTGTATTTTCTCTACGAAACAAACATTTTGATAGAGTCAACAGTTCTTCTGTCACATTCTATAAAGGAATTTCTCTATTTATCTGTTAAAAGAAAAACATTTAGTAAATACTTTTGTTCTTTAGCAGGGAGGAAATGTTTTACCATACTTCCTAGCTATTGCTTCTTTTTGCTGTAGTATGTGTTAATATTGTACTCTATTTGATTATCTGTTCACTACTCCTCAATAGGACTCTCTAAGACAGAAACATGGTTGAGGCAGGAACACACATGAGCAGATGACCTGTTCCAACCCCTGGCTCAGAGTGGAATCAGCCAGAGAATGTTGCTTAGGGCTGTGTCCAGTCAGATTTTTAATATCTCAGGGGATGGAGACTGCACAGCCTCTCTGGGCAACCTTTACCAGTGTTTGACTGCCCTCATTGCAAAAGCATTTTCTTATTTTTACTTTCATGTATTTCTGTTTGTGCCCATTCCTTCTTCTCAGTGGAGCCCAGTGACAGAATGTCCTGGTTTGAGTCTTGCTCCACCTCCTTTACTCCCCCCATCAGGTATTTATACACATTGATAAGATTACCCTGAGCCTTCTCTGCTCCAGGCTGAAGTCCCAACTCTATCAGCCCCCCTTCATATGACAGATGCTTAAGTACCTTAATAATTTTTGTGGTCTTCTGCTGGTCTTGCTCTAGTATGTTCCTGTCTCTTGTACTGGGGAGCCCAACACTGGACCCAGCACTCCAGGTGTGTCTTACTAGAGCTGAGTAGAGGGGAGGGATCACCACCGCCAACCTGCTGGTAACGGAATCACGGAATCACGGAATCTTCAGAGTTGGAAGGGACCTCTAGAGATCATCTAGTCCAACTCCCCTGCCAAAGTAGGATTGCCTAGAGCACATTACTCAGGTCTGCATCCAGGCGGGTCTTGAAAATCTACAGAGAAGGGGACTCCACAACTTCCCTGGGCAGCCTGTTCCAGTGCTCTGTCACCCTAACACTTTCCCTAATGCAGGACAGGAAGCTGTTGGCTACCTTAGTTCCAAGGGTACGTTGCTGGCTTATGGTCACCAAGTGTCCACCAAGACCACCAGATCCTTTTTCAAAAAGCTGCTTTTCAGCTAGGTAGTCCCTGGTGTGTGCTGGTGCCTGGTGTTACTCCTCCCCAGGTGCAGGACTTTACACTTCTTTCATTGAACTGCATGAAGTTCCTATCAGCCTATTTCTCCAGTCTGTCAAGGTCTCTCTGAAGGATTGCACAACCCAGTGGTCTATCAACAACTCCTCACAGTTTAGTATCACCTGCAGACCAGCTGCAGATGCACTCTGTGCCATCATCCAGGTCTTTATTGAAGATGTTCAAAAGTATTTATCCCAGTATTGATCCTTGGAGTACACGTCTAAGGACTGGCCTTCAGCTAAGCTTTTTGCCACTGATCAAAACCCCTTAAGTCCGGCAGTTGCGCCAGTTTTCAATCCACCTCACTGTCCAGTTATCTAGTCCATACTTCATCATCCATCCTTTATTTGTCTATGAAGATGTTGTGAAAGATGGGGTCAAAAGGCTTGCTAAAGTCACAATAAACAACATCCACCACTCTCCCCTCGTCCATCAAGTCAGTAATTTCATAATAGAAGGTCAGGCGTAATTTCCACTTCTGACTGCTCACGGTCACCTTCTTGACTTTCACATGTTTAGAAATTATTTCTGGGTTTACTTGCCCCATCACCTTCCCAGAGATCGAGGTGAGGTTCTCTGGATGCTCCATCTGGCTCTTCTTGAAGATAGGGGTGATATTTGTTTTTTTCCACTCCTCAGGAACTTCCCCAAGTTGCCAGAACCTTTCACAGATGACTAACAGTGGCCTCACAGTGACATGGACCAGCTTCCTCAGCAGTTGTGCATGCAGCTTATCTGGTCCCAGGGACTTGTGTACATGCAGGTTGTTTAAATGTTCCCTAAACTGAACTTCTCCCAAAGGGTAAGTCTTCCTTGCTCCAGACTTTCCTAGAGGTCTCAGGGTCCTGGGATTTCTGAGAGCAAATTTTAACAGTAGAGACTGAGGTGAAGAAGGCATTGAGCACCTTGGCCTTGTCAGTATGTAACTCAGCCTTCTTCATATCTCCTATCACCATGTCCCTTACCCCATTCAGCAGTGGGCCCACATTTTGCCTGGTCTTCCTTTTGCTGCTGAAGTGTCTGTGGGAGCCATTCATGTTGCTCTTCACATCGCTTTCCAGATTCCAGTCCAGGTGGGTTTTGGCTTTCCTAAACCCATCCCAGCAAGGTCAGGCCCTGTCTCCATATTCCTCACGGGTCACCTGACCTTATTTCCACCTCTCGATGCTTCCTTTTTGTGTTTGAGTTTTGTCAGGAGTTCCTTGTTCATCTATACAGGCCTCCTGCTACCTTTGCTTGGCTTCCTGCATGTGGGGATGGGCCATTCTTGAGCTTGTAGAAGGTGATTCTTGAAAATCAACCATTTTTGCTTCTTTGCCCCTCTTCTCTCCAGGACCATATCCCATGGCACACTTTGAAGCTGTTCCCTGAACCGACCAATGCCTGCTCTCCCAAAGTCCAAGGCTGTAATCCTGATTTTTGCCCTGCTCCCTCCTCTGAGGGTCCTGAACTCTGGCATCTCATAGTCACTGCAGCCAAGGTTGCCTCCAACCTTCACATCCCTGACCTAGTTTGCAAGTATGAGGCCCAGTAGCGTGCCTCCGCTCATGAGGTCCTCAGTCACCTATGTCAGGAAGTGATCATCAGTGCATTGCAGAAGGCTCTTGGATTGCTTGTGCTCTGCTGTGCTGCCCTTCTACTGTTTCAAAATTATTTCAGATGATGTCCTTCAGTTAACTAGATTTATTAAAATAACTGAAAGGTTTAAAATATGAAAAAATAATCAAAGATGAAATCAATAATGAGAAATCACTGCCCTTTGATCTCTTAAGTGAGAAAGTAGAACATAAATCTGATCCATCTGTGTGCCAGAATATTTTTAAGTTTTTTTGAAAATAATCGCAATGGGATATTTTGGCTTTTAAAAACATGAGAATGAATCCTTTTGGGCCAACATTATAATGTTTCTGGAATTTGCTTTTTATAAATTATTTCAGGGCAGGAGGTGAGCTTTAATGGGGAGGAAATGGTTTCAGAGAAGCAGTAGGGGAGCAATAAGAAATCTTGGTGTCCGAAGGCCAAACCACAGAGACAGGTCACGGGTGGGCCAGCTTTCTGCTCTCCACAGTCCTCACAGGGAAGAAATTATCCCCATTTCAGGTAGTTCCCTCACTAAGTTCCCCATTCTCTCACTAAGTCCACAAAAGCCAGATTCCCAAGAAGGGTAACAGGAGAGCTTGGGATCAGGACAAGACAAGTAGGGAAACAGTGGCCTCTGCAGTCTTGCATTTTCCCAGACTGAGAGAGGCCAAGTAAGATGCAGCCACTGACGGGCCTTTAATAAAATTTCTGTTATTTTATTTCACTTTTTTAGTGTTTTTGAGACAGAACCACCTGAGGTAGCTCTGAACTAATTCTGATGCAGATTCTGCTTATAGCAGGACTGCTTTTCTGAAAAGAAGAACAGGGACCTGCAGGAGAGGTACATTTTACTTTCTATTTACGTGCAATTGAAAAACTTTGTGTGGAGTGCTACAATAATTCATTTGTAAACTTAAGATCCAATGTTAAAAGACCCTTGCTTTTGGTTTATGTAACAGGTTTCTTTCTAACACGTTGACAAGTAATTTTTCATTTAGAGCAAGAGTTGTATTTCAAATCAGGAAGAGACTGTTGAGAATAGAAAGCAAGATTTTAAGTGGGGCATATAAAAATGATGGTAAAACTAACAGTTTCAATGCAGAACAAAAAAAAAATGCTAGGGATTTTTCAAGGAGATAGGTCTATGAATAACTTTTGGGGTTTTTTGGATAGAGCTGTTGCTAAAAACAACAACAAAAAGTGCTGGAGAAGCCTTGTTAAATCATTTAGCCCATTCCTCAAACCCCTGCCAGTGCAGGATTATTCCTCAGAGTACATTCTCCACTGTCTTGTCCAAGCTCAACTGCATATGACTCAAGCAATGGGTTTCCACCACTTCTCTTGGAAGATATTTCTACAGTCTAATAGATCTCATTATTAAGGAATTTGGCTAAATGTTCCTTCAGTCAGTTTTAACCCATTAATTTTACTGACATGCTATAAGTTCACCATAACCAGCACATCTTTCTTGCTAGTTTTCCAGTCTTCAGCTATTTGTAGATGACAAGAGCACTTTCTCTTTCCTCCTAGTGTTCACTGAGCTTAGGTAGCATACCACTGTTAAGATCCTTTCTTTTTTTCACTGTTCTTTTCAGGATTGTTTCTGCAGTCATTTTCATTGCTTTGCTATGAATTATGGCCAGTTTGTTGACTTTCTTTGATATCCTAGTTCTTTTCCTTCCCATTTCTATGCCTGTCTCATTTCACCTGAAAGGGACTAGTATCAGATTTCAATTACAGCAACAAGTATTTCTGATTAGCTCAGTCAACTTTTCTCTATCCTGCTGAAGAGGGCTGTTAAGACATCTATAATATGTTCTGAAAGACTAGGACAGGTTGGCATTTCGCTTACAAAATGTTCTATGCTGTTGGCAGAAATAAGGGTTATTATTAAAAATAAAATGTCATTTAATATTTTACATTTCATGATTTCACATTTCAAGTGCTTTTAATTATTTTCTGCTGCATGAGACATTCAAACTATGAATAAAACCTTCTTCCTACCTGGATCTAAAATGTAGCCCCCTCAACTTCCTTATCTGCTCACGGTCTGCATCCAGTCCCACCAGGGGATATTTCCATGGCCTTTTTCAGGCTTGGAGGGGTAAGAAGGGCCCATATTAATTTGGCAATAATTTGTTTCTTCTCTGTCTTATAATACGCTGCAACAGACATACTCTCAGTTGATGCATCCAGAAATATGTTCTTTGAAGGATGGCTCGGGCTTTCTCAGACAGCTGTCTTTCCAAAGGCCTTTTAGATGTACTAAGGATGAACCCTAGTGGGTTCAGGACTCAGCAGACAGTTTAGCCACTGTAGAGAAGCTGTATGACTTACACTTTCAAACAGTTCTCTCATTCATACCTTAGAAATTATATTTATGTGGCATCCCTTTGTCCTGCTGTTCTTCTTTCAGCCACCGTCTTGACATCCGCTGACTGGTTCCTCAGCACCTCTCATGTGAAAGGCATTTGGTTTCTTTGTAAGAAGCTGTAAAAACAGAAATAACAAGAAGATATTTTAAGTTCTAAAAAAATATGTTTTGTTTTCGAGTTCTTATGTGTAAAAAGTAATAACAATTTGGATTTCTGCAACTTTCAAATACAATGTAAAATGGAATGTACAATTCCATGTGTAGCTAACACATTGTTGAGTTTTAAAAATACGGGGGGCTTTTGATGGAGAGGAAGATAGAATGACAGAGCCTTATTTTCTGCATATGCTATGCTGTGTTAATCAGGTAGACACATTCAAATACTTACAGAGCTTTTTTTTTAGTGTAAAGGGCTGCACTGAAAACAGAGGAGCAAACAAAGGAGAAATAGTATCATGCCGTGTCTCAACAAAATGCAAAGAAATGACACTTGAATGAACAGCATTTGGGCAGAGAATGCAATCAATACTGTTTCACCTCATACTTGAAAACATTGCCATGTGGCGATTACCAGCAAAGCTCAAGAGTCATTGAGAAGGAAAACCTGCTCAGTTATCTAATTTATGAACTATGCTTCGTAATCCATAGAGACAATGCTTTCCATATACTGCACCTTCCTTTTGTTTCTGGCTGCTACCTGTTCTTTCATAAGTGTTAAAACCCCATTAACTTCATGTATATTTCTTCCTTATGAGCTCCTGCAAAGGGGAACAGCGTGATCATGAATAGATGATCTGCTAATAGGGTGTATGAAGCTGTCTTGCTATTGAAATATGAGACTTAGTCTGAAAAACATTAAGAGGCTACTTTCTAGTCCATTCTTTCATAATGAATGTTTGCCATGTTCAATAAGTTTCTGTGTATCTGCTTATTCTTAAATGTTTCAACGAAGGGAGCTTCTAACAGTTTCCTTGAAGGATTTTGCCATAATGCATTGACCTTCAGGTGCTCATTCTTAATTTTATTCCATTCTACTTTACAAGTTCCTTTTGAAGTCCTCGTTACTTCCTTTTCTCCTGTGTGCTTCTGTTATTATTTAAATGTGTGTTGTTGCTGTTTTTTAATCCTTGCCCTACCTTATTCTCATTTCCTAACTCTGTCTTGGTTTGTGATGTACAAGAGCACATGATTGACTCTTTCAGTCTTGCTTCATTACAAAGCTTGAACGAAAGGTAGAAGAGCATTAGTCCAGCCAAATACTTGTCCCACCTACACATACAGTTGATGTAGAAAAAGGACAGTCTCCTTTTTCTAGACCAAAGCACAGATCTTACTTTCTATGCTTACAAGTTGACGGTATCCTGCTACGCCTCAGCACTAATTCTGCTCCTGCATCTGGACTTTTTTGCCTGCAGACGATCCTGTGGACCTCAGAAGGGGTTTCTGGAGGAATAAGGAGTGGTTCCTAAGGATACAGTTGCAGACTCTGAACCCCGACGGTAAGGTTTTTTGGGCAATGTCCTTGTCTTTTGTTTAACTGTAGTATTAAGCACACATACAGTGCTTTATTAGCACGAATAAAATGTTGTGAATCCTTAATCAGAACTGCTAATCACAGCTTTTAAATGTGTTCATACAGAAATGCCAGGACCCTTTCCACAGTGATTTAAATCTCTTACAGCCTCACTAGTTTTAACAGAAAAAGGCAAGAGGCCGGTAAGAATAAAACAGGTTGGGATTTGTCTCCAGAGAAAAAAATCCAGCTCTGGCATTTGAGGTTACACTACAAAACACTTGTTCAGTTAAGACTGACAGACTTACTGAAGAGTTACATTGTAAAAATTACAAACAGGAAGAGATGCTAGAAATATAAGTAGTTTTTCACAGATGTCAGTCTCAAAAGCAGTATCAGTGACACAGCCACTGAAAGATGTGTCAAACTGAAGAATAGGTGAAAAAAGAGCATCCATGGTTTGACAAAGTACTTGACTAATTGTCAAAGGTGGAAGCACTTTCAATTGCTGCTTATTGTTATGATACGAACAATTTCCATAGATGCTAAAAGCCCAGAGCAAATCCTAGTTTTATTAGGTACTCTAAAAACTTTTAGAAAGACGCTGAAAGGATAAGCCTCAGCAATTGTGTATAATTGCCGGAAAGGAAAAAATATGTCCCTGGACTATTTGCAATCATGTCATGTGATTACCTAGGCTTGCACTTCACTTTGATTATTTGGACTCAGTGAATCTTCCTAAGTCAACTGTTTACTCTACCAGAGTAATAATTCTATACCTTTCCTTAATATTTACCACTTCCATTAACCTCAGTGACAGCAGGCACGCTGACTCATTTCTTATGGATTTACATGGATTCGTATCACTCTTCTTGCCTACTCTAGGTGAGTAGAATTGGAGAATCTCCAATGTCATAACAGTATATTATGCGAATATAATCTTTATTTTATTCTCCTTGTCAGTTGTTCTGAATTATCTTGTCCTCTTCTCTCTCCAGACTCTGAAAAGGGCTCCCTTAAAAGCAGCAACCTACTGGAATATGTAGCTCCCAGAAACTTTAAAACAAGCGATTGGAGTGTTATGAACTTGTGAAGATATGTGGGTGATGTGGAGAAAATTATCCTGGGATCTATATCCTCATGAACATGCTATTTTAAGGGAGTTATGAATGACAAGGAGTCACAATGTTTGCTCTATTCAAGGAAAAACAGTAGTGGTTTGAATTCAGTCTCATTGTCTCTATTTTCTTATGCAAGGAAGTATAGTTTTACCTAGTGTTCTCAGTTTTTTAAATTATTTTCCTCATGTAATTCAGCACGCCTCTTTTTTGTCCCACTGCTATGTTTGGATTACTGTATCTGGCACGATTCCTTATGGCCCAGCTCAGCCTTCAGATATACAGGCACAGATCCCAGTGAATTCAATGGGAGTTGAACTTGAATATTTTAGAGTGTGTTTGGGGCCCTTAGCCTTACAACAAACAAATATGCTATAAATTATTTTAAAATTATATTAGCAAAGAACTCACATTTCCCCAGTGCAGTTTATTCAATTTGCTCTGTATCAATCTTTAATTTTTTCTTGAAACATTTACAAGTGAAGTCACATCTTGTATCTGATTAGCTGAATTATAAATATGAAAGATAAGTGGCTTGGAATTAGGTAGCAGAGACTAACAGTGCCTTTAGGAACTCAATCAACTTTATGCTTTTGTATGTGGTGAGCAATTTAGCTTTAAAATTTTCAAAGACCCCATTATTTAGCATGGGCATTTCAAATATAGCATGAGCTATTTCTTCCTCTAAGTATAAAAAAAATGTAAATTATTCATGCTACCTGTATTCAGTGACCTGCAGATGAACCTTCCCAAACCAAGATGACCTGCTACAGCACAAATAATAACAGTCCATTACTAGGCTGTGTGCACAACTGGCTAAATTAATCTTTCAAAACTGTAATTACAGGTAATGTTATATTTGAGTTGTCTTTGGTAGATGATTTGTTGTTAAATATGACATTTTGACCAGTCTGAGAAAAATCCTTAAATTGATGCTTTCTGATATTAAAGAATCAAAAGCCTTATAACTGGTCATCTTTGTACATTTCGGGCCTGATTCTCAGAGCAATTCTGTGGCCCTCATTGCTGATATGTAACATCTATTTTAAGTTACTGTCATTAGATTCTTCTCCTGTTTTTCATTACACACAATACAAATACATTCCCAGAGGTTCAAATAATTTTCCCCTACACTGTACTTAACTCCTTAAAAGATATTTTTATCACTTAAATTCTTCTATTTTCTCAATAGGTTCTTGAGAAAGGAAAGTAAATAAAATTCCTCCCATGTTTACTTTCCCTACAAGACAAGGAAGTTTGAGTGTTTTCATTTTTTTGCCTTTAATGTATGTGAAAAAAACTCCAATACTATGGACCTGTGTTGACTGACTGGAGGCTTCTAGAGAAGCCTCTAGATTTTACTACAAAACTCAGATCTGATTCTGTTCCAGCTCTATTCAAAGAAAATACAATATTTTTTTTATTTGCTGATGAAAAATTGCAGTAGGTCATATAAAATGGGAACATCAACTACTATAACTTCATGATTTTACTCATGCAACCATTTCTTGTATTCACGTTTCAGCCATTTAACATGATGTGGACCCCTCCAGGTCCCCTGCCTCAGGAGGTGGCTATGTTCAAGGCTACAAGATGTGAGCAGGCTGTGTTCACGTACCTGCCTCCTCACTTTCCAGTACTATTACATCAAAATTTGTTAGCATGCATGCATGTCTCCTTCTCTCATCTCCTTCTTTGCTATAGGGCTTCATCCTCAGCTTTAAACAGCTCATCTGTTGACTTCCCAATACAGAGGCTGGAAGTTAAACACACGTAATCATACCATACTAGCCTTTATACTGTGTTAATGGAATGGGTGTAATGATTCCTAACCAGGTTGCAAAGATATTGTCAGTTTATTCTTTATACCTTTTGAGAGCTCTGGAGGAAACACAATAGCAGATTTTTGTATCACCTGTGGTATTTTGAGATCTGACTGGTAACAGGAGGCACCCTTACTTCCAGCTGCTAAAGTACAGATAAAGACAACTCTTCCAAGTTGCTGCAGTTTCATTTTAAGCACATAGTGAATCGCATTTGGAAAAAGTCACAGTTTGCAGAGGAATTGACCTGCAAGGTAGTCCTCCTGATAAGTATGGAACAGCGTTATAAAGCTCGCATTATACATGCTAAATGTTGAGCATTATTATTCTCTAGCCCACTTTGCTTCTGCTACAGCAACGAATCAGGCCTACAGTCTGCAACGCTATCTTCAAACCGTAGTGACATAACTCACTGCTTTTCAGTTCAACACTAAAAAGCATCGCTGTTGACTTCTATGCTTTTTCAGTTGTACCATCTTTCCTAGCACACTTGAATGTGCAA
The DNA here is from genome assembly GCA_008711295.1 of Anarhynchus alexandrinus. Taxonomy (NCBI): domain Eukaryota; kingdom Metazoa; phylum Chordata; class Aves; order Charadriiformes; family Charadriidae; genus Anarhynchus; species Anarhynchus alexandrinus. The sequence goes on from VUYV01000089.1 coordinate 765,898, forward strand.
GTGTGTAAGTTGCTATTTACTTAGCTTACTCTCAGTAAAGTTCCAGGACTGCTTCCCAGTCTAGCAATTATGTATTTTATAATAATTTTATGATATCTAGTTTTAAAGGATGAATTTTTTTGAAACCTTAAAATATGGAAGCATTGTACTCACTTAGAAGACCACTGACCTGTATCCTGTTGTTGAATTATTAGAGATTACTGGCCATAGGACAGCTTAACCAGAAATCTACCTACCTGCTTGCAGGTACCTATCTCCTGTTCATATCTAGTTCAGTGCTACGTAGTGTTGGTAATTTTTTTTTCATCTGATTAGGACACATGAGTAGACTCACTTCCCTCCCCTTTAGTTTTGGTTAAAGGTTTTGTGGGCTGCCGAAGTTGACACAGACCACATGGAAAAAGTACACAGCACTAAATTCCTTAAACAGTGGAGACTGACAGGCATAAGTGAAAGGAATGATATAGATGGATCCATCAGAAGTTATTAAGAGAGAATTATTCTCTCTTATTTGTCTTCCTTCCTCCCCTGAATATTAATATGCTTTTTTAAATAGCAGGAAAAGCAACGCAGAAGGCATAAGAATCAATCCACATGCCAAAACAAAACAGCCAGGGTATCTACAGGTTTCTGGGATCTGGCAAAAGATCCAAGAGTTTCTACAGGCTTCTGGGGTCTGAATGGATGCCTGGAGGATCTTGTACTAATATATTTGGAAAAGACTCAAGTCACATAGGTGGCCCAATGAGTGTGAGCCATATTGAGTGCATTATAAATCCGTGTGCTCAGTCTCAGTTGTTGGTTTCTTTTATGCTGTATGCTTTCAAGGATCTAATAAATGCTGCAGATTGATGGCTGTTTGAGAATTCAGGTGTCTCGATCTGTCATTAAAACAAGCCAGATGAATGAAGGCTGGGCAGTTTTGGCCAGTGGTAGTATACTTGCTAACTTTTTTGTTTGGACAATCAATTACAATCAAAGCACAGCTAATTTAGTCGAATTGTCAGTAGTAGTGTGACTGTCCTTATCACAAGCCATCTGTGTAGCCCATATATCATTTGGTCATAAGAGAAACAAAGGAGTGGCCTGTAGTTGTTATCCTTACTGGTGGGATGCCAAGATGTGTAAAAAAATTATGGTAGCTCTCTGGGTCCTTGGTACTAGATTTCAAAAACCACAGGCAATTGAAAGAGCCCTCTGAGAGCAGGGGATTTTATTTCTTTTCTTAGGATATCTATTACATTTTGGGTTTGTGTAGCTGTAGAGTTACCCAAGGAGCTATAAAATGTAGCCAAAGGACCTAGTAAGTCAAAATTATCATGTGAGTGCTGTCATAATTCACTTTTATTCGTTATATAAAGTGCAGGTGGTGATATATTCCACCGTTGGAAAGTTTTGCCAAAGACCTCAACATTTGGAGCTGTGTCTTTCAAGCTATCAGTGATTGACCCAAGCCCACTCCCGTTGAGAGAAGTCAGAATGGCAGACCTTAGCTGCCTTCCTTGGATATGCCAAGTCAGCACTCCAAGGTCTGTTTAGACATCCAGGTGGCTCCATTTGCAAAAGCGCTGAGCCCCAAGCAGCCTTTCATGGCGAGCTGTGGACCAGGCTGTGGTACAGAGCTTTGATTAGGAAGTTCCATCTTAACATGAGGAGGAACTTCTTTACTTTGAGGGTGACAGAGCACTGGCATAGGCTGCCCAGAGAGGTTGTGGAGTCTCCCACTCTGGAGACATTCAAAACCCACCTGGATGCTGTCCTGTGCAACTGCTGTAGGTGACCCTTCTCTGGCGGGGGGGTTGGACTAGATGATCTCCAGAGGTCACTTCCAACCCTGACCATTCTGTGATTCTGTGTGATTCTGTGATTTAGAAATTGTCAGCTGCGCAGAAGTCAGTACGGGCCACCGACGGTGCTGCCTTCCAGCCCAGTGCTCTGGAAGGACCACAGAGCCATGCAGCTGTCTGGCCAAAACTGCAGCTGCTGCACCACACTAGATCCTTGATCTTGGACTGACAGAGCTGTTCTGGTCTTCCTTGAGGACCTGAGCCTGTTGGGAGGTGAAACTCTGTAATACAAAGGAGCTGGTAGTTACAAAAACAAAGATTACTACCAGAACACTTATTGATGAAAGATTGTAACAGGAATACTAGCAGGTTTTGGAAAGTGTTCCCAGTTGTGTTTTTAATAACATTGGCCTACAGAATGAGAATGTGTACTCTGCTGAGTTGTAATAACACTTAGGAATGTACTAGCCCACAAACTGAGCATCGTAAAACTGTTGTTTTCACATTTTCCTAATAAAATGCTATGGCATTGTAAATCTGTTTTTATTTTATTTGTAATGGCAGAAATGTGTTTATCATAAAATCAAATCCTCTTTCAAAATGTAGGCCCTAGGACAGTGATATAATTCATCCTGTTCGAGATCATGGTTTGCATCACTCCAGTCAGAACAAAAAATTGCAATATACTACTTAAAATCTTTTACTTTCAGAACGCATCATAAAATTCAATGCACATTCAGGTCTGTGCTGACACTGCAGTTTGTGGTAAGGTGAGTAAGAAACATATAAAGCAGTTAAATGACAACATGTGGAGCAAAGCAGAACTATATCTGGAATATTTGTGACAGGGACCAGGTGTGAAATGGCGAACACAACTGATAGGTCACGGTATAATTAAATGTGTTCAAGCTTCAGCTTATCAAAGTTTCCTTTCATCCAAAGTGCCAAACACCCAGGTACCAATTAATTAAGTTTAAAATTATGCTTCAGTCTAGAAATCATGAGGTTGTAATAATTGAGTTCCTTCAAAAAAGGCCATTGCACTCTTTTGTGATACAAGTATGTACGAGCACGGTATCCTTATAGCGATATAAATGTGTGTGAATTTGCAATGAAGAAATTCATGCAATTAGATGTATTAGAGCAGTCTTCAATGGTGCAGTTGTATCGACATTTCACATTCATGTGGAATATTCAGCAATAAAGCATACCAAATCAGGAAAGAACTACAAACTTGCTGTGAATTGCAACATAAATATGATTTATAATGGTGACAAAAAAGCCTTTTAGAAGATAAAGGGACTCACTGTCATATCCAAAGAGAAGGTACCATGCAATAAAACTATTATTTTTTGATTCTCTAGTCCTCCTGGTATGGTGCCTGAAGTACAAAGTGTAGGGGTTTGTGGATATAATGTAAATTGTGAGTGGGGAATACTGTAATTGTAACAAAATAGAGCCATAAGTATCTGTATTAATAGAACATTTTGATCTGTTATTTTGATCTGTGCACTTGAGAGAGCAACAGTTTCATCTTATTTCACTTGAGAGGGTTGGTCCCTTCATAATGAGTACCCGCTACACTCTGAGACATTGAATACCAACATCAAGCAAATGCTCTCCGTGGCTCTGCTGTTTCTTTCCAGGAACCACCTAAACCAAATTGAATGGAGAGCTGGAAGTGGTAGAATCATCCCAAAGACAAGAGGAAAAGACCAAACACACTTGAGGAGATCAGAAAAGGAGCATGCTTAACTAGCCTCTGAGCTGAGTCAGCCTCTCAAGTTTTCATTATCTTCTATTCATCTCATATAGCTCTGCCAGAAAGATTATGCTGCGGGATTTTTTTCTAGAATGAGAGGGGCTCTGATGAGATTGTCTCAACCCGTTTAAGAAGCCAAGCATACAAAATATGATTTAGGATACAAACTGAAGCATGCTATTGATACAAAATTTATGATAAAATTACGTTGCAGCAGCTCAATCTGAAAGAATCTATGTTTCTCCTTTGTATAAAACACATTGTACCAGACTCTCAGTGGGGATGCATTTTCATAGCTCATTCGCTTTCACAGAGCTACACAAATCTACACCAGGTGAGGATCTTGCCTAATATAGATTTACTTCATATCATTCCAGCAAGGGATTTAATACAGGATTAAACGTGTATTTCCTCCCTTACTGCCTATATTGCGTTCTCTGTGTGTTCTTAAGGTATCTATAGACAATTGAAACAGCGGTTATGCATTGATCAATACTAGAAAGGGGAAAAAGGGAAAAAAATCAAGTTAGGCAGGTCAATCAAGGTAGCAGATGCAGCTTTGAGAAATGACAGTTTTCAAGGGAGCTGAAAACGGTGAGAGAGGATTGTGAACATCCATGACCTCTAATTCTCTGGGACTGCTTATTCCAAACCATCTTTAAAATGGGGCATTTCACTGTTGAAATGCTCTAAGCAAAGGATTCAGTCAAACAGGAAGACGGTCCTTGGGTTGAAGAAGATTGCCAAAGAATAAATTCAAAATTTGTTGTAAAAGTGGCTGAAATTATATCTTTCAAAGTTTAACTTTCTTTTTCTTTTAAATTCTCCAGTCCTCAGGTTATGAAAATATCCTGAGGACATTTTGGAAGTGCACAAATCCACCTCTCTAACTCAAGCAGTCTGATATATAGAAGTTATTCATTATTCAGTGGAAGATATTGGAGGTCTGCCATGGGTAACTTCAGGCAACTTCTTGGGAATAGAGTACACATGTGAGTGTTTAAAATAAACAGTTTTAGAAAAAAATCTATGCCAAATATCTATACCTACTTGCACAATCAATGAGTGTGCTTAAATTCCCAACATACTTTCAACATGTCCCTGGATATGCTGTGGATTTGGACCTCTTACCATGCACTTGAATAGTTTAGCAAGAGTTTAACAGGATGATGTATCATAGGGGTTACAATTCAGCTAGGGAATTTAGCCCATAGGGAAACAGAGCCCTGAGATCTCAAAATTGGCATTCCCAGGAAGTATATCAAGGCAATTCCAAGCCAATTTTATAGTTTGCAAAAGAATATATTCTTTATTAAGCTTTCAGCTAAAAAAAATCACATTTTAAAGCAGAAAGATTTTAGGTAAATCAATTTTATTCAGTCAAAACTGCTTGTGTCATAAAGTCCATTTTCTAGTCTGCTCTAGTGACTGGTGAACCTGATGTAATGAGATCAATTCTCCATTCAGTGGCAAAGAATTGCAATGGAAGAAAGTGATAGACTTACGTGTTTAAAAGAAAGATCTGTAGAACAGAGGAAGAGAAGACCCTTTGTTTCCCTTTTGCAGGGCTTGAAAGGAGAAATGAACTCATATTTATCATATACTTAATAGCTGGAGTTTGATGAGAAAGGCAGAGATCCTTTCAACAATGAAAAACACCATGGTGGTTGTAATCCCAGTAGAGCTGACAAAGTATAATAATATTTACCATCTAACATAGCACGTTGCTTTTAGTGACGGAAAAGCAGAGGTGGTTAACAAACAAAAATAATGGTTCAGTTTTAGTAACTGTTGGTTTCTGTTAGATTCTGTAGAAATCCAGAAAATAAAGATTAAATTAGAGAGAGGAGTTGACTACCAAAACATGGTACAAGAAGATGGATGAATCCATGTGTCAGAGTAAAGACAACTGCAGATGTTCTAATAACAATTGGAATGCCTAAGTAGACACATGTGCTATGATTCTTTAAAAATTCAGGCAGGTTACCTGGTTCAGCAAGTCTGCTAGGGAAGATGCTGGGCAGGCAATCTTCTGCACTGGTTCTCTGAAGTACTTGATGGATTTTCGTCTCTCTGGTGACCAGTGATAGAACACAAGGAAATGGTATGAAGCTGTGTCAGGCGAAGTTCAGATTGGACATTAGGAAAAGGTTCTTCATTGAGAGGATGGTCGGTCACTGGAACAGGCTCCCCAGGGAAGGAGTCATGACACCAAGGCTGTCAGAGTTCAAGGAGCATCTGGACAAGTCTTTTAGTCATATGGTTTAGTTTCAGGAAGTCCTGCAAGGAGTACAGTGTTGGACTCAATGAGCCTTGTGGGTCCCCTCCGATTCGAGATATTCTATGATTCTATGATTCTATGATTTTGTAGCTCACATGCATACTTCAGTATATTGATGCTTCTTCTAAATTGACATCTCTTTGCTTCTTCTTTTTTACCTCTCTGAGCATTCAAATCTAATTTTTTTTCTTCCTGAAAAATTAATTACAGCGTTTGGCAACAGTGGTTATACAGACGTTTGCCAGCTGTTAAAGGTCTCTCCTTGATTTAAGATTTATGTTTTTCTGTGCCCCATACAAAAGCTCTTTCCCATCTCATCATCTGCTGAAATGAATGGGAAAGTCCTTTCTTCTGGAAAGTCCATGAGAAATCCCTCAGTGAAACTGATTCAGACCATCTGCGAACACCTCAACAGCCTTTATGCTTTCTATCCATTGTAAGATTCCCTTTTGGTGGCAGCAGCTGTAGATTCTATCGTAGAGAACTCTAAGTGAAAAAGGCCACACAGGACACCTCTCCACAGTCTTTCAGTCTCTTCTTCACCAGAATATACACCATTATTTTGAAAATGCTGCCTTGGCTCCTCCTCATGGGTCAGTCATTGGATTGAGCACTTTGGCCATGTTCATTCATTCTTGTCCCACAGGAAAGCACATAATAGTATGTCTGCTATTACTTATAGTTATGGGGAACAAGGTTCATTGCTCTGATGTTCCATGGGACAACTGTCCCATTGTCCCGTCCCGCTGGATGCAACCAGTTCCCCATCCATTACTGAATCTCCGGGGACTACTGCAGTATAAATAATATATAGATTCTGTGAAGAAAAGCAATAAAAGAGTTTTCTCTTCCGAGAAGGAAGGGTAGTACATCTGCCAATAAAGTGTTTCATTGTCATACTAGGTAAATTTAGATGAATACAATACAAATTACAGGAGTTTAACTTAGCTAAAACTGATATTGCACAGAATAATACTGGCTTCAAAGTTTGTACATCTGTTTTAAACTCATCTTTATTTATGGTTTGGGAAACAACTTCTTATAAGTCTGATGTGGTGTGATTTTCTCTTTATATTTGTAAGGAAATATGGCTGAGGGTTGTGTTTGTGCTTAATGTACACTGGCCTTAATATATGGTCAGTGTTGTAGCTAATAGAAGGGTGTTAGGAAGCCTGCACTTAACCGCTTTCTTTAACATGTATTATGCAGTGCTAGAGCAGTCTAAACTGTAAAAAAAATAACATTTGGAATTAATCTCAATTGCTGTGTTTTATTTTGGGCTAAAACAGAGAATTCTGAAATGAGATATGTCCAACATCCCTCAAATTAAGAAAGAAAGAAAAAAAGAAAAAAAAGGAAGAAGGAAAAGAACAGCCTGTTAGCCCTGAAATAAAGACTTTCTGCAAGATGGAATCATAAACAAAGAGGATGCTACTCAAAAAGGTTTAAACCTAAAGAAAATGTTTGATATTTTTAAAATATGAGTGAGCACTAACTAAACAGGGATTCAAAAATCAAGTGTTCTAATATGAAAAGGAGGCTGATAGTAATCAATTTTTAGTTGAAAAAAAAAATAGAGTACCTTATAGATAGGAAATCTTGATTTTTTTACTCCTTTCCAAGGGCTAGTCTGAGGTTCAGTATTTTGAAAGCATTCAATAAAGAAATCTAAACTGTAAAGAGGGCTGTAAACAAAGAGATTTTGAAAAGGGAGGAAAATCCAAACTGTGGATGGATCCACATCACAGACGCTCTCTCTAGTCTTCATTCAAGAATATGCCCAGAAGTGTGGTTTTCAGATTTTAGAAGTGTAGATCATACTATAGGAGGCTAATTACACCTAACTTTTTGTCTTAATACTGAATTTAACACTGTTTTAATGCTGAATTTTCATCATCTCTGTAAACCGTGCACTCCTGCCATTGGCTAACTTCCCACCTTGTCATCTTAGTATCATTTTTTCCCATCCTTTATTTAGACTTGGTTCAAAGTACACTTTGACACATGCAGGCAAATAGTTATATTCACAAAGCTCATGGGGAAAGTTCAATTGAACTAGTGTTCATACAGAGTGTTAGGGATTAACTATTTAAGTATTCTGAAATGGACAGGACTCTGCCTAAAAGCCAGCCTTTATTGCTCTGTAAAGAGCAACAATTTCCACATGCCAGGGAGAATTCCAAGTGCAAAGCCTCCTGAAATCAGAGTTCAGCCTGAGTTTTGTGGTGGTGCCCCCTTCTCCCTTGGGTTCAAGAGGAACCGAACCACATCTTCTTCAACTATTTAAAGAGTGGAAGGCTCAAAACATGATTCTGGGTTTTGTGCTTTTGATCTAGCTTCTTTATATACATTTCAATTTCTTTAGGTTACGGTCTGTTTAAAGGAGGAGAAATCTGGGTTGTACTTTTTCAAATTTCGTTGGCTGATACTTCATTGCTATAATGGAACATGACTCACAGCACGTTTCAGCCAACAGTTTTAACTATATGCATGAAAGTCTTCTTTAAACACACATTGTGTCCACTATGTCTTTCAAGGTCTTATCTTCTCTGCTCTCACTATTATTTTTCTTTATAGTTTACAACTAGAAGAGATAAAAGAAGATAACGACACTGCAAGCATCTTATGTAAGATGTTATATCGGCTCCTGCTCATTGTCACTCAATGTCAACCTTTTCCTGAGCACAAACCGCTTTATAACTCAAATCGTGATGAAACACGATGTTAATACAAGAGAAAAGCCTGGAGAAATAAACCTGTTATTAGAGCTTGCCTTCATATTGCAAATACATACTGAGAAAAACAACTTTATCTATTTCTGTGAGATAACTAATAGATACTGATCAAATTGTTTAAAAGCTGCTGAATATGGACCTTTTCCAACAAAGTCTATTATTTTTAACATAACTTACCACAAATCAGCAAAATGTGTAAATAATGAAGCTGAATAATTTGGCATCTCACTGAAATGCAGAAACTTTTTAAGAAAAACTGAAGAATTGGGCTCTGAGGTCTTATAATTTCTCCATTTCTTCACAAACTGTGTCATATAAGCTGTTGGTGATTTATCTATTTGGTTTTGGTTTGTTCTCTGTCCAGATTGTGATTTCTTACAGTTTTCCACCAATACTCTCATTACTTGACTAGGTCACTGGAAAACTTATTTTGGAGAATTCTTTGCTTGTAGTTTGATTTTGAGTAGCTTACAGTGTTTGATCAGCCCTTTTGATTTAAAATGACTCACGTGAGGTGAATGTGCATACTGATTAGATAAGAATGACTCATAAAAATTTATTTTAATAGAATCATTCCTAATTTAGGTTGGAAGAAACCTCTGTAGGTTACATGGTACCACCTCTTACTCAAAGTTTTTTATGTGCAAACACTCCTGATCATAAATGTTTCCATGACTATACATTTAAAACTATCTTATAAACATGTCTGCAATACACTCCTGGTCATAACATATGTGCTGATGCACATATTGGCAGTATCAAAGTTCAAACAATATAATTTAAACAATCAGACAGATGTTTATGGAGACTATCTTTTTATATCTGCTTAGCTGTAGTAACACCCTTATTTTTCTTCTCTAAAATGTGTAACCTTTTCATTTGAAAATCTAGTTCAGGAGGGTGAGATTTGTGTGAGAAGAGTATAATTATTTTTGCTTGAAAAGTGAGATCAAAAGTGTATCAAAATATGGAAAGGTTATGCTGACCTGAGCAGTAATAAGTACAGAACAACTGATTAGTTCATTCTTGGTTATGCTCCATTTAACTGTTTTCTGCTTGAACCAGCTTTGAAGAACTGCACGAACATGAAAACTCCTAAGATGAGATGGTCATTCACTTAGCTTGCTGTGTCTTCCCCATTTCGTGTGTGCCCTTGTGCCCCTCTGCCCTCAATTTAGTTCACTGCTCCCTGACTTCTGCTTTTCATGCTTTTTTGCTTGCACTTCTAGGAATACAGGAGGGATTGAGAGATCAGAATGATTACCTTTAAGAGAATTACCTGTTCGGTGTTTCTTTTTGAATTCCGTTTCATTCAGTGAATTTCTTTTCGATGGAAGAAGTTGATTGGCAGGTTGATTGAAGAAACCTAAATTTGCAACGCACAGGAGGTAATCAAATGCCACTTTCAACCCACCAAGAATTTCAACCTTCAGGAGAGCACATTTGTAAATAGTTAGTATTGCCTATCAGTATAGAAAAGCCAAACAATTTCTATGAAAAGAATAAAAAGACTGTAGAAAGGTTCAAAATTTTTTTAAACCACCACATCAATTTTTTGAATTTTCATATTTGAAAACTTTTGGATATTTATTTTAGGTTTTTATGTCAAACAGTCTCAGCCTGATTGATAAACCTCTTCATTCACCCAGTAACCATTTTAATTTTGACATTTTAAAACCATTATTTAAACAAATGTGAGTACTTTTTTAAGAATGAGAAGCTTGACGCTACAGGCAATATGGGAAAATCCCCTTGCTTTAGGGGAAGACAATAATTTGAAAACTGAATAGTTTATTCACTGTCAGCACCAGTTTTTTGGGCTTCATGTCTAGAAGTTACCTAGGCTTGAGTTTTTTCAAATCAAAAGATTTCAGAGCTGAAACCTCTTCTCAAACCTAATGAATTCTATTTATTTGCTTTAGTTTTGATAATTTCAGCTGAGTTCACTGAACCCTTGTGGAGGATGATTGTCTGTCATGATGTTTTTTTCCCAACAAAAAGTAGTCACAGAACTCATGAAACTCCTAGTAGTTTCATGAAAAAAACTCTTATTTTACTGACTTTTTTTCTGTCAGTTCTAGTCTATTTGATATAACTCCCTGAGCACGTGATACATCAGCCTGTTCTATGATTACTTTTCATTTGTCCTACAATAGGGCCCAAAAGACCTGAGATCAGAATCACTTTGTAATAAGAGCTATATGTCCCCATATAAGACACATCCTCCACCAAAAGAGCTTTCACAGTAAGTGACAGAGGCAGCCCGAGGAAATTTTTTTATCCCCCATTTTACTTAAGAAGAATGGAGTAGAGGGAGATTAAGTGATTTGGCCAAAGCTCCCCGGGAAACTTGAGTCCAGAAGTCCTCAGCTTTAATCCACAAGACCATCTTTCCTCTGCTAGGAAACAGATGTTAAATTGGATGTTAATTTTGCCATGAAACTTTTTTTAAGAACTCCGAAAAGCAAATAGTCTCCAAGAATGATTACTTAGCGAGCTACCAGCTCTGCAGTCTTGCATCTCAGAAGTAATTCATTCCATCTTTGCTGGCAGGCTTTAAAAGGCCTTTTGTTTTCGCTCACTGATTAGTATAACAATCTATTTTGAAAGATATGTGGGCTGATAGGGGGTATCATTTATTTGTTTCAATGGTAGCTTTTTGCAACAAAATGTATGAACCTTTTACGTGTTGCGGATTGAAGCCTCTGATGCCAAAGACAAACGTTAGGTTTATAAATACAGATCCTCTAAAGTATTGTAAGTACTGTAATCAGTAACAGAAATTCGCATCATTCATTCGCCTCCCTTAAAGTGCTGAAGGTTTTTCCTTTTAAAAACCACAGACACATACATTATCAGCCAATATTAGCAACTGAGCCAAAAATGTAATGGGAGTTAATTATATAATGTGCGTTGCATTGTATAGAATTCCCGTTTAATGCTAGACTGCAGCACGTTATGGGTTAACTTAGAATACCACTTGGCCTTCCTCCCCTCCTCTTTTCTGCAATTCAAATCAGTCTTCTGGAAAATTGGCCTCAGTGCCAGTGACGTGCTGCTGAACTTACGAGATCTCAAGAATATCCTACCAGATTTCATTCTTTTGTTGTAGAATTGTTTCCATCTGGGGCCTAGATATAAACTTGGAAAATGTAAAGGCTCTTCCCTCTCACCCTGCCTGACTTCAAAACATTGGCAAATAACCTTCCTCGTCAATGCAGTACAGATTGGATTAAAACACTGGAGTAAATTATATTTCTGTGGGTGTAGGAATTAGTGGCATTTATTGAAAGTTTAATGTACTGCCTAACAATCCAAGAAGTAAATATATACTTTAAAATCAAGTGAAAATTAACACTGAACATAACAGAATACGAGAGAATAGTAGATTCTGGAAAGAAATATTGGTCACACGGGGCCAGATCTGCTAAAGAGCACAGTTACACACATTTGCAAGTACTTCATTTGTGTGCAAAGTCTCAGTGTGTGAGCATAACTCCCTGGCTTGAGTCCACATAGCTGTTGTACTAAGCTGGAGTACCTAAGCTGGGAACATAGTCACTATTAGCTCCTCTACACTCAGCGAAGGCAATGGTGCTTATATAACTAAAGCCGTACTTCATGCAAAATTAAATTTATTTTCATTTATTGGCAGCCTATTGCTCTACTATGTCAAGTGTAAATGGTTCTGATATGGATGTTATCTATAACGATACTGGCTACTAAGCCTATACTGGGGAACTAAGCAAAAAAAAAAAAAAATCATAGGAGATGTATTTAGTTTGCTGGAGGTATGATAGAAGAGTGGAGCAAATTACTCTTGTATTTTCAATGCGTCTGCTTGGCTTGTATTTTCTGGTGTATACAGCAAGTTTTAACAGCTCATCATTTGATACCATTGTCAAATGTCTCCAGCCTGTGTGCTAGACATTTGTACATAAGCTCATGTGTATGCGTGTTTCTGTGCCTTCAATGTTGTTAGCGCACCAAGAAACATTCTTATGACTTTCACAATAAAAACCGAATTAATACCAAGAGGCCTTTTACAATGATAACTGGAATTTAAAACACGCTGGCCTAGGCACTCTCAACTAATAGCCTTTCTTATTTTCTCCATGTCTCAGCAGCAGTAACTCTGGAAGTTATGATCTGTATTTGGGCAGAAACTAGTTTTCCTGCTTTTTTTTATATATATACACACACATATATATATAACGTATCTGTTTAGTCTCCCCAGTATTCACACCATTTCTAAATGAAAAGGTTATCTCTGCATTCGTGACTGGCGGATATTTGTTATGCTCCTTTTGTCAGTAGCACTGATAGGTTCATGACCAAAAGAAGTCTGCCAAAAATGAACACAAAGACTCCTTCTGTATTCAAGCACACTGAGATCTAGGCTCATTAGTGTCCATAACTTATAAGCAAGCGCTCTACAGGTGAAGAGCAGCTGTGCTAGGACCCTTTTCAGAAACACCAGTGATATTGGCTGCATTATCGAGTACTGCAGAGCAGCAGGAGTGGATCGGCTTGTCAGTGCTGAGGACGTGACATCCACACTATACGTGCTCCCTGTGTGGTGAACTGCCTTCCAGCCAGTCTGGTCTCACAAATTAAAAGCCAACTGCAGTTGCAGTGCACTAGGTGCATACCTAGTTCACCATTTTCAAGAATATATATGTCTGTTTGTTGCCTGATGATGTAGGCATACTGCTGATGGCCTCAACTATGATATAAGGTACCTCTAATGTTTTCCAAGGTATATTCCAACTATGGCTCTTAAAGAAGCTGTTTGTTGCCTCTGGTGTTACTCATTGTCCTGGTTTGAGGACATCTACACTTTTCCTTCCAGATGTAATGGCTCTTCCATCTTTTATCTACCCAAATATTATTTACTTTGCCTTTGTATGCCTTGAATGGGAAATAATATCCAACTGAGAGGTATGGGGTCTTTGTTTTTCCAAAGGATGCCTTCCAGAATCTTCATCATGCTTCAAAAAAAAATAAGTGGCATCAGTTTTCTTCCTAAATATTGTTTTTCTGATTTATTTACTGATACAGTAAATCTCATATTCCCTCAGCATGGATAACCTTATAGCTCTGAGTTTTATTCATGTACTTCTTCCTTCCTTCCTTCCTTCCTTCCATGCTAGATTTGTTGATTTTGGCACTAGTGCAGCTAGTCCTGCTTAGTAACTGTCTTATTTGCTTTTATAATGATAAAATGGAGTCTCATTCAGCTTCTGCTAGAGGGTTCTCCATTGGCGTTATGGAAAGTGCCTCTGGCCTGCAATACTGTTGTTATCCTCTGTGTCAATGCTGTGCAATCACAGCTGGGACTGGTATTAACCACGAGGTAATATATATAACATATGTCACCGCATTGACTTGCAGTGTTTGGCAAGACATGGGCTGCTCAGAGTGGATTGTCATGAGCTTTGACTTTTGAGTGCTGTATGAATCACAGAGTCACAGGATAATTCAGGTTGGAAGGGACCTCTGGAGGCCACTTGATCCAATCTGCCACTCAAAGCAGGGTCTTTCAATACAGGTTATTTTTCTGGAGTAGATGGCTTCTTTTGCTCAACAGCTTGGGTTTTGTTGGTCTTTTTTTCCCTCCAGAGTTCACTTCTGAAAGTCTGAGATCCCCATAATGAACCTGCTCCTAGGATTTGGGGGGATTTAGGCACATAAAACTTTAAAACTGACCATTCATTTATAAATCAATTGGAAGCCTTTCTGTGCCTTTGTCTTTTTCTAATAAAGAGAATATCTTTTTTTTTTTTTAGTGTAGCTTTAGTACTATGTTCTGTAATAAAGTTTCACAGTTAACTGGAGTTTTTTCAGCAAAAATTGAGAGCTATTAAAATATTCTTTCATTAAAACCCTGATAATACTGCCAGAAACTAAGCTAACTTATGACTATCTTCCTTTTCTTGAAATGTCTGGTTTAAAGACACAGATCAAGGAGATATTTAAACTTCCTCCAATTGTTTTGTGCCAATTCCAATACCGATGAGACTTTTAACTGGTCAGTTCTGCCACTGAGGGCATAGCATGTCTTTAATTTGTCTTGCTCCCTTGTTCAGAGTTCACTCCTGGCCAAGAATTCTGAGAGAGATCAGCTTCATTCAGTATCTAAATATAATGAATCCACATTATTTAATATGAGGCTTTTTAATAATACCTTATCAATCTTCCGTGAGTACATTGGAGTGTTTTGAAGGTTCAACTACTCTGACGTTTTGTTCTTGCTTGTTAAATACTTGAGCTGATTGAGAGCACGGCAGAAGGGAAACTGAAGAGACCCATCCACCTGACAGCATCACTGAAATAACCATAGGAAATAGAGGTAATAAGTTGCCTTATCTACACAGTGCTGTGTTGGGGTGGTGGGGGAGGTCCTAGAAAGATGGAAGTGACAGCTGCCTGCTCGCTGTCAGCAGTGAGCTGGGGAATGGGAGCAAAGTCAGAGGCCACAGGTGTTTGCACGAGAACCTCTGCCAGGAGGTATGTACTTAACATGAAATACCTGGTGGCAAGAAAAGTTTATTTAGAAGTGAGAAATCATTCTGGTATTTTGGACTGATCTAGACAGTAAAGTGAAACTAGTGAAGGAGTCTGCTCTGGCTTGTAAGGTAGCACAAAGTGGCTTGTGGTAGCTCAAGAACCACAGAATTGCAGAAAATTCATGTTGGAGTCTCTCCATGCCCAATGCAGGGCCAGCATCCAAGTCAGTTCCGGCCACTTGTCCCTCTGGTTCTGTAAAGTTTAGGAATCTCTGAGGATGGAGACATCACTCTGGGCACCTTTCCATCATTTGTCCAACCTCACAGTGATGTTTTTTTCCTTATTTCCAGCTGCAGCTTTCCTTGTTGCAAGTTGTGAACATTGCCTCATTTGTACTGTGCACCTCTGAGAAGGATTTGACTCTCACTTCTCTGAAGAAAAAGCAGGTTGTGATTTTTCCATTGTGCAGAACACCTGTTGGTATGAGACCTAGACAAATCCAACAAAACAAATGGCAAAAACTGGAGCACTTCCTATTTCCTTGCTCAAACTGAACTCAGGAGAGGGGAATGGTGTTGTCACCATAACTAAATCAGCCCATGTTGCAGTTTTGGTATCCATCAACAGGAATCTTTCAGTAAGGAGGTGGGGAGAGGTGGGAAGAGGATCTCTCATCCTCACTGGCTTTGGTGAAGCTGGAATTTAACTGACAGAAGTGATTACCCAGGCTTGCACCATTTGGTATCCTGTGGAAGACTGTGTTGCAAACAGTGGTTGGCAGGACCTGTAAGATGGTCCACAAGAAATCTTAAGTCACACTAGGCCATACTGGAGAAAGTTATAAAGCAGTCTTCTACACCACTGAGAAGACAGTTCCCTCAGAGCTGAAATTAGACATCTGGGTTTTATTGTACTAACAGCAGCAACACCCACAAGCAACACAGTTACCAGTGGGGAATTCTTTCTTATGGACATGTTTACTCTTCCTCATTTGCCTCTCAAGAGTGCATCAAAAGATTACAAACTCTTATTTGAAGAAAAACTTCTCTCTCTCTAGATGAAAATTTGAAGTTTCAGTAGAACTTAGACAATTACTCTGTATCATGTACATTACATTGTATTTTGTCAAAATTAGAATGGAAGAAAAATGCATATTCAACTGAAAACTGAGACTGAGATACAGTTAATATCATTTTTAAGAGGTGGCATCTCTAGAAACATTTTTACTTTTAAATTCCAATCTGAGTGCATCTCCAAACTAACCAAAAATTTAGACATCATCTTACAATAACATCTATGTTTATTCTGAACATTCATCATTATGAACTTTTAAATAAACATGGCTCTCCAAGACCAAACTCAATAAAGAGATGTACACTTTGCCATTTTTTTGAATATCAAAAACTTTGGGTCTGTTGCAAAAAAAAAAGAAAGAGTTCCAGGTATTACTGCCAAAACTGCCTCTATTTGTCTCAACCACTGCAGTGGAGCAAACACAGAGTGAAGGAGCCTGTAAGGAAGCCAACAAGTATTTGTCATGACATTTCTGTTTAACTTTTTCTGTTAATATGAGATTTTAAATGCATGTTATTGTAACTGCTTGGAACGCTGAAACTTTACAATCTCAATTGTGCAGTGGATTTAACACACATTAAAAACAGAATCACAAGTAGCTCTTTTATCCCCATATGTAATATTTTAAAAAGGTTTGTAATATTACCTACATAAGCACCTGCAGTTATTTGGGATTTTTAACACATTAAAGCATTACCTTAAAAAAGTATTTTTTTCAATGTGAAACACAAGCTAACAGAAATTATATTTGGTCCACAAGTCCCTGTCAAATTTGCATAACCTTTTTCACTATCTTTCCAGTATTAAACTGTTAATGAAACATACAGTGCTGGAGTACAGGATGTACATATGCAAAACTAGAGACTAATGGCAGTAATTTTCAAAAACTTCTTAGAATGGGATGCAGGACTTGATGCTTTAGAGCCTACAATACTTCTGCAAATTAAAGCTATTCCTCTACGTTAATTGTAAAACTTTGGAAAAAGTTGTCTTCAAGACTAAAATGTAAGCATCAAACAAGTGTTTCCCTAACTATCGAATTAGTAATTACTTCGACAGCGTCCATACCCTGGAATCAGTGTAATGCACAAGTGAATACATCAAAGGTGCTGCCCACACTTATAGACAACAGGGTATTTTACATGATGGATCATTGACTTGTTGGAAAGATTTTCTTCTAGGGAAAGATGACATACTTTTTCCATTCAGAGTTCAGAGCTTTTTGAAAACTGCAGCTAAGATATATATTTTTTGGAAAAACACTGATATATTTTAAATTAGTCTTTAAAATAAGAAATAGTTGAAAACTCTGTAAATCTTGCTCAGATTAACCCTGAGAGAAATAGGAATAGGTTCCAGAAATTCATGCTATTTTTAGTCATCTGTTGTAAATTTCCTGGGTCTAGCTCAAATGAAAACTGAAACAACACAAACATTAATCTGATCTGAAATGTATATACTAAAAATTTTGCAAGAGGAGTTCTCAGAAAATGACCAGGCCAGTTTTTCTGAGACCAAATAGCTTCTGAAGATACAAATAGGAATCCATTAGTGTGAATGCTTCCCTGAAGCAAAGCCCTGAATACATCAAAAGTTGTCTACTCTGCATTTCTATTTACGGGACACTTGCACAATTAAGCATTCCAAACCTCAAGAAGGAAAGATTCATCCACATTCTCTCAGCAGAATGCGAAGAGATTTCCCATTACTTGTGCTATAGATTTTACATAATCTATTGTTGCTTTGTCAAAGTAATTATCAGGAGCGTGTGCTTGGGAGGAACTATGAGGGTTATTAAATGCAGTTCCTGTAATCATACACATTGAGTCTCTATAATCTCCTTCAGGAACTACCTGTTAGAAGTAGCTAGTTCTTTTCTTGTCACTATTGTGATTGAAAGATCTTCTCAAAGCCTTCAACTTTGTAGGTTAGGAACCTCCTATTTTCCAGACTAGCTTGGTTTGAGAAGACTTTTTTATTCTGATGTTCTCCTTTCGATTGAATAGCTCTGTCTCTTTCTGTTCATCCTGACATACTTCAAATAGACTTTGACTCACCTACATATAGGCAGCATTCATTAACCTTCCTCGCCTTGCTAGGAAGCAAGATAAGCACATACAGGGTTACCTATGCAGCCTTTTGCAGACAGACCCAAGGTTGCTCTGCTTGTCTTCCGAGCTGGATGAGGGTGAGGCAGCCTTGAAGTCAAAGCAGTGAGGCTGCTCTGTGCCAGGGTTCACAAGCCCTGCCGAGAGCCTGGCTACATAAGCTCCGACACAGTGCCGCACTCCTGTGGCTTTTGGACAGGATTTGGTGTGCATCCATCAGCTTGGTGGGGGTAGGGGGAGCTTGGGTAGAAGCGTGGTACACACAGGTATACGGTTAGACATATTTCTAGCTGAGAAACATGCCTCTTCCAAGGAAAGATCTCCATTCCCCAACCTTTCTAGTTGTCCTTCACTGTACTTGTTCTGTTTTGCATTATTCTCTTGCAAACGGATGCCATACACAGCATTAATGCTCTTGATAATCATATTTCAGTGTTACAGGATTATCACTTTTAGCCATGATGTTGCATTGCAATGTCATTGCATCATAAAAAATCATACCACTACTTTGAGAACAGAGATGCGGTTGGATCCATGGAGCTCCACATATTGCTGTTAAATGTGAAAATATTTTGCTAGTGGATTCAGGAACAACTAAAGTTTCTCAAAGTAATTTCTTGTCTAATCTCTAGGATAAATGGTAAATACCACCACCACCCTGGGCAGATACTAGACAAAACCTAAGGAACTTCTACACATTTGTTCAAAATTTCATTGGGAATCTTAAATCCAGATTGGAAAGCTCTAAATATTATGAAATAGTATATTAAAAAGTGTTATGCTGATAACAGAAGCTGACCAATCTGCAAATTATACAGCATCTTTCATGTTAGTATTTTAATGCTAACTCTAAGAATAGACCACTTTGATTTAGCACTGACTTTCACCTGGCTCTGTGTGTTGGAAATGGGAAGGGCAGAGAATCTTTTTATTTGTAAGAAATAATCCTTAAAGATAAAATACTGCCAGCTCTTAGACACTCATAACTCCTTTCTATTGGATACTATTCCACTTTCTTTTAAGTTGATGGGCATTTTCCCACATTGTTCTGTAGAAACAGAATTAAGCCTATGGTCAAGCAGTCACACATGCGCAGAAAGCATAACTATTCTCTGGGGAATCTCAGGTGCTGGTGACTCTGTTAAATCCTCATGTGAGTACAGAAGAAGTCTAGAAAAAATTCCCAAAGTATTTTATCCATTAAAACTGACTTCTCTGTGACTAATGACTCTTCAAGCTTACCTTTAACATGCTATGTTTTGAAACGTAATTTAGTGTATATATTTTATACTTTGTTTCTCTGATTTATATGTCTAAACTTTTAGAATAAAATAGAATTTAAAAAATCTTAGGATAGTTGATCATGCTGAAGTTACATTGGAGTTTGTGATATGGAAATCTGTAAATAGTGAAGTTCTGATTAAGATTTAAATGCTAATTAGGTACCATGATTTGGAAACTGCCCTTTGGTACTGAAATACATAAGAAACTCTTCAAATTTCTGAACACATACAAAGACTATGAAAAGCAAGGAAAATCAGACAAGACAATTTTTCTAATTCCCTGAAGAAGTGGCAAAGTACTTGAATCAAAAATGTATAATAATCTACATAATTGTTTATTTTAAAATTTAGGACACACTGGGAAAAATATTTACGCAGGCCGCTCACATTCCAGTTCTGCTGGCAACGTTTCTTTAAAGGTGAACATCAGCACATGAGTCAGAAGAAATAGATTGGCTCTTTATTTTGATTCATGAAGATGGAAAGCAAGTTTTGTTTGGGCAAGCACACTCTGTTATATTTAATTAAGATATATGTTCTTAAATCTTCATTGTGATCACTATCTTGGGTAACGGGCAAT
Organism: Anarhynchus alexandrinus; assembly: GCA_008711295.1. Lineage (NCBI taxonomy): Eukaryota > Metazoa > Chordata > Aves > Charadriiformes > Charadriidae > Anarhynchus > Anarhynchus alexandrinus. Next base: position 786,018 of record VUYV01000089.1, read on the forward strand.
AGAAACTGACATATTTCCTATTAAACCAATCATAGGAAGAAGCCAAGTCATGGCCCATACTTAGCTAGATCAAGACACGCAAGACTGGAAGACAGGTATTTAAGCAGCAGGCCACTAATTTATTAATTAAATTCCATGGGGAACCATCCATTCACCCATTCTCACATACCAGACATTTATCTGGGTCCACTGTGTTTGCTGAGTTCCCATTCTTGATCTATGAACTTAAGGTCGACTCTCTTCATATTGGTCTCTAGAGCTCGGCTGATGTCTGACTAATGGAGACCACTGCAGCAGTAACTGAAGGGAGGAAGAACACTGAGCCAAGGGGAATATCTGCTCTGGGAAAGCTTCAGGCTTCCCGTCTCTCCTCTAGCATTAGGTCTCATTTGACATTTGGGCTGCCCCTTTCAGTCTTTGTCTCTTCTGAACACAGTAACAGACTGTGAAAAATGGTTTCCGTTATTTTCTATTGTTTCTTTGAACTCTCACTTTTCACTGACCTGTACCTTCGTAAGAAAGGTGAAAAACTCTGACACTTTACCTCACTTGGACTCCCATCTCACATAATTTTATAGCAGGAAATTTCTCAGAAAAAAAACGGAGTGTGGAGCACAATGTTTCCTGGACACCAGATCAGATATTAGATTTCGAGTGATATAAATCTCTCTAACCCATGTGAAGGGGAGAAAACCATTTTCTACATTTATATGGATGTTTCTCCAAACACTGCATTATCAAATAAACCTGTTTCGCATGGCCGCCCACCATCCAAAGGCTTGTTCCATATTTCTGCACTTCAGTCTAGGATGACATGAGAGACTTATGTTAAATCATTCTTAGTTTTCTGAGAACAGGAGAGAGACTGTAGCTTTCTTTGCTTCCATGGTTGCAGGATAATATCATAGAATCATAGAATGGTTTGGGCTGGAAGGGACCTTGAAGATCACCGAGTTCCAACTCCCCTGCCATGGGCAGGGCCACCTCCCACTAGACCAGATGGGGTAATCCCAGTATTATAACCTGCTGTAGCTTTCATGCATCTCTCACCTATGCTTGAAATTTAATGATCCAGATTTTGAGCAATGCAGTTTATATGGGAATTCAAAAGTAGTTGTACTTGACCAACAAGTAGGCTGAGTCTTGGTGGCTGAAAACTTATCAGGAGCTCTGGGTACTTTACATAAATTTACATATCTTTATCTTGTCTCTTGATTACTGTAACACGTTTGAGTCAGGTAAGTTTCAATTGGACATGTCAGGTAAACTGTAGCAGCTGTATATTTACAGTCCATCACAATAGATCATTTAGCATTTGATTTGGCAGCTCTGTACTATCTGATGTTCTCTTATCCTTCATCTATTTCAGACCAAAAATTAGTCATATTACAGCACATAAGATTTGTCAGTTCAGAACAGATTTTCTTCTGAACTTGAAAGGTGCATATAAGTATGCCCTATTTCTGCACCCCAAACTGTATGCGGGTCACTTGTTTAACACTGTGGCTGACAGATGATTTCCTCATAATCCGCTATCCCCTACAGCAGGAAAAATGACTGTGGGTGGTATAGCTACACATGGACTCACTGAGCATTTCTTAAAATTCAAACTGCAGCATTTAACTTTCCATAGCAAGAATCACTACAGGTGAGGACAAACTGTTGCCTACATTGGACTTCACCTGTGGATTATTGAAAGGGTCTGGACACTGGGATGGGGGCCATCTGGAAAAAAGCCCAGCTCAGAAATATTTTCCTCTGGTAAGCTTTTTGGCATGATTCACGGACCATTTAGGGAAAAAAATAAGACACTGGAAGATGTGGTGCTGGAATCCCCTGAAAACCACACAATCTGGTTGTTTTCTGTACTTGCAAGAAACAAAAGGCTGGACACATGGTGAGTTTATGTGATCGGACACTATTCTAGAACTTCAGTAAAAAATCTTGTTTTGTGGTTCCCCGCAGAGCAAAATTATTCTTCAAGAGCAGATATGTTCATCTAAATACATCTAGGTTGTCAGGTATGTGGCCATGGAAATGTCACCTTTTTATATTTGTTGGTAGACTTGAGGTAAAAAAAAAAAAAAAAAGAAACAGAAGACAACTCTGGGTAAAGAGAGGACCATCAAAGCTTCTGCATCTGATTATACATTATGAAGACGTGATTATGAAAAATATTGCTGTGGGTAGCACGTCTCGCTGCTCCAGTAAGGAATGTGCTTAGCAGAGGACCAATTGTGCTGTTGGTGAGCTCTTGATGTGCCCTTTACCCACAGCTCTTACCACAGTGCTGACCCTGAAATTTTCAGGTCCTAGGAACATGCAGTCTGCGTAACAAAGATTCAGGATGACATTGCCAGCTGCTGGATTACTCATATTGGATATTGATCAGAGTTGCCAAGAGGGATTATCTGAGGTGAATTCCTATACTTTTCTTTCCTGGGGTGGGTGAAGAAATGTCTGAAGTAGCTCTTTTTATCATATTGCCCATAGATTGTGTCTAAGGCGCTGCTCAGAAAAACAGCGCTACTGAGCACATGTATGCCACACTTGTAACAGGGCTGGTACCCTGATATTTAGTGACTCTAGTATTTTTTGAACTTCTTTGATTTGTTTTAAATTTATTTACTGTAAATTTCAAGAATGACCCTTCCCCCGTGCTGTCAATTTAAGAGAGTTCTGGTCTGGATGCGTGGGAGGGATGAATGGCTGGAGAAAATTCTAATTGGAATATAAAGTAGCTAAAGAGTTGCTTGTAGAAAAGTGTGCTTCCTTTCCAGATACATTACATTTTCAGATTGGTGTATTTCATTTCAACTGTGATGAATCCCCCAAATGTATAAAACTTTATAGTTGTTTATTACAGATGGTTTCAGTCAATCCTTTTCTGATTGTTACTACTATTTGTGTAAAAATTATGTAAACTGGGTTACTTTGCCACATGTAAAGTGCTAGTAATCTAAATAACATTTTGCAACAACCTACTAGTATTTGAGGTTAAATGCATGTTCAGATCTAAGTTAAGCCCATTGGCAACTGGCTTTTTACTATTGTGATGAGAAGAAGTGAAAATACCAAAATGTGGCATTCTGATTCTATATCGTTCTTCTGAAATGAAACACAGTTTGTCACATCCAGGCCAGACACAAAGTTGAAGCAGAGCCATGTGAAAAGGGACTTCACTCTCATAATTTACACAGAAATCCTGGGGGAAAAGACAATACAATGTTAATCAAATGTGTCCTAATCATGTCTATATATATACATGTATGTATTGTGTACATATATATGTATGTATGCATATATATGTATGTATAGTATATATACACCTATATTGGTATGCACGTAAAAGTTGATCAGGAGCTTTTGGGTGCAGGAATAATCTTTCCATCATACCTCTTTCTAATATCTAGGAATTGAATGAAGTCTCAGTACCCCAGATCAACAAAAACAAGGACATATAAGAGTAATTAGCAGGATGATAGCAGCTGTGAGAACTTCCTATAGGATTATGCAGATTTTTCTCCTTTGGCATTCTCTCATCTTTGTTCACTTACGAAATTGAAGAAACTACCACTAAAGAGACTTTTATGATCTTATTGAGTAACTTATATCAGCTGAAACTATTGGATCTTCTTCTAATAAGAGTAAGTTACTACAGTCTGGCAGCAGAGAGTACCTAGAGTGCATTGGAATTTCTTCCTTCCATACCTACTGCAGTATGAACAAATACTTCCCCTTTTAGTGTATTTAACATTTTGCCATTGTTTAATTTGTGATCAAAATTATTCTACTGACAGAATTTTCTTTTGGTGTTTAGGTCAAGCGGGGCCAAATTTGCAGTAGTCAGACTCCTAGACAGTAATTCTTATTTTTAGGTGACCTATATGACTGGATAAACAAAATGTAGCAAGATAAACTACTCAGCAAATTTTCAGCAACCTGGGTAACAATCTATTAAATAATAAATGGTATGGATAGATTTAGCAAGTGTTATACCAGAGCATCTTTCCCTTTGTCTTGTCCTTTTCCTTTCCTTTTTTCCATACACAATAGCAGTTTGTCAGTTTGATGCATCTAAATGAACTGCCCCAGTTCACCAGGGCCTGTTGCTACCACAGGGATTATATAGCTACCTAAAAACAAAGGAGGGCACACCAGGAGAGAATCCCTTGGGTTTGAAATGACTCAGAAGTAAATGGTGTCCTTAGTGTTGGATCTGACATTACAGCAGCCAACGGGGCAGAGCAGCATCTTGCTTCCCAACTCTGAGGTGGTTTTGAACTGTTTTGCCAGCCAAAGCCTACAAGACCCCAGCTCTCATCAGACCTACATCAAAGCCCTCGCTGGAGACCAGAAAAAAAGAGGAGTTGGCCTCCCTTCTCGCTGACACTTGCTGCTGCAAGCCCTCTGGCTGAGGGGTAGGGGTTACCACTGCAGAACGGACACCTGGATGGTGTCGTGGTCTTTTGCTGTTGCAGCTGAAGTTTGGCAAAGCTGGCACCAGGGAAGGGAAGGTGTGTTTGGTTCATAGAGTTCCTTGCTGGTGCCTTATGCTTGTAGGTGCATGAGAATTAGTCAGAAAGGAAGAAATCAACGATTCTTACTGGTAGAAGAGCACCTCAGGCTGCCCTTTTGTCTCCTTTTGAGGGTTTGGAATGATGCAAATAGAAATACCTATCCCCTTTAAAAACTGCGTGAACCTCTCCCCTCACTATTTGCCTGGTGGGGGAGGATGTGTCTATAGGAGGTCCTTGCACGGCAGGTAAGTAGGCAAGCAATTCCTTCATCAGCCTAACCCTGCACGGCTCGGAAAAAGAGCCTGCCTGGATGTTGGCTGAGCGTGCCTGGCTGCCTTAGTAGTTTTCTGGTGCCATACGCTGCGTGCAGAAATCGGGACGGCGCAAACTCTTGTCAGAGAGCCAAGCAGGCAGCCACGGTGCAGCAGGGGGAAGGAGGGGTTTCTCTAACCCGTACTTGGCTAAAGCTCAGCCTTGAACTCTGCATCTGTAAAAGCTAATGAGTAGAAATCTGAAAACAGATGACACCCAGCCTTTGGAGTCCTATAAAAATACATGATTTGCAAAAGAAGATTTCGTGATATTTTTATGTCAGGAGGGTACCCAGTGAGATTAGGACCTCAGAAAGCTGTGTGCCAAATGTACCTATAATGAGATGTTATTGCCTCCTCAAGCAGTTAGTTGCGAGATAGACGAGGCATGCGAAGGCAGTCTTTTATCCTCGTTTAATAGATCAGGAAATGAGGTGATCAAATAGTTTCCACCAGAGTCTTTAAGAGCTTTCAGGGAAAGGAAATAGCTGAACCCAACTCAGCTCAAACAACTGAATTCAGTTTCTTGACTGTGAGGTCATCTTTCCTTTCCTCGCCCCTCCTAGATTTTTATCACAAAGAGTACAATCACAAAATGTATCAGTCTTTACATTTCGGTGTAAATACTCCTACAGCTGTAACCAGAGCAGTTGCTTGATACAGCGCAGTCCATTTTCGCAAACAGGCTCCAAACGTGGTCCCTGCTGCAGGCAGAGTTGTTGTGGGGTGTGAAGCTGCGGCGTTCGCATCATTATACTGTCAGGAAGGAGAGGGAGGGAGCGCGCCTCCCTGCTGCAGCTGGAACTGAAATCATTTATTCACGGTAACATTTCTAGAGCTGATAAAACTCATTGTCATGCACACATTGGAAAAGAGAGGATTTTAAAAAAATCAGGAAATACTCAGAAAGCATGATCGTTAAAGGCTCTATAATCCCACAGTTTTTGGGCAGATTCTCAACTTTGGGGCTTGGCAATAAACAGAGGCATAGTGTCTTTCACTCAGCTGAATCACAAAGTTCTATCACTTTTTTTTTTAAGAGGTACAGTTGGCTGATGTATTAACTTTGTAACAGATTGCATAATGTCCCTTTTTTAATGAAGTACTTTAAAATCCCTTAATGATTGAACTGCTTATATTTATGCTTCCAGATTTGATGATTACAGGACTGAGGGATCCATTTTTAAATGAGATGGTCTCAAGTTAACTACAAATATATATACAGTTAACTTTGCCTAACAAGGTATAGCCACCAAATTTTCAACAAACTCAAACAGGATACTTTTTAACCTGCTATGGTACAGGTCCTCTTTATAAAACTGTTATAGTACTTATTTGTATGAAATCTATTTTGTTTTGCACATAGTATAAACCAGTTTCATTCTATTGAAAGTGCAGAAAAATATTTTTTTTCAGATTCTAAAGACAGCAAAAAAGTGTCAAGGTTTGAGTGGACGTTACCTCTTAATACTGAAATGGCTTCTTTTGCACATATGTTACAAATAATATCCATTCTATATATGTGCTATAAATGCATCCAAATGTACAGCAGTAGTTTTATGTGTGTGAATGAGCCAGGGAATGCATGATTAGCAAGTCATTGTGAGGTGCTGTGAGAATACATAGTTTGTGAAATCTGTACCTCAACATAGTTGCCAAAAAGCCACAGATGATCATTTTTAAAGTGTTTTCAAATATTTATGGGTCTTTTGGAGACCTATAAAGACCATTCACTTTCCAGAAAACAGACCAGTGTAATCTGAAGAAAAAATTATTTTTCTGGCCACCCAGCTGCACCAACAACTAGGTGAGATATATTGATATTACTTGCATGGAGATAAGTCAAAGAATGGTTTTCTTGTTATGTGAGGCTTGCAATTTTGTAGTGGAATATATCAAAATCCAAATTTGGTACTGGAAAGTTACAACTGTTTTGCAGTCCTTTAGTCACTGAGGTGACACAAACTGTTTCACAGCCTTCCTTGAAGTAGAGATAAACGACGTCAGTTTCTAAGTGTCTGGAGCCCCCTTAGCTTTCTCCCAATGAAGAAGTCAAACATCTATATATCTCTAATACAAGCAAAACCTACTATGAATCAACAGTGTCTATTTCACAGGGAATACTTGCATTTGAAAATAACGTATTACAAGTTATACACAATGGCCCTCAGAATTGTTAGCGTGGGAATACACTTTCGTACTAGTTATGAAAATAACTAGAATGACCCATTTTCTTTGGTTTCAACAGCTGCAAGTAAACACTATGTTTCTGAGGCAGTCGGAAAGCAGAATAACAGTTATTTTATTGTTTGAAATGAAATTTAAAGAAGTTTTAAAGCGTTCAGAGCTGCAAATCTGCTAAACAGCTTTCTTGTCCATCACGTGCAGTAAAAAGTATACGCACTTGTAGGTATGGATGGAGAAACCTTAACAACATCAAAGTACTTAACTGGCCATCTGCCATTTTTTTGACTGCATACTATGATATCACTGCAGTTTACTGTCCCATACTGATTTTCTCCATAGACCACCAAAGGTATTAAATTTCAATTTCCTTTTTTTTTTTTTCTCCTTCTGTCCAATAAGTTGTTACAGTAATTTATACACAGATTTAACTCTTCAGTGGCATAGTATCAACTGAGTCGGATTTAGTTTTGTGAACAAAGCAAAAAATTATTTCTTCCTGTATTCTAGGAAAATAAGGGAGGGAGATACTGTTCAGTTACCCAGTTCCACTGGACCACGTCAAGGTAAACTTTCCTGTGTTCAGATTATGTTCATGTACTAGACTGTCTTTATAGACTCAGTCATTCATTTCATAGTACTGAATTTAAGTACAAGGCACATTTCTGTATGACTATTTTGAAGGTATGGGCTCTTTTTGTTCCATGCTTTATTCAGATAAAAACCATTTTTGGCAGTAAATTTGAAATTGTTCATGCACATTGTTCCTTCTACAGTGTTTTATAACTGTGCGGTGACTTGATCTTGCTGCACAAACAGAGAAACGAAGGACCTGGTCATGCTAAACTGGGGCATGTAAGAAGGATTTGTCCAAGTTAGTGCTGATCCAGGTGGGTTGGTTCTCCTGTTTCAGTGCTGCGTGGTACAAACTTGTCTTGCCCCAAGCCCAGCCTGTGGTGCTACAGCTGTGTTGGCGTGTGCTGGTGAGCTATCCATTCCCAGAGCTGGTACCAGCGCTGCCAACACACGCCGCTCAGCCGCAGTCCAGGACACGGTGTTGACATGTCCTATGTGACTTGCCCTAAATCCTGTGGTAAGTCTGTAGGAAAGTCAGTGATTGAGTCCAGCCCTCCTGAATTCCTCTAACTGTGCATTGACAGCAAGACCATCTTTTCCTTCCTTACTTTTATGTTGGGCTTAAACATCTACTCATCTTTAGTGAGAATTTTTATTTCTGTACTGAGATAAATACATTCTGTCTGAATCACAGAAAATGCATGTCATCGATTTTGCTGTCTGATCTCATTTCTGTTGACCTCTATATCTCAAAGATCTACCCACGTTCATTTCTCTGAAAGCTCATTTTGTCGTTTTAGCAAATTTATTACTTTTTCCACCTACCCTTTTAGAAAAATTGGAGCACCGTGAGTGCCTGTATAAAAAGTATTCCTTTGCTGAACTAAAGAATAAGCATTAATATGAGCCCTGGTGTGTGAGAGACTCATTCTGCATTTAGGGCAATATCACAGATAAAGTAACAGTCAAAGACAATTGTCTAACACATAGGAGCCAACACACGGCCTACCTCATTTTCAGTCTGATGTCAGATTCATAGTAAACAATTCTGCAATCAGTAAATATGGCACCTGTATTTACATTTTGCTGAGGTTTGAACTGCACTCCCAACACCTCCCCATCACGAACACGGAACAAACACTTGGGCTGAGTCCTTTAGTGGGGCTTGTTCTGAGCTGTTCCTTGCTATACTGATAGCTTCATTTAAGTAAAGATTTTTACTGATTTAGACCTGTTCATCACTAGTATATAAACCCCTTGTTTTCAAGAGAATGACAAAACAATACATAGAAATTAAACGAAAGGATTAAGGTGCTTGCCTTGAAATACGTGAAAACTACAAAACCAGCTGTGATTTGAAAGTGGGGGGAAAGCATGAGCAGTGCTGCCCATGCTCACCCTGCATAAAGGATATATTTCTTCCATTTTACTCAAACAGCTGTCTGTCTGTCTATTTCCAGCAAGAGAAGGTGGTTATACAAAAAAAAAAACCACCAAAAAAAAAACCACAAAAAACCCCAAACAAACAAACAAGCAAAAAACCCAAACACAGAAATGCAGAAATGTAGCTGCTTTGTGTGGAAGGAAATTTTTCTAATCACTATGGCAGAAGAAATTATAAAATTATAAATTTCTACATAATTATATAGGTTTTGATGGGGGAAAAAATAAGCGTTTAGACAAAACTTACAACAGCCACCAGAAAATGCAAGATAACTGATTAAACATGGTAAAGGTGCAGTCTGAACATTTTCAAAAAAATTGCTATTATATTTTGCAATGTTTTTACTCAAACACTGGTGAAGTATCCATTTTCATCTTCAGAAAAAAGTGCAGAAAAAAAGACAAAAATTGGTTTTACATCTCAATTCAAAAAAAGATAAAGGGCATCCATTGTTGTCTACATGCTGCCAGTTTACATGGATCTTTACTATAATTTCCATGCTCATAAGATGCCATTTTAGTCAGTTTTATTTAGGCTGTATTCTGTGTAATTTTACATGGAATTTGCACAGTAAAGAAAGGAAATATTTTTTAAAAAAAGAGATGAATGAATTAAAAGAATATAATAGTTATGTCTTATGGGGTTTTATCAGCCTAAAAGTTTTAAATAAAGTTTCACGTCTGCTTATCTTGGAGAGGTTGGGAAGGAGGAGCTGAAGTCCGTCATCTCCCAGCAGTTGCCTCAGTCTCAGTCTCCCAAAAGAAAATAACAACACGGGGCCAATTTCTTTCAATACCCTACTAGTGCTTGCCTCACATCAGTGCCAGATTTTAACCAAGTGCTCAGGCCTTCGCAGAGGCACAAAGGAGAATATCATAAAGACTCCTCTGGATCCTTCTGCACGAATACACACACAGTTACTCCTCCTGTTGCCTTCCTGAAAATCCCTTCTACATGCATCGTGTTCTCCTCCAGGGAGTGCAGTAAGATGGTCTCTGTGTAAGCCACGCGCAGGAGCAAACGGCATCTCACACGTGTTGTGCAGCTCACAGAAGTGGAGACCTTACAGCTCTCAGTCCTCAGCTTAACAGCAATTTCCCTTCGTATTTGCGATCCAGCCAGTAAGCACCTGAAGAGGGTGCTAACCCCAAACACGTTCCAGAACAAAGGTCCCAGTCTCTGATGAAGCGTGCAAAGCCTGTGTGTGCACAGAGTTGGCCGATGTTTAACAGCAACATTAATTCATTCACAGAAGTAGGAGCAAGGTGAAGAAATGTGCCACCAGGGAAGATGGGTGCCAAGGGGCTTGTATGAGATGGTTGCCAGTGATAGCAGGAGACAGAACTGGATGACCGAGGAGGTCTCTTTCAATCTTGTACTCTCATGTAAGTGTCAAATGCAAATAGATTTTAGCGACTGTTGTATTTGATCTTACCTTGCCTGTCATATCAGGCCTATCAAGAGGTAAATTCCTCCTGTTCTATGTATTGCACGGTGCTTCATAGGCCACATGTCACGACAGACTGCTCAGCCTAAGGATTTATATAGAGATTCTAAAACCGAAAACTAGATTTTACTCTACTTCCCTTTAGGATGTCACGCTAGGCTTGATCATAGTCTACAACTGGAAACTGTGCTGCAAAAACAAAAAAAAAAGAAATCACTAACAGCAAACAGAAACACATATCTAACTGTACTTAAAATTCCAGGAACACATTGTAGCTGTGTTCAAGACTGATTAAAAGGGGAAGCAACTCTGAAATTTTGCCAGATATTTTCCAGCATGAATGACTCCCTTTCTGTTTCACACACAGAACACACTGAGAAAGCTGTGTTGGATACTGCAGCAATCTCCTATTTCAGCACGAAGAAACTGTCAGAGATAAGGCAAGAGATATGTAATATTATAACCATTATTTATTCTAGATTAATGAAAGGGGAAAATAGCCCTTTTAGTTGCAGCTTGCATGCAGAAAAACATTCATCTTACAGAGCCCAGACTGCCTATTGTATTCACAATATATTAGCAGTTAGCTGATCTATCAGCTGAGATGAATTATTACATTGGCTTACAGTGATATCAGTTTTCATTATAGGGCAGTCATCCAAGTCCTTTCCTATTCTGTTTGCACATCCTTATTTCTTTGCTTTTCCTTTACCCTTCAGGTCCTCTCTGGCCAGGAGGTTGGTACGCTGAATATGTCTGAAATGCATGAAGAAGTAGAAGCAGCAACTAGTCAAGTAAATAGTTTTCCAGGGAATTCGTTTATTTTGTACCACGCATTGTTCAAAACATGTCTTCTTCTCATAGACCAAACTTCCTTCTCCTTAGACTAAAGCATGCTACAGCTTGGGTAGACAGGGGCAGCAAGGAGCGCTGGTGGTGGTGTTGATGGTTGTTTTTTGGTTGTTCTTTTTTTGTTGTTATTGTTGTCGTTGTTTGGGGGGTGTTTTATTGTTTTGGGTTTTTTTATTGTTTGGTTGGGTTTTTTCACTCCCTGTTACACAGCAGTGAATCTACTGGCTAAATAAAGGAAGGAGTCCCAGAGGGAAATTTGCAACCCTGGGTTGATATAATGCAGGATTTCAGGACAAAAGAGAAGCAAGGTGGAGCAAGGAGGGAATGGCAGGCTATACTTTTATTGTCTAGAAGAGGTGGCTCAGAAAATGCCCTCAAGGACAGAGTTTCTAGCCTTTGGCATTGCAAGCTTGCAAGCACGATTTTGAACACAGCCTGAGTAAAGCCATTGGATCCTCCAGGACCCTCATGCTCAAGTTTAGTCCAACATCTTAGCAGCTGTCCTCCAGGATGTTCCTGGGGCTTCCCTTTCTGCCTCCAAAGCTTCAGGCTTTGGGACAGGAAAGCATAGTAGGGAAGGAGGGTTCATATATTTACTTAATAATATTTTCATGTCATTTGACTGACAGCAGTAGCAGTCCCTCCCTGTTGTAGTACAGTCTCAACCCATGGGCAACACCTGTACTCATGTTCAGTAATGCTGCCCTCTTGATAGGACTCTTGAAGATATAGAGCTCAGAGACAGCAGTTGTCTCTGCATGGCATCCCCCTGCAGGTTCCCTCAGCTACCCAGGAGTTTCTGTGTGGTTACCAAGTATAACCACAGTGTCCACTGTACGATCAGAATGCTCTTCAGTATGACAGAGTCATACTGACTCTGAGTCTTTAGAAAGTAAGTATGCATATATTTATACATACATACACACAAACATGTATGTGCATGTGTGTTTTGCAAGAGGAACTTTGGCAGGTTTTTTCCTTACTTAAGGGATTTGTTCCCCTCCTCCGTCCTCCCCCCATTCCCTTTAGAAATCACTGTCGCTCACTGATGACTTGCATGCTTCAAGCTGTATTGTAAGATTTTTGGGGCAGGGTTTCTTGCACCTTGCCTGTGTTTGAAGAGGAAGCAGCAGGCACCACTTCAAGTCTGAATAATGACAATAATCATTTCCAGCAGACAGACGATCTCTTCCTGGCTGGCTATAGTCTGACTCTTCAGCCAACGTAACTGGCAGCCCTGATATTTCCTCTGAGCCTGGCACAGAGTTAGGATGCTTGGTAGTGTTCTAGATGCCAATTTATCAATTTATTCCTTAAAGCAGTCTGATTTTGTTGCATGTGAAAATATATACTTATCTATTAAAGGAAATACAAGTAGAATAAACCAGGAAATATTAAAACACAGCATGATGCAGTGAGATATGGTGTTTCTTAAACAGTAGCACTAATCTTAATAAAATGCACATGCAATCATGTTGAGGGAGCAGTGTGGTAATAAAAAGTGAAGAAAGGAGCAAGGTGCATAAAAAGAAGGGGGAGCCTTCGGGTGGAAGAATGTCTTTGAATTTAGCAAAGACATAATGTGGCGCCTGTTACAATTGCACAGCTCTGCTTTCAAAACGTAAAGTCAGTGGGTGGGCTGCTTTCATGCCTGGTGTAACTCCATCGAAGTCAGTGGAATTATACCCATTCTAAATGGAGCTCTGCACAAGCAATATAATAAACTGTAAATGTCAATAAAGTTGGATGGACATTATTAAAAAAAAAAAAAAAGCATTCATGAGCATTTCTTTAAATGTATTTGAGATTCACGCCCCTTTTTGTTCATTTTCCAGGAATATTCACAATGATCATATTTTGGTTATGGAAAAAAATATCTAACAAATGCTTATTCTTACAAGTTTTGTAGCTTTGCTGGAAATCTATTTGGTTTCTGTCTTATGGCCTAGAAAAACATCAGTCTTCCTATTAGGGAGCTGAAACAATACCATGTGACACAAGAAACCAGTTCCCACACATGACCAGCCTTTTATTCTTTGTACAGCATCTAGAACAATGAGAAATCTGCTACATGGCATAGGCGTTGTGTCTGTTACAGATAATAAGAGCAAAAGAGGAAGACATATTCTTTAAATATAAGCCATTTAAAGAATAACGCAATCATCAGGCACAATCAAAAGGGTTCACAAAGCGAAAGTCCTATGTAACTGATTTGATATCCTTCTATGATAAGATCACAGAATCACAGAATGGTCAGGGTTGGAAGGGACCTCTGGAGATCATCTAGTCCAAACACCCTGCTACAACAGGTCACCCACCTCATGGATGAAAAGAAGGCAATAGATGTAGTTTTTCTGGTTTTTAGTAAGGCTTTTGATACTGTCCCTCACAGCATCCTTCTGGACAAGTTGTCCAACTGTGGGATGAGCACGTTCATGTGTGCTGGGTGAAAAACTGGCTGAACAGCAGGGCTCAAAGTGTTGTAGTGAATGGGACTATGTCTGGCTGGTGACCAGCCACCAATGGCATTCCTCAGAGTTCAATTCTAGGGCCAGTTCTATTCAATATATTTATCAACACTCTGGATGCAGGATTTGAATGCACCGTTAGCAAGTTTGCCGATGATACCTAACTGGGAGGTGTTGTTGACTCTCTTAAGGGACAAGATGCCTTGCAGAGGGATCTAGATAGATTGGCGCACTGGTCAATGATTAATGGGATGAAATTTAACAAGTCCAAATGCCGGATTCTGCACCTGGGAGGGAGTAACACCAAACACAAGTATAAACTGGGAGAGGAGTGGCTGCAGAGCAGCCCTGCAGGAAGGGATCTGGGGGTGCTGGTTGACATCAGGCTCAATATGAGTCAGCTGTGTGCCCTGGCAGCCAATAGGGCAAACAGCATCCTGGGGTGCATCAAACACAGCACAACCAGCCAGTCAAAAGAGGTGATTATCCTGCTGTATTCAGTATTGATGTGGCCTCGCCTTGAGTATTGTGTACAGTTCTGGGCCCCACAATTTAAGAAGGATGTAAACGTCCTTGAGTGTATCCAAAGGAGGGCAACAAAGCTGGTGAAAGGGCTGGAAGGCATGTCCTTTGAAGAGCAGCTGAGGACTTTGGGCTTTTTTAGTTTGGAGAAAAGGAGGCTGAGGGCTGACCTCATTGGTCCAGCTTCCTGAGGAAGGGAAGTGGAGAAGGAGGTACTGAGCTCTTCTCTCTGGTATCCAGTGATAGGATGCGTGGGAATGGTTCGAAGCTACACCAGTGGAGGTTTAGACTGGACANATTTCTTTACCAAGGGGCTTCCTAGAGAGGTGGTCAATGCCCCAAGCCTGTCAGTATTTAAGAGGCATTTGGACAATGCCCATAATAACATACTTTAACTTTTCGTCAGCTCTGAATTCATCAAGCAATTGGACTAGATGATTGTTGTAGGTCCCTTCCAACTGAAGTAGTCTATACATGAGCACTATAAATATTTCCTAATTGTATTCAAAAACAGTGCTTATCAATAGCTGGAGAAAATGTGCAATGTAGAGTAATCCCAAAATAATTGTAAGAATAATTTGACAGCAGTGAGAAATGGAGGGAAAATATCTGGCGTAGCATTTTGCGGGTGAATGCATGTCATTATTGCAGGAAAAAAGGGAGATGTATTTCTTTATATGTATCCTGTAGCATTAATTAGTTCTAAAACAAAAAAATGTGGATGCCACTCCTGAAGCTTGATCTCATAATCAGTTAGGACATTCTCCAAACATATATGTGATTTTCTATTTCTTATGTTGATTTTCTGCTCTGCCTTTTTGTATATTTCCATGCTCCTCCATTTTTTAAATGCTTTTCTACTCTAATGGAGTTTTAGTAGCCCATTCACTATCTAGACTTAATATAGTTAGGCTTCAGAGTTGTTCAAAATTAGATCTTGTTCTTCTGCTCAAGTCCTTGGCAATCCATTTTTGGTTTCCAAGCATTTCCAAAGGTCAGATTGCTGGAATTTTGTTACTCAGCTGTGCATCTTCTTGACCTGTTAGTGGAGATAATAATCAGGGATTTGTGAGGTAGTAATGGTATTACAGGAATACATAAATAATATATAAATAGATAAATAACAGAGTTTCCATCCCAAGACACCCCGTGACACCTGGGAGCTTGTCAAGGAGGATCTCCTGAAATTCACCAAGGAGAAGAACGAAGTTCTGCACCAGGGAGAAGTAAACCCACCCATCAGCAAAGGCTATAAAACACTTGGGTGAGTGACAATTGATGGAAAGGAGCCGGGGTCATGGCTGATGCCAGCTGAACACAAGCCAACAGAGCGCTCCCACTGTAGACAAGGCAAACAGTGTCCTGGGCAACATCAGGAGGGTCAGGCCAGCAGATCAGGGGAGGGCAGCACCTGCCTCTGCTCAGCACTTGCATGGCTGCACCTGGAATAGTGTCCAGTGTTAGATGCCCCAGTTTAAAAGGAACACTGAGAAACTGGACAGTGTCTAGCAAAGAGCTCTCAGGATGGTCAGAGCCACGCTTCTTTAGTACGGCAAAAAGAAGGCTTAGGGGTGGTTAAGAGCAGTCTGTGACTCCTTTAAAGGTAGTTACAATGATGACAGAACCAAACTCTTTTTGATCGTGGCAGAATAGCAAGAAGCAAAAAATACAAATTCTGGCTTGGGAAGTTCAAAACAGACATTAGGAAAATCTTCTTCACTGGGAGACTGGTGCTGCCATGGAATGACTTACCCTGTGAAATCTCCATCCTCAGAGATTTACAAGATTCAGCTAGACAAAGCCGTGGATGGCCTGATCTTATGCTAGCAATAGTCCTGCTTGGAGTGGGGGTTGGGTCTAAATGACCTCCGGAGGTCCCTTCCAACCAACACTATGATTCTATCATTCTAGTATCTTTTTGGTTTGGTTTGGGGTTTTCTGTTTGTTTTTTCTTCTCTGGGCTCCTTTGGCTGACTTTAGGCCCTAATAAGTCCTCTTCCACACCCTGCTCTTAAAATGCTATGGCTTCACATTTCTGCAGTACTTTTGAACTCTCTGGAAAACTGACCGCAGAATGAAACAAAATGTTTCCCTGCTCATTGACTCATCCTGTGTCTGCAAGAATTTCTCACAAATATCAACTGGACATAATTACAAAATGGCGAGCTGAGTAGACACTATCTTCAGCTGTGCAGGGTTTTATATACTCTGTATAAGCAACCAAAAATCTCAAGTAATGTTTTTTTATTTTATTCTGGAAGAGAGACAAAAAGGAGAGAGAAAGGGTGATAATGCAAACCAAACTCTCAGATGTCTTCCAAAGCTATTTAATTTAACACTGATATATAATAAAGAAACAGTCAGATGGTTTACATATATATGGACCCTTATTTATAGGAGATCTGAATCAGATTCTGGATGGGGTGTATGGGTTTGACTTTCTAGGGGCACAAGAAAGAGGTATTTTGGTGGAATCCTGCAGTTTTCCCTTTTTTACATATGCAGGTCATGATGTATTATAGTTTTAGAAGAAACTCAGGCACATGTACTTGTCTTTATTTTGCTTGTGTAAATGACATAAAATTAATTCTTCCTCAAACACATCCATATGTGCACTTCATGTTTTACAGGATGTGTATTACTGTTATTCTCTTGAAATATTCCTAGGAGGAAATTTAGCACTCTGAATAACACTGCTGTTTTCATTTATTATGAAGCAAGAGGCTTTTCTTGAAAAGAAACTTCCTTTTAAATATAGATCCCTAATTGTCTGAGACAGTCCTAATGGAACTCACTTTTAATTACCCGCCAGCCCCCTTAGCTTTGAGGACAGCAGTACTATTACCCAGCTCAAATTTATAAAAATGTGAATGACCCAGGAGACGAGGATTCTCTTCAGGAAACCAAGAGCCTCTGTGGTCTTGCTTAATGTTCCTCCTTAGCTAACTGCATCTTGTTTTACTGAGGCTCTGTTGAATCTTCTTTGTTGCTCTTCTGATATTAACTGTCTTTGTCTTGGTTTTTCTTCCTTTTTAAATGAATAATATGTTCAGGCGTCTTTTTCGTGCACTCATCATTCTTTTTTCACTGGGAATGGTTCAGCTTTTGTGTCTTTCTCTGTCCAATAAGCAGCCTTTTGGAACTGCTTAATCCAATGTAGATCAGCCAGGCTTCCACTTCTCTCATGTTTTTCAGACTGGATGTTACTGTCACATTTCTACAGACTAGAAGATTTTAAAATAGGCTCCCTATGCCTTCAGGCTTCAATCCCATAAAGGTAATGTTTTTTCCCCCACTCATACCAAAACCAAGGTGATGTAATGGAATTCAGCCTCATGCAGGATCAGACATAGATATAAATAGTCAAACCCTTTAAAAATACTATTAACACTCAGATTGAAGATGAGGGTAAGGTTCTATAATTAGGGTAAAGGATGCATATGTTTAATAATTTCCTTTTAGTTTCCAGTCCCAAACTCTCTGCTTCGTTCAGCACAGTGTGCAACACAGAACAGGCTATTGGGGTCATATTTTGATGCTCTGATTTTTTCTTTAGCCTCAGATGAGTGGTTATATTCACCTATGCCATCTAGTATTCTAGCAGTTCTTCTGATTTATAACTTCTCACCACCTGGACCTTTTCTCACGTAAAAGCTACAAAAATCAACAGTGACAATCAGCATTAGGTATAGCCATGACTCTTTCCTTGCTCTGGGCATGAGTTCATCACTGCTGGAAGTTAAGAACTTACTGTTTTCCATTTGTATATCTGTTTTTACTTGGTTTCCTCATAACAATGGCATTTCCAATTGTTCACATCGAAGTTTTAATACTGTAGTATATTCTCTTAAAATATAGACACTAGACCCAGGAAAATCTGGTCTGTGACTACTTAGCCTGCTCAGATTATTAGTGATGTGAAGGAACAATCTCAAATCCCCTTGGCTTTTTGTACGCTACCGAACACAACTGTGGGAACTCAGACTAGACTACAAAATAAGGATTTGGATCATGCAAAAGAATAAGAATTTGGGTGATGTAAAAGATCTTTGCTGATTAGGATCTGGCTGGGCATCAGAAAATCAGATTTACATGCTAACATGAAGAACATATACCTGTATCTCTATAAATCTCTTCTGCATCTGATTTTCTTTGGCAATCGCCAGGTAAACAAACTGTCTGCCGTGTTTGCTGTTGGAGGTGGGGGGGAGTTTAAAGAACTGGGAGGGAAAGTGGAAGGTGAAAAGGGATTAACAGTTCACTGGGATATTTAACCCTTTGTCTATGATTCTTCTAAAAACAGGCAAATGTTTTTTTTCTGATGCACTCTATACTGTAGTCACACCCTTAAATGGATAGAAGTGCACAATTTTGTAATCTCAAAAAAAAAATAAAGAAGGTCTGATAATAGTCAACAGTGACTGAGATGCAATTAAATACATTCAGTATATGGCAAATGTTATTATCGTTGTGTTATCAATCACTCACAAAAATAAAATAAAAAACCCATACACACCAAAATCAAACATTGACCTTATGATTACACATGGATCTGAATCAAAATCGTCAGTTTGAATGCTCCAGATCTTTGGGAAAGTTCAATGTGGATTTAAAGTTTGTGGTTTCCTGCTGTCTCTATAAAGAGACTCAGCCAACGTTTTGGTTCCAGGCACTCTTGAATGCTGTTTTAAATAAGTCTTTCAGGCATTTATTATATGGCATAAAGAAACAAACAATAAGAAAGCCATATTTTAGGTGTCATATAATTTTTTAATCCACTGGCTGTTCTCAAAGACTCCAAGCAGTTATAGGTAGACTTAGTGGAGCCTCTTTTACTTGTATAGAAGTGATATTTTGGTGCTCAGGTTTGTTTGGTAATTGAGAATCCTTTTAGCAGTGTGAAAACCTACTCAGAGAGGACTGAAAATCGGGTCAAATATTTGGTTACTCAAGGTGTCTGACTTTGAGACATCAGGTGAATCACCAGACATCAAAATGCCCCTCCTATCATATCAGCACATCCCCCCCCCTTTAAAAAATATTTATGTTTCTACCCTGTCTCACTTCACCCCACTACTCCCAAGGTAAGTCAGTAAGATTCTCTGATTGCTTTTGCAGAGGATAAACATGACTTTCTCCAAGTATAGTAAAAGCTGATAGAAGTTTTGTTGCCCCAGCTATGAGGATCTCAGGGCAGGCTGGATTAGGGTTGCTTTCGTGAGAGGAGAAGGAGTGAAGGAAAAGTGTAGTGATGTAAAAGCATGCTGAGGAGAGCCCTGGAGAGCCAGATTTGCTTCCCATTTACTACTTATTGAGATGTGAGGGTTAGTGAAATCACTACTGTCCATAGGAGGGACTACTGCCATCCCACACCATGGCTGCTGCTATTTATGCTTAGCAGCATGTCTCTGGCAATAAAGGTTGGCCATTCTGCCACTCCCTGAAGCCTGTTGCCCTAGAAATTGCCTTCTTTGCTCTGCCTAAATCCTGACCTTCCTGGTATGCCAAGAGCCTGCTGATACTGGATTTGCTGAAAGAGCGCTCTGGAGGCACAGGGGAACGTGTGCCCATACGACCAGTAGAGTTCCCAACACATGCATTTCTCCACTTGTCTGGGTGGAGTCTGGGTAAGTCTGGCAACATGATTAATTCCATCACCAGTAGCTTTGCTTTATTGGTAGCAAAAGTGCTTTGAACAAATCATTGTGCTCCTACACTGAAAGGCATTGACCCAACCTCCTGGCTCTTTAGAGCTGTAGCCAGTAAAGGTTGTGCATGATTTCCTGCGAGCCCCATGTTGTGCTGAAACACTGACTAGCTGCATAATAATCTATGCAAATTATGAACTCAACAGTGACCATTTTCTCTCTAAAGGTCCTGCAAAAGCCCCTAATTTCTCCTCTTTTGACTTTTCTCATATTTACTGTAACTTTATAATTTCATCTAATAACTGTGTAACCTTTTGGCAAACCTCACTCTTCTGCTTATTCTCTGGATTGACATGCTCCTGTTTGACTCACTGTCCATCTCTCAACTGCGTGTTTCGGAGTCTTTATTGGGTTTTATTTGAAGATGGGGCTGCTTAAAAGACAGATTCAGGATCCAAGTCCTTTTATGTCTCTTACACTGCAATAAAAGATCTGTCATTTTCAAAGTCTCTTGAAGAGCAGCTAGAGTGTGCTTCTTCAGTTTCCAGCTTTGAGGCTAGAAAGCTGGAGGTTCCTACTGAACAGATCTCAGTAAAATCACCAGCAGACCTCAGTCAAAAAAAAAAATAATTAGTTACAAGCTCTGTGATAGAGCCATCAAGATGCAATGCAAATGCAAAAGTGTCTAAATCTGCTTGTTTTGGCATCTCAACCTGCAAATCAAGTTGTCATATGAGAGTGATCTTTTTGGACGTCCTGTCTTCCAGATGACATATTTGCCATGTGCTCATGGCATGCTCTAGTTCTGTGATACCTGAGCAGTACTCTGAATGCAGTTCCCTAAACTGGCAAAATTAACTGGAAGCTTATTTCCTGCTAGAGGAATGTCCAGGTTGTGTCTGAGATTATATCCTACAGGGCTGTTGATTTGCCATTTAGTGAGGAAGGTGGCAACATGGGTTTTGGGGTTTTTTTAGGTTGTCTCCAGACAGCTGTGCTGCTTGTAGATTTTTGGGCTACCAGTGTTGATATGATCTGAGGAGCTTCTCAACACAAGCTCTAGACTGAAGCACCCCACCTTCATGGGCACCCCTCCAAGATCATGACTGATTAATTGAAAGGGTGCTTTGATCATGCTGCCTTTTTCCTAAGCAGAGCTCTTACGCTGCAATACAGTACAGGGAGGGAAAAGTATAAATTATCAGAACCCTTCCTAGGCTTCTTGACAGACAGCTCTGGCCAACTAAGCCTGTTTCATAGTTGCTCTTTCACTTAATGGAAGGGAACTATCTACCTGTCATCCTTTGCATTTGTTTGGTTTGGTTTTTGTTTTGGGTTTTTTTTGCATTTGTTTTTTTTTAGTTTAGGGAAAAATGGATGCTCTGAAAGGCACTTGTCTCAAAATGCAAGATGTCTACAATGTGAGCTAGTGCCCTAGGTTTCCTTCGCTAGTCAACGGAGAGGAAGACATTTCCTTTCACCTTAAGGCAAATATCTATGGTGGGTCAGTTGAAGTGTGCTTATTTCTCTCCATTCAGTACATAGGGGACTTTAGATATCTGCGCTGTAGGTGTATAATATTTGGTGAGGTGAATCCTTCCTGCATGTCCAAGTAACACTTTGAGACAGTACAATGTTATTTTTCAAGGCAACCTTCATGTTACTAGTTACATTACTATAAGGTTCAATTACTTCCAGCCACATTCTTAAATCCTTTCTGCCCCCTTTTCTATATTTCATATTGAAGCCACTTTTGAAGATCTGCCAGTCTTTTGGGGGAATACATATCTTGTTGATGATGTATATATATAAATGTATATTCCATATTGGCAACACTAGGCGTCCATGAGCTTTGTGCTGAGAAGGAAAGCTATCACAGCATTCACCTTGTGACAATTTAAAGTGATTACCTGTAGGCTGAAAATTATTGTGTCATTATTCCCTTGAAATAGAATGAACTCTTCTTAAAATCACAGGTAATCTGTTTTTAAGGCTCTGCAAGCAAGAACAACCTGACAAAGTGAAATTCCTTCCCCCCTTCCCCAGATTCACCTTTGTTAAACCTTTGGATCTCTGTTACTTTCCTGATTATGTGGCTTATTTAAAAATGCCCTACTGTGTTATCTGTTTTTTTTTCAGATATCAATAGGTGTGCTTGAGCATCCTTGGGGTTTAAATAGGTCTGAATAATGGAGAAATCAGTCTGATGTAAAAGCAAAAGGAGCTTACACTTATGGTAGTAGCAATAATGATGGTACAACATCACACAATGGCTCCTGGAAGCAGACAAATGTCAAAACAGCATGAAAAACTCCTCTTGCACACTGTTAAGTCTGCCCAGAATTCTCCCAGAATAACACACACAATCATTTTGATGAATTCAAAGCTAATATCCATGTCACTCCCTTCACAAAGACAGCTAGTTTCAGACAGGAACTAATTGCGCTGTCTTGTTTAAAAATAGAGAAATCATCTTTTGTTTTAGAAGATTTCCTCTACGGTATTTTGCTGTTCTTGCCTGAAAACATGCTGTGTATAAAATGGTTGCGTGAAAGGGTTACCAATCCGAGACACAGTAGTGGACATTGTTGAGGATATAACGGCACATTTAGTCGCGTAAGAGTAGGGCGTGGATGATGATATTTGGAGATATAGCACACCTCAGTGGAAACTTTGTGTACTACAACGAATAACCTTTTTTAATTAAATAAATTTGTTCTCAGTGTGGCCTTAACAAAGTCTTGCATTTTGCCTAGCTTCTAAGGTTTTGATGTATTTGTTCTGCTTTGGTTATGTTATTGTTTTTAAGATCCCATGGATTCACTATTTTCATGATAAGTGGAATTTGGAAACAGATTTCTTTTTAATTGAATAGGAAGGGTGTCTTCAGGAGGATAATATCTAAGGCAATAGCACTGGTCTTTCTGCACAACCTGCGCTTTATTCGGTAATCTTTCAAAAGCAATCACTTTGCCCGGAATAGTGATAGTAGTTACAGATTTCATTTAGCAGAGCTGCCCAGCCCCTAACACTCCAGATTAATTCAGTGAGAACCATGGATGGCTACCACTTCTGTGATTCAAGCCTCGAGTTTATTGGAAATAGCCGTGAGCCCTGACAGTCACTTATACTACTACTACGGACACTGTGCTTTGCAAGGCTGCAATCTCCATATTCATCTCTGTTGGTTCCAGGAAAGATATTTTAATGAAATGGAGTGGAAAGGCGCACACCAAATAACCATGTGAACTGGGAGAAAATCCCATTCCTGACCAAAAATACTGTTGCTGGAAAAGTACGTTGAACAGAGTATTGGTTTTATGTGCTATCACTTTACACTGGATTATAAAAAAATGGGGGGGTGGAGGGGGAGAAGCACATCTGCACTGTGTTATGGATAGATGCTGTAAAAATAATAATGATTATGATGATGATGATGATAATAATAATGATGATCTTCAGTATAAATGGAGAGTTATCTCTCCCTTCCAGTTTTCACAATGAGTAGGGCAAAGAACCTATGTGTAAAAAAAGAATTATTTTTATTTTCCTTAAGAGGTTCATGCACACAATAATTATATGGGCAGGGGCTTTGCTAGCAAATGTTTATCTCTTTATTTTTTTTCATCTGACCACTTTTCTCTGCTGTGTGTCTGGTTTTCAGTCCAATTTCAGTCTTGGTTAAAAATGCTATGCTATTACTTTCTCATGGTAATATGTTCTGTGAAGTCCAGAATGACAGTGAGTTTAGTTCACTTTCCAGTGAAATCCCACAGAAGTCTCCAGCGTCCCTTTCCCAAAAATCCTACCATATGACTTAGCCCAGTGTATACAGAGACTTAATGGGTCTAATGGATGAATTTTTTAATTGTTTCACCTTTAAATTTCTAATCTACCAGTTAAGGTATAAAAATCCATTGGCAAGGCATTTGAGGGAATCTTGTACAGCTGCTCCTGGACCTGTTCTGGAGACAAATGAGAGGCTGTGTGGCAGTGACACTGAAGTACACATCTCATGGAGGTTCAGAAAAACCTTGTTTCCTAAGTCACCTAGGAAAAGAAGCATGGCCAGCAGGTCGAGGGAGGTAACTGCCCCTGTACCCCTGGACTACCTGGAGTACTGCATTCAGCTTTGGAGCCCTCAGCACAAGAAGGGCATGGACTTGTTTGAGCAGGTCCAGAGGAGGACCACAAAGATGATCAGAGGGCTGGAGCACCTCTCCTGTGATGACAGGCTGAGAGAGTTGGGATTGTTCAGCCTGGAGAAGAGAAGACTCCAGGGATACCTTATAGCAGCCTTCCACTATGTGAAGGGAGCCTACAGGAAAGCTAATGAGGCACTTTTTACAAAGGCATGCAGTGATAGGACAAGGGGGAATGGCTTCAAACCAAAAGAGAGTAGTTTTAGATTAGACATCATGAACAAAATGGAACAGGTTGCCCAGAGAAGTTGCACATGCCCCATCCCTGGAAGTGTTCAAGGCCAGGCTGGATGGGGCTTTGAGCAATCTGGTCTAGTGGGAGGTGTCCCTGCCACCATGTCCTCCCTGCAAGGGGGTTGGAACAGGATGATCTTTAAGGTCCCTTGCAACCTAAACCATTCTATGATTCTACTTTTGAAACTTCAAACCGTAGCTTGTCAATAGCACATAATCACCAGTGGGGTTTTTTTTATTGTTGCCTTTTCCTTGTTTTAAAGAAACTGATTCATTATCTAAGTCCTTTTCCTGACACACACACAACCCCAAGGACAGTGAGACTAGGGACAGTAGGGAATCCAGACAGAACATGAGACTTGTAACAATACAGAATGATGTGCAAAATACACATCATCTGCAGCACAATATATAGAATCATCAGGTCAGGTGTCTTTGCTTCCTCTAAAGTTTCAAAATCTACTATTGAAAAACAGAACCAGTACCTTTCTCTCCTGTTTTCTGTAGCACAAATCCATTGTCTTTTTCCTTCCAATTTAATCACCTTTAAGACAATTCCAACTTTGAAATCATAAATACATTGCAACAGATCAGGTACACTGGGTCATAAAAAGGGCCACAGTAAAGCCAAATAGGTCTGCAGTTTCTTCTTTCTATAAATGAGGCACAAAAATACAGATACCTTTGTCAGATACCTCTTCCTTCTTGTTTTTTAAGACATCCACAAATGCCCTCTTAGAGAAAAGCTGAAGAATGTGGAAGGTGCAAGTTTACTAAACATACTGCATAAAATATATGTAGTTTTCATTACTAATTCCCCAAACTTGGAATAAAACATGGCCAATTTCTTCCTGTCACCCAATTGTTCTCTTCAGTACAATGACTACTTGACTGTTTCATGTAGTAATAATTATTGACAAAGGGACAAAGCATGGAGCAGTCAGATTTTGCCCCACTGTTAGTTCCCATAATTTGGAGCTGTGCCGTCTTTGAAACAGTAAAAGATATCCATAATAGATGTGATTTCTAAGATCTTCTGTAGGAGTTCTTTTCAAAAGCTGTATTGTTTCCATGGATGCCGCCGTATAATCTAATTATTCCTGATGGGTTGCCTATTGTACCACAGGATTCTTCAAAGGAAAGGAAAACAGCAAGGTAGATCATTTGAGCAAAAATCTTTTATTTGTTTAGGACAATGTTTCACAAAAGCTCTATCTGGGAAGGAAAAGAAATCTCTTCTGAGCCTCCTTTCTTTCAGAACTCAAGTTGCTATAATCATATAAAGCGGCTCTGTGTACTGTATGTTTTATCCTTTCCTTTCATTGGATGATAGAAGACATTTCAGCCCCATGTTGGGGTGGGGTTTTTTCCCACTGAAAAATTAAATCATTTATATTGTAACATCTACTGTAGACAACCAGGGTAAAGCAACCCCAAGCAGTCAGAGAATACATGCCAGGCCCAGCACCTGCAGCTTGTCAAAGGAATTATTCCACTCAACTCAGTCAGAATCTTTTTGTGATAAGATATACAGTGGTGCAAAAGAGTTGATATTTACATCCACCTCATTAAAGTGAATCAGTTTCCTATTATCACAGAGTCCCAGGTTCCCAGACCACATGATGAATCTCGCTTGGTCTGTGGTGTGTGCAACTGCACTGTTTTTGACCTTGGCCATTGTGCTAACCAGTCCCATTACATGTGCTGTTTCTCAGGACACCTTTGCACCGGCATAACTAGGCTCCAGCCAGCTTTTCACAGTGAAGGGCCTGAAACTGTACTTTATCATGTCAAATAACAATCTCCTGAGCACATAAGTGTGCTCTCGTCTTGCTGTGAACACATTAATAAATGAATGTTTCTCTTAAATGCACCATCTTCTAAGCTACCATATTGTAAGGAGAAGACAGTTGTGGGGGAAACTAATGAGTGGACAGAAAACTCCTCAGACATATCAAGTGGAAAAGCATAGAAGTTCAGAACTGTTTCTCATCATCATCCACTCATCTCTTAGAGCTATTGCCATGGTACTACTATTTTGCACAGCTAGCTCCTGTGTTTTGGAGTTTTGCCATTCTTTTACGTAATTGTTAAAAGATTTTCCACAATTGAAGTGGAATCTTCATTTTGTACAGTCAACAAATAAGCCAAAGCTATATGGATTTTCCTTTACATTGCCTTTCAACAGCAATTGCTGTTTACAAAAATGACCTGTGTTGCTCCTATATTATCATTATTCCTATATGAATCAACAGTTCTGCTGAAGCGCTACTCAACTTTGTTTCCTTATGTGATATTTACCCTTAACAGTAGATGATAGTTTGTACTGATAAATTATATTCAGCCTGTAAACTTCTGCTTTTAGGTAGAGGCAGCTCAGCTCTGTTTCTTCCAATGGTTACCAACACAGAATTCAGAGCTCTAGTTCTTAAAGTTGTTAAGGATCCAGAAGCAGCTGCAGCAGAGACAAACTCACAACCTGTGGTGCTCCTTAGGAAAGGACACTGAGCAACACAGAGCTGAACGCCTGGAGGAGGGAAGGAAACAAGTGAGAAGTGGAACCAAGGCTGCATACATCTTGGAAGAACTAATGGAAATACTTTGAAGTCTCCAGTCAATGGAACTGAAGGGAAAGACAACTTCTTTGTTCTATCTGGCCCCAAGAGAAGGCAAAATTCTGTACCTCTTTCTCTCCTTCTTGATTTTGCACTATTTGTTCATCTGAGATACAAGGTAATGACATTCTACTACTTACACATGTCTACTTTAAGTCTGATTCCTGGCAAACAAACCAGGTTCTTCATTCAAATTAGAGATAAATTGTTTGTTTTAAATCAAGTGGTTGGATTTTACTTTGGCTAGGGTTTTACTACTTGCGGGGGTGGAAAAGTACTGATGCAGTGAAAAATGAGATTTGTATTCAGCCCTGACAGCGGTGCAATCTGTGCGGCTGAGTGCCAGAGCCCATCTCCTTTGAAGGTCCTGTCTCCCTTGTTCATCTTTCTTTCCTGTAGTTCAGCCAGTCTTATCTCGTGTGAAGCTGCATGAAAAGGAAGAGACAATGCCCCTCCAGCTAGTAGTTGTTATCATGGAGGGATTTGATTCAGAGAGTGAAGAACCAGGACAATAGACCAACGTACCCAAGGTGAATTTGTTTCCAAGCAAATGGCCTACCTTGAACATCGACATCTTCCAGCCTATGGATGTCTGGGATACATAGCCATAGATCTGAATGCAGTACAATGGAAAACTTCTAAGGATTGTATCTAAACTTTATTTATCTGTATTGGAGCACCATTTTTGGTTAGTAAAGCTGAGAAGATTACAAAGTAATAGCATAAAAAATACTGCAATATTAAATATTGTTTTCTGAGTACCACAGAATTTTATACACCTTTCAAGGAGGGGAAAATTTTTTACTTGATATCAAAGTCCAGAGTAGCTGAAATCTGAAAAACCTCATTTTAGCAAGAGTACCTAAAACGAACTGCAGGCATCCTCTCAAGGCATGGCTCGCTCCTGATAATCCAAAGTAGCAGGAGATGCAGAAAAAAAAAAAATATGTTCTCAAGCTGAGGCTGTTGGGTAAGGCATGAGGTACTCAGAAAGCATGAAATACTTTCATGGTATATATGCATATTTTGGGATAATACTGGATTTCAAATTTTGCAAAGGGACAGTTTACCTACAGCAGTATTTTCTTTAGTTTTTAAAGCTATTTTTTCTTTTCTTTTTTTAAGACAAGCACGCTCATACATGGCTATGTTGAAGAAGCACAGTATGATTGGGGAAAGGCACTTGGAAATGCTTGGTAAAGGTTGCTTAAAAATTTTGGAATGGCTTCACCATAGCATGTGCAGTAAACAGAGGATAATCATGCTGTTGTGTGGTATAAGCATTTTAAAGATAGTAGTGGAGTATCCTGTAGAAGACACTTGTGGCTATTCGGGCTGAAAGCAGTATGACGTTCTAAAATTTTTAATTTTATTAGGAACCTAAATGTATTAGGATTTGGTGATTTTTGTTTGTTTCCGTGTAAAAAGAAGTGTTTTCATTTGATGAATTTTCTCTTATACAAAATACTCTTGACTTCCCGTTACTATTAAAGCTGAAAAGAGTAAGAAGATGGACGCTATCTCCCTACTGTCAATTGACACAGAAAATAGGGCGCCTTGGATAAAGGCGTTTTTTATTACACACTGTTTGTGTGGCCTCTGACGTAACTTATGTCTTAATGACATAGAATCAAGGAGTTATTTAGGTTGGAAGGAACGTCTGTAGGACTTGAGGTCCAACCCTCTGTTCAAAGCAGGAATAGTGTCAAAGTTAAGCCAGACTGCTCTGAGCTTTCTTTGCGCGGTTGGGTTTTATGTATCTCCAAAGTTGGCGATTCCACAGCCTCCCTGAGCACCTGTACCAGTGTCTGACCCACTGTCATTGTGAATATATATTTTTCATTATACTTAACCCCAGTTTTCCATGCTTCAGCTAGTATCCGTTGTCCTTTTTCTGGGCACCTCTGAGAATACTTTAGTTCAACCTTTACCTATTAGGTAACTAGAGAGAGCAATTAGATCTCCCGGTTGGCCTTCTCTGAGTTGAACAAATACTGTTCTCTCAGACTTTCCTCATCCGTCATGTTCAACTAAATATTTTTATGGAAATAGAGGAAAAGAATGGTGACAATTTGAAAAGCACAGGAGGAGACAAGAGAGAGGGAGCAGGAGAAAGGTTTAGAGGAAAAAAGGTGACAGGAAGACTGACTTGGTGTTAGCAGAAGATGAGAAAAGGTGCTGAGGGAATCCTGAAGCAGCAAAAAAAGATGAGAGGAAAAGGAGGACAGGAAGCTGAAAATGTAATATGCAGAAGAGATCTTACAAGCTGAGGAGTTGTAGAGGTGAGAAATGGTTAGGAAATGGAGTGGCAGCTCCTCTGCCATTGTAGAAGAGGGCAAGGGGTGTGCCTTCTGAAAAAGATGCCTCTGTATGTGAACTTAGAGCTGCATTTTGACTGAGAAGCACATTCTTGCCTTGGGAAGCAGGGGATAAAGAAAGGCTTTTTGGGGAGAGATGTTTTACAAGGTAAGCTGACATGACTGTTGCAAAAAATGAATGAGCTCTGGAGCCTGCAAACCAGATAACTCCTTCATATTTGCTGTTTCACTTGGGAAGTCTATAGAAGGCTCTCTCTTCCTACAACTTTGCCTCTCTCATATCTGCCATACACCAGAAACCATTATAGCTACAGGACAACGAGAACCAGGCATCACACTTGGCACCTTTGTTTCAGGGTAAGCACAAGAAAGTTTTAAAGAACCATTGTTTTCCCATCACCCTAGGCTGGGGCTTATTAAATTTGTAGGTAATACCAAATCAGGAGGGGCTGCAAATGTACTGGAAAACTGGGTTAGAATTCAAAGTGCTCTTGACATGGTGGATAGGGTCAGAAAATAGCAGGTTCTTAGCTTTTCTAACCTTAAGACTATTCTTCCATTCTCCACCCAGTCACAAATTTTATGATAGTTCAACTCTATTGACTAATGCAATTGGTCTTGATACATACTAAAGTGGAAGTACAATCAGCCCTACAATTTCTGAATTTTACAGNTTTCTGTAATCAGGTAATATAATATAGATTCTTTTGTATCTTTTTTAGAGGCACCATTCTTCACATACCTTTGAGAGGAAAGGAAATACAGCTATTCTCAGTATTTGACCTTGAAGAGTAGATTCAAGCCCATTAGTTCTTAAGTTACGTTGCTCCATGCTGCTACTTCTATTCCTCAACAGTACATGTAAGAATATCAAATACACTCTGCTATTAGACAAATGCCATGAAAAAGTTGGGCTATTTTTTCAGCAGCAAATCTGACTCACCACTGAAAGTACTCCCCACCTTTCCATTAGGCTGCTCTAGAGTGATTATTTAGTACAATTTACTAACTATATTATCCTGTTATTTTATTTTTAACTTTCACTATTAACTCTGAATGTTTTAACAAGGAAAAGTGCTTATGTGAGAAAATCAGTGTAGTTATATGGAAGAGTATTTTTATTTCTCACTTTGCCTACCCATTTTTTTTCCTCTGGTGTGGATGAACAGTACCAACCATGAATATATTCATGGTTGCCATAAAGTGACCAAGTTAGTGATTAGCTAAGTTCTTAATTGTTTCCATTAGTTTGGTATGTTCAGCACTGTCTTAACCAGGAGAGCAAATAAATATTTGCGGGGAACCACTGAAAATAAAGTTGTATTACTCCTGTATAACTATTTGATCAAAAAATTGTTATGGCCATCTGAAATTACTGCTGGATGAGTACTGAGAATGGGGTTTGTATGTTGGATACTGTCCAAATCTTTGCCAGTGTTGACATAGTTTGTAAATTCTTGCTAATGCTACAGTTACTTTGATAGTGTGCATCAAAGCATAACGTAATCCTTTAGGCTACACCAAGCCTATAAAAATAATTAACAAACAATATATTGTTCTGTGCCAAACCACTGATCACACGTTCAGTAATGTATTTTCTTTGCTCATTCTTGCTCTTCCTTTAGTTGAGCCAATATTCGAAGCAGACTTCCTTCGTACAGATGGCTGGGATGAATAAAGCCAATCCACCGATGTGCAGCACTCAGTCTGCTGGATGGACGAGGAATACATGCTTCCTGTCTGTGGTGTTTTGGGGTATTTTTTTTAATTTCCCATTTGGATTTCCTTGCATTTTGGGGTTTGTATAGCGTTTAATACAGTGTGATGGGCTGGTCGGGGCCAGCAGCCAAACTCACACCCAGCTGCTTGCTCCCTCCCCTCGGTGGGACAGGGGAGAAGATAGGAAGAACAGGAACGAGGAAGCCGGTGGGTCGAGATGAAGACAGGGGGATCACCCCCAGCTTATTATCGTGGGCCAGACAGACTCATCTTGGGGAAATACCCAATTAAATGCCAATTAATTGAAAATTAGAATTAATATTTAATTACTGATTCTGATAGTGGGAAACAAAGACGATGAAAAGGCCCGTTTACACACTTGGAGAAAAGGCCTTTCCTCTCCCTTCCCAGCCTGAACTCCCCCCTAGGCACCCCTCCTCCCTGCCGGTCACAGCCAGGTTACACTTGGTCCTGGGGCAGGCAGGGGCTGCAGCCAGGCCATGGCCGCTGCTCCCTCTGCTCTTTCCTCCTCACTGGGGCGCCTGGAGCACCTCCTCCCCCTCTCCCCTGGGGGCTGGCAGGGCTGTTTCTCACACATTTCCCCTCAGCCCCGGCTGCCAGTCAGCGTTTTGCCCTTTCTGACAGAGCCTTTCCCCGTGGTGCCGCCATGGTGGCTGTGGGGCTCAGCCGTGCCCTGCGGTGCGTTGGTTGGAGCCGGCGGGGACCCTCTGTGTCCGGCTCGGGGCAGCCCCCCCCAACAGCCCGGCCTGGGCACACACACCCCGTACACACAGCATAAATACATCTGAAGAAATTGAGTTTTTCGTATCCACGAAACACCAGCCTAGCCCGCAGTGGTGACAGAATCAACAGGTGAGAGCTGATGAAAGGCGGCTTTTAAAGCAGAGCACCTTCAGCTTCCAGCCATGATGCTCACCTGCAAGATGGCCGACAGGGGCCTTTGTCATGAGGAAGAGCAACGATAACGCAGCACACGTCCTCCACGTGCTTGGACGTTGAGGTATCCTCTAGAGGTTGGAGAGCCCCTGTTTTCTGAGCAATTACAAGAGAGACAAAGGAGAAGCACAGTCCAAGAAGGACAACAGTCCTCAATACCAACGTTCAGGATCCCACAATCAGGCTCAGGGCACAGGCAGTCACCTCAGGCATCTCCCGGCGGCACCGGCTGTAGCAGTGTCTTACTGCCTTTTCTCTACAGCTGCTTTCAGATACTTACCTGGATTTTAGGATTGATTTTAACAAAATGCAGGAGGAAAAAAGAAATCACAGGTTTAAAGAAGGGAAGAGCAGGTTAAAGAGTATTTTGATGAATTAAATGTATTAAATTTAGCAGGACCTGATGAAATTTCCTCAAGTACTTTGCAAACTATCCAAAATAATTTCTGAATCACCTTTAGAGATTTCCTAGTGGACTGGGGGAGCATAACCGTAGCAC
Organism: Anarhynchus alexandrinus; assembly: GCA_008711295.1. Classification (NCBI taxonomy): domain Eukaryota; kingdom Metazoa; phylum Chordata; class Aves; order Charadriiformes; family Charadriidae; genus Anarhynchus; species Anarhynchus alexandrinus. The sequence goes on from VUYV01000089.1 coordinate 818,534, forward strand.
ATGAATTGAAATATGGGAAACAGCAGGATGTGCGGAATAATTGAGCATGCATTTATCTTATCAATACTTAGAAATACTTAAAGGGACGGTTCCAGGTATATGGGAACAGTATTTTTTCAGTGGTGCTCAGTGATAGGACAAGAGGTAATGGGCACAAACTTGCAGATGGAAAATAAACATTCACAGAAAGGGTTATTTAACATTGGAATAGGCTGCCCATGGAGGTGGTGGATTTGCCATCCCTGGAGGTGTTTAAAAAAAGGGTAGATGTGGTACTTAGGGACATGGTTTAGAAGTGGTTTTGTCAGGATAGGTTAATGGTTGGACTTGATGATCTTAAAGGTCCCTTCCAACCTCAGCAATTCTATGATTCTATGTAGCAGAAGAGCACAAAGATTTGGAGATCACAGCTTCAATGTGAACTGGCCACACAATTCGTTCCCCAAACACCTCATCCTAAGATATCCTTGTCAGTAGGTCCTATGATGTCAAATAAGAAAGTGGTGATGATCAGCATCTGTTTGTTACGACTAAGTATGAAGCACTGTTCTCAGTAGGGCACATTAAATCCAATGTGGGCAAACTACAGAAGATACCACAGCACAGCAGGAATGATGAATTATTTCATTATCACAATCCATGGGGAAGGGGTAGAAAATTGCACTATGTGTTCCTAGAAAACGAACATGGGCAGAGGCTGTACAAGTAACAGTGTGCAGGTGTGACCATAGTGTGTGACCGTAATTTTCCATTATACAAAATTCTGGTGGAAACAATACTTCTTTCTGTTCAGGAACAAATAGTGATCTTACCTCCAATTGACAAGACTGTTTAAACAGAATGAAAAAAAATCCAAACTATCAAAACCATTATTTAAAAGCTCTAGAACCTTCCTTGTTACAATTTTCTTTTTTTTAAACCAGACTGTAAGAGACACTTAGTGGCATTACAGTGGCAACTCAAGGGAGGAGAATGACTCAGCTGGCCACGCTGCAGAAAATCCTGGTAAACTGTATGCTGCTACAGAGGACACAAGAAGCCAGACAAGGGATTCACTCCAGCTGGTGAAGCAAGTTTGGAATAGCTGCCTGTGTGTCAGATGAGATACAGTATTCCTGCCACCTCAGCTTGCAATTACTGTGCCCATGTGTTTGTGTCTTTTAGCTTCCAGAATTGCACAACCTAGGACTGAGATCACAGCTCCAAAAATAGTCATTCACAACTTCTCCTTCAATTGGTTTATTAAACTGTGTATATTTAAAAGGTTGCTGATTAGACAGTTCAGTAGCATGTGGGAGTAATTCCAGAGAGCAAAAATATTGCTATTGTCTTCCTGGGCAAAAAGGGCTGTTAATTTAATGACAATTAATACATAGTTAAACTGTGGGACATTAACTACAAGAATTGCATGAATATGACAAAAAAATCTAACACTGGGGGAAAAAATGGTCATCAGAGACATTTTTCACTTTTATATTTCATTTTCTTTAATTATTAATTTAGTATTTCATTTTATTTTTAATTACCACAGTGTTTGAATTGACATGTTATTCGGATAAATTATTGAATCTCGCTAGACCACCAAAAATAATTCTGTTCAAACAACCCAACATTACTCTGCTGGGGAATCAAGAGCTGACCCACAGCCAGCCAGAGCCTCACTCCCCAGCCAGCCGACGAGATCATCTTCCCTGGCCGGCCAGCCAGAGCAGCTCGCCCCAGCCAGGCAGCCAGAGCCTGTTTCCCCAACCAGAGCTGCTCAGCCCCAGCTGGCCAGCCAGAGTCTCTCAAACTCAATCAGCCAGCCAGAGCCCGCTTCCACAGCCGGCCAGCCAGAGCCTTTTTCCCCAGCAGGCGAGCCAGAGCAGCTCGCCCCAGCCAGGCAGCCAGCCATAGCCTGTTCCTCCAGCTAGCCAGGCAGAGCCACTCTGCCCCAGCTGGCCAACCAGATCTTCTTACCTGGTCAGCCAGCCAGAGCAGCTCTGCCCAGCCAGCCAGCCAGAGCCTCTTTCCCTGGCTGGCTAGCCAGAGACTCTCAGCCCCAGCTGGTCAGCCAGATCACCTTATCCATCCAGCCAACCAGAGACTCTCAACCCCGGCTGACCAGCCAGAGCATCTCATGTCAGCCGGCCAGCCAGAGACTCTCAACTCCAGCCAGCTAGCTGTAGCATCCTTCTTCAGCCCATCAGCCAGTGCCACTCAACTCCAGCCAGCCAGCCAGAGCATCTACCTCAGCCAGCCAGTCAGGCACTCTCACCCCAGCTGGCCAGCCGGATTATCTTGCCCGGCCACCCAGCCAGAGCAGCTCACCCTGGCCAGCCAGCTGGAACATCTACCCTGTCCAGCCAGCCAGAGCCTCTTTCTCCAGCCAGCAAGCCAGAGCAGTGCTTTGCACAGCACAGGATTATTGTGGGAAACCACATCACAAGCCCTGCTAAAGTCTGTGTAGACAATATCGTTTGCTCTTACCTTCTCCAGCGACTCATCTTATTTAGCACTGAAGCCAATCAGATTGGTCAAGCAACATTTAACCTTAATGAATCCATACTGACTATTCTTGCTCATCTCGTTCTCACTCATTTGCCCAGAAATAGCTTTCAGGAAGGTTTGTTTCATCGTTTTTCCAGCAACTGAAGTAAAGCTGACAAGTCTGTAGGTCCTCAAATTGTCCTTCTTCCATTTTTATCTGTAGGTGTAACATGTACCATTCTTCTGGAATGTGAATTTCCCCCCATCTCTGGTAGGAGTAGGAAGTCTGCTGTCCTGAGCCCCAAGGTCTGTACTCCACTGTTGCCTTCCCCACGCCCCTCGGGATCTTGAGCTCCGGCTGTGTCATGGTCTATACCAACATGGTTGCCGTTAAGATCCCTGACCAGTTCTTCCAGAAATGTTATCACCCCATCACACGCCTCTAGCATTTGTGCTGCACAGTTACTTGGGTACCTTAGAGCTGCAAATAGCAAGCACTTAGCGTTGTTACAACCTTTCCCTGAAGCTGCTGAGGCAGTATTTCCCAAAGCTTCTGAAATTATTTCCCCTTCGGTTTTCTCATGCCGTTATTTTCATTCTACTGTTCTCATGACCTTGCGCCTGCAAACTCCAATGGTGCTCTTATAGGAAGATTTCATGGGAAGCAACAACTGTTTGTGGGGTGGGGGGACAGGACACAGCAACAGGGACAAAACCTCTCCTTCATTACTTTGTTTTGTACATCTCACTTTATGTTGGCAAAAACCAACCACATTGTACAACAGAGTAGGTAAGTTATTTAATTACTATTTAATCATTATTTATTTTTTCATTACTTTTTCATTATTTAATTCCTTATTTTATCACTATTTAATTCCTTATTTAATTCCTTATAAATCATTATGTGAATTATAATTTAATTAATTATAAATCATTACTTTTCAAATTTAATTTTTACTATAATAATTATCATTATTTAATTATTCTTTTCCAATAATGTACACAACCGGAGCTTAACAACCAATGTACAGTACTCGCACCTGACCACCATATTCCTGTCAGCACTAGTAGTGTCATAAACAACCAAAAGGGAGATTAAATGGGTCCTTATAAAAAGGATACACCGCTCAAAGGACACAGCACAGCTGCGGCATCCCACCACATCGCCTTTGGGGGGTTCTCCGGCTCCCTGAGGACTGAGCCCCGCAGCAGGTCGCCACGGTGTCACGCTGTCTCAGGAGTTCTGCACAGAGGGAGGCAGAGCTTTGAGGTCCCTTCAAGTCCCCTGGTCCCCCAGCAGCCCCCCGGGCACCAGCTGCGCAGAGAAACAGTTAAGTGGGGTTTAACAGATAAATAGATGCTGCCAGAACAGCCAGAGAGAGCAACGGGGTGAAAAAAAATAAAATAAAATAAAATAAAACAAAACAAAATAAAACATGCGCAGAGAAGCTCCTGCCCGGAGGAAGAATGCGGCGCTGGCAGGCAGCTGCTGGTGTGCACCAGGTCCATGGCAGCTCCCCACAGCTGGTGCTGGGCCCCACAGCCCCGGCAGTGCTTCGCCCCAGCCAGCAGCACCGCGCGGGGTGTCAGCGGGCAGCTCTGGCTGCATGCGAGAGTGATCTCCTGCCAAACCAGACAGGGCTCTGCTGTCCCCCACTGTGCAGCCTTGGGTGCAGCTCCGGGCATAGGGCTGGTGTTTGGGTGTGAGGGGAAGGACAGGAACAGCAGCTGCTACTCTCCTGCAGAGTTTTCTTGCTCTTCATTTTCCATCATGGTGAAAATAACTTTTGGTAATTAAAAACTACATATATGGGTGTTTGCCCCAGCAAACAGACTATTGAAGTTAATGGACAATGCTGTACCTGGTGAAGATATTCCTGTTCTAAAAGAGACCAAGCTCAGCTCACAGAAGCACAGCCATGGTTGTGTGGTGCTTCTAAATGGGATGATCATGTTCACCTCCCAGTAGGGCTAGCTGACAAGGGTGCCATGCCACATGCACAGCCGCATTCATTCCGGAGCCGATTTGGCTTGGTGCTAGCCCAGGAGTCTCAATTTCTGCTGTGCAGTGTGGCCACACCTTTGTCTGCCTCTATCCAACCATCTATTCTGAAAGATGTACCCACCTCAAAAACAAACCACCTCATGGGCTTCTCTGGCATTATGCCTGAGTGGACCTTTCCCCACTCCCTCTTTGGTCTCCTCCTGTGACTGCTGACTGAGGACTTTACTGTCTTATAAAATGGACATCTGCTTAAGGCGTGTACATGTGTAGCCTTCTTGACTTCTGCTTAGATAAGCTAATGTCTGTCCCAGTTTGAGGTAAAACAGAACCAATTTTCTGCTCAGTAATCTTACTTTTCAGTTAAGCCTCTTCTAACTAACTGAACTCTCTGAAATTAACAGCATATTGTGCAGACACTGTCCACTCCCAGAGTGATAAGACCTATGTTTATAGCTGATGCCCAGGCACGGTATGCAGAGAAGCTCGTGCTTATACTTATTGCTGTAACAGCCAAGGACAGATAACTTTGTTATGTGCCCTGTTGGAGGGTCAGAAGCAGAAAAGCATAGAGGGGTCCCACCTGCGGGGAGGAGCGGACAGGACAGGTGACCCAAACCTGACCAACAGGGTATTCCATTCTATCTGCATGATGCTCAGTCTAAAAGCTGAGGGAGCAGAGGGTCAGCCCTCCTTCTTCAATGGCCGACGTCCAAGGAGGACTCTGTCTGTTCCTCTGCTCTGC
>VUYV01000089.1:823876-858378 GCA_008711295.1 Anarhynchus alexandrinus
TTTGTATATACTCCATTATTTTCTTTTTATTTTATTATTAATATTTCATTAAATTAGTTTAGTTTCTTTTAAACTCATAAGTCTTCTCTCTTTTCCTCCTCTCCCTTCAGGGACAGGTGGGGGAGAACATCTGTCGTTCATCTCAGTGGCCAGTCCGGCCCAAACCACGACAACGTCACATAGTGTTTTATCTTCTTTTATGTTCTTGGTGAGGGACAAAACTCTTATATAGTATAAACTGGTGCTACTCAAAGGAAATAACTCACGTGGTGACAGTTTACACCAGCTGGCGATCCAAACCATTTTTCTTACTGCCGTTCAGTAACTAGACCCTGTTAACTGCTACTGCTTATAATCCCTCATTCATTGTTAAATTCACTCTTTGTTCTTCTGTATTTCACATGTTTCTTGGATAATCACTTCTTCAGTTTATTCACTCCAGTTTAATTTCCATGCAGATGAAACTCTATTAGTCTGTGGTCTCCCTGATTTCTGTATCACTCCTCTGCTCTCTGAGCTACCATGTTATACACACATTACAGTATAGATTGGCGAACAGGATCCTTGTTGCCAAATAGAGCTAAATCATTCTAGTAACTAATGCCTATTTTTTTCAAGGTGATTAACAGTTTAGGGTGTCTCAGTTTTCCAATACCCTGCCTGAAGCTCCTTTAGGTATTCCTATTTGTACCTCCTCTTGGCAAATCAGGATACTTTGTTTTTCTTTAACTGTACACAAGAAACAGAAATGTCATTTTTGCAGCATCCTCACCCTGCGATAACCAAACCATCAAAGGTAGATTTTTGAGCTTTTGATCTGCTTCTCAGCTGGCTGAAGCAGCACAGTGAGCTGCTCTGCCCTGCTCAGTGTGGTCTCTCCTGTCTTACAGATTTGTGCTTCTCAGTTGCCAGCCTCCAGTCTCCAGCCTTAATCCCGATCCTGCCTCCTTCTTGCTCAGCCCCAGCCACCCATTTCTCTCTCTGGTTCTGCTGCCATCCTCAGGCTCCTCATCCCTAGCTCCTGCCTCCTGCAGTCCCAAGCAAAGCTCAGAGGGGTAAAGTAGCGTCTTGCCCTTCGATTACCTGGTTTCCTCAGGATCCTTTTGTCCCAGATCTTTGGCTCTGTACGACTGGCCTTCTCTGATATATGAGCTTGGCTCACCTTCATTTCAGCATCTGACTCCTCCCTTCTCAGCCAGTTGTAACTGTTGGTCTCAGCAGTTAGTGTGTCTCCCAGCCACAACCCACCTTGCAAGACCGGCCCTAAATCCCTTTTCGATTTTGAACATCTAACTCCATAGCTCTTCTTTATTTAGAATTGCTGTGTACTAACTTAGTAATTCAGACTTGTCATTATTTTATCAACCCTATCTATGACCTAACTCACAAAGGCAAGCTCTGGTATGCTGGGTTATTAAATTTTTCTGAATCAATTTATTGAATTTTTTTAACAGAGTGCTGTGGCAAAATCAAACAGGAAAGCAACACAACCTGTCTATTTAGGATATTGCTACACGTGCTTAAGAGACAAGACATATAGGTCTCATTATCCAAGAGCTTTCTCTCTTTGCAGTTGTTCTAAATAATAGTCTTTCTTTCACAAAGGGCATTTGAGCTGCTTAATACCTCTGTACCCAGAGAAGCAAAACTGCAAGACCTTAATGAAAGATAAAGGTGTGATAGATAACCAGGAGAAAGCAATTTAGGGCACAGTCTGAAACTGGGAGACTATTGCAAGATGCTGAAGGTATTTATACATCTGATGCCTATTGGAGATGACTTTGGAAATGGCAAAGAATCACTGGTGAAGTTCAACCTATATGAACCACTACTGTGGGTGCCTCATGTTGCTCACTGTGCTACCAAGAACTTAAGTCATGTCTCTAAAATCTCATCTGACATGGATATTTTATGCCATATGGTTGTTATAAGGCCTCCTGTATACCATTACACGCGTATATACATAGACATACATTCAGGTGGGCCGGATGAGGCCATGAGGTGAATGAAACAGCTAGAAATCTATGTCGCCACATCTTACCCCCGTTCCTCATGTTACATGCTTGTGTCCTTGTCCCTTTATCAGATGGTAAAATGGGGTTGCAGCCTCTACATTAATTCATAGACAGGACATGCCACAACTGTTAGGGTATATTGATAAAGATGTGGCACGTGGTTGCAGCCATGGAGAAAAATACATAAGTCTTCAGTTATGGCATGCTGTCACAGCTTTTCTCTGATTTTGGGACCCATGGACTAGGGTGTAAGAAGAAAACCTTCCTGGTGTGCTGGGAATGTGCCAGTTGTCCTGTACTCAACAATACTGTACTGTAGTTCTGGCTTGTTGCAGGGAGAGTGGGAGAAGAAATAATACAGACCTGATAGCCCTGGAAATTTTGTAAATCTGCATTCAGTGGGATTGACCTTCAGTGTGGAGTGTAAGGGAGGCAACGCCACAAGGCTTCTTATTATACTTGTTTCAAATAGGGGAATGTCCATGTCCTCCAGGGTAACAATCCACTGGGAAATAATACATTTCTTATGTCCTCTCAGGCACTGTGCAGCAGACCTGTGGTGGTGCAATGCCCCCAGCTCAGGCCACTCAGTGCTTGGCGCGATTTCCTCCCACCTGGGCTGCATAATAACCCAACATAAAACAGGAGAGAATGCAAAGGGCAACGGACTAGAACGTTATGGCAACCCCTTAGTGCACCTGGTTTCCGCGTCCCCTATTGCTTGGAAACAGTGTTGATAATCAATCACCCCATGACAGTATCTGGATCATGGCCCAAAGAGGGGAAGTTCAGAACTTCAAGATCTAGCAAGTTTTGGGCTTGCACAACTGGTGGAAAGTACCAGAATATCCCATTGCCTGAATTGGGCCAGAGTGGAAAAGTACCTGACGAAAGTCAATTATCTCAGGCTCTATAAATAGTTACTCTAGTGAGACGCTTTGAGCTCTCCTGGATCGCAGTGGGCTGTGACCAGCATCTCCCCTGAATTGGGATGCTGCTCACGTAAACACCTCGAGGGTTAAAGGGCCAGGGTGAGTCAACCTTCTCAAGTCTCGGTTATCCCCCCTGTAAGAATGCCGATACATTGTGAGTATTTACTCTAAACCCAGTAAGAGTGAAATTTTAACTATAGGCTAGCCTCTCTTTCATCCACCTCTCGATCTATCTATGTGTTTCTGATATACACATTAGCGTTTACGAGTGTGGCTTTTCATATATTTTACTGGATCCAAATATTTTCTGTCTGTTTGTGTGTGTGTGAGGAGTCGAAAGGGGCACCCATCGGCTCACCGCAGTCACCTGCTGTGAAGGGACCTTGGTCTTAGCAGTTAAAGACCTGGGTGGGGTGTGTGTGTGACTCCTTGAATGATGAGTGTTTATATGTTTTGGTGCTTATACAAATATATCGATTTAGGATACCCTACAGTAAGTTAGTGTGAATCACGTCATTTTTGAATATACATTTAAGTTGCCATTCAATTATTTTGTTAATCACCTTGTAAATGATTAAATTGGTTAATGATTAAGTGCTGCTAAAAATTTAACCCCTTGATTTACCTCAAACTATTAATAAATTTTGAACTGCTGCTAAATCAAAACCGTGTCAAATATTTTCATCCATGACAAGACCTCTGTCACGCCACCTTGAAGCCCCTGCTAAGTTTATGCGTGTGGTCAGAAGCTGTTTTGTCACTGGTTTGGGGGATAATTGACTTGATTCTTCGCTGCATCCTTTCTTCTGTGCACAATGGGTGTAACATATTACTGGATGGGAGAGGGAGCAATGAATAGCTACTTAAGTGCATTTACATACCCTGTGCCTAAGAGTATCTTAAGTGTGGAGAACAAGGGCCAATGGGCCGGGTCTTGTCCACATTACACACTCAGCACTCCTAGAGGGGTTCAGTAATCCAGCTATCACGAAAACAGAATGAGTTGGGGATAGAAGAAAAATACACTAGATGAGGGTGTTGCACAACTCAGAGTAATTGGTGGTTGAAGGGAAACTGTTACCAGTTTTACCTGGAGAAGTGTTATTTGATCAATGCCATCGTCTTGGAGGGAGAGATGTGATAAGGGCATCAGAAACATATCTTGGAAAAATATGCCTGCTTTCCTCCTGTTTCTGATAAGCAGTGCCTGTTCTGGTTTTTAGATTAATATCACACCTGCTATACTGAAGGGTCATAAATTTCTTCACGTACATTGTTCCAGCATTGAAATGTACCCACCTTGAAAACACTTTGTCCAGGTTTCAGAATTTGACCCGGGAAAACATTTGGAGATACAACCTAACACGCAGAACACAGATCAGAGCTAGTTTATTCAAAGACAGATGGAAGTAATTCCTTAAAAAAATAAGAGTTCAGGAAGTGCTCAGTTTGAAGACTATAGTTGCCCTGAAAAAGCAGAGAGCATACTGGATTAGACAGCAATAGAATGATTATTCTTTGACATTCTTTTAGCAGACAGAAGGTGACAATTTCTTAGATATTTTTTGTGTTAGTTTGCTGAGATTTTCCAAAAGCTTTCCTGATATGCTTTTGGTAAAATTTTCATTTAAGAACATAAGGAGTTACCATATTGGATCAGACTTGTGATCCATCTGGTCTGGTAGCCTGTCTACAATAGTAACTAGTACCAGACATGTCAGAAGAAGGTGCAAAAACCACACAGTTGACAGAGGTCATTTCATGTCTTCCCTTGTAGTCAGGGCACAATAAATGGATTTTTAAACCTTTACAATACTTTGTCTGCATTAACTGTTATAATTCCGGATATCTTTATTATTGCTGCAAATGGTTGGTCCTGCTAAATCCTTTGCCAGAAGGCTTCCAGTGTTGGTATGTTTCACAGCCCAACAACACTGGAAAAAATACTTTCTTTCTTAATTTTACATTTGTGGCCTTCTATTTTCATTAACTGATGCTTTTATCAGTCAGTGTCTTGCTGCACCATTTAATGTCTTACGATACGTGGACTCCTTATCTTCCTTTTGTACCCCAGGCATTGCTTCGTGTTCATTTCTTGCACTCATCCTCTTTTTACCTTTCTAGAGTAATTTCTGTAAGTAAGCCCATTTCTGTCCCTTTTGGTATGAGACTTTTCCCTGTCTCCCATAATTATCATCCTCCTTTGAATGTACTGTAGCAGATTGCAGCAGGAGGCCCGCTTGATCCCAAGGGTCTCTTCCAACCTAGACANCTAGCAGATTGCAGCTTGATACAAAACACAGCATAGGGAAAAGACGGAAAAGACAGGAGCAGAGGGGTCACCTGAGAGTATGAGACTTTTCTTTTCAGAAAGAGGTTGGGGAAGAATAGGACATGAGCTCAACTCTGTCCTGCAGAAAGTGGAAGAAAGAAGTCCTAGGTGAGCTGGAGAACAGTCTCCAAGAGCAGCCACACAGGGTACCCTGATCTCTACTACCTGTCATCTGCCTTGGCTGGGAACACTGTGATACCAACCCAAATGATTTCAGGAATGGAGAACTTTTCCAGCAGTACTGATCAATGACCGAAAGGAAAACATGACTATCATCCCAATAATGAGCGAGCCTGAAAACCTTGTATTCGAGGCTGCTCAGAATGAGCAAGTTCTGAATCTTATTCCTGACTGTGCTTACTGCTGTGTGTTTCTTGAGCTACTTTCTGACCAGAAGGGATTAATTCTCGGATTTAGAGCTCTTAAACAAATCCCAACATTGAGAGTTAAAAAACAAATCTCCAGATTTTACCAACTTCATTTTATTTCCACCAGCTGAGACAAACTCTTACAAGAATCACTTCCAAGCTGCTGTCATTACCACTGCTCAGCACCCAAGTACCGAAAGTAAACACCGTCAGAGGGCTGTGCACAAAAGAGGTGCCATTGTGAAATCTGTTCTGAAGGCAAATTTGCATATCTCTCTCCGTTTCTTCTTAAACTGAAGAATAAGACTAAATTTTTAAAGAAAGACTCAATGTTTTCCTATGGGACTGATTTTTTTGGCAGGGAGATGTAGGAATGTTTGCCAGTTTTGCTTTCATAAAGAGTTTTCACAAGTGTAACCAAAGGACTGTGGTAACATCAACTGAGCAAATCAATTACAAAGCAGAAGAGGGAAAGGATTCCATTTTTATGTGTATTTACTCATTCATGAGTACAATGACACAAGTAAATGAAGATCCACAAAATATTCATTCATTCATTCAGAGGAAGGACTGTACAATGAGTAAAGGATACTGGAGAGCAGAAAGACTGAGGAGGGTTATCTCTTGAATCCCTTCTTTTGACAGCACAATTCTAAATTGTCATTATTTTTAATTATTGGTTTTAATGGATGCTAGCTAATTCCAATACAACATAGGGAAAGACACAGAAGATCTATTTCAATTAGTGCATATGAACAGTAGAGCTGATATGTCTACATTCAGGTTTTAGCATTAAACTGTTAAAAATTCCAGCTTAAATCTACCTTAGTTGTTGGGAGACTTCCAAGATGTAGAGTTTAGCAGGATCCAGGAAGGTTATTAACACTGATATAGATAAAATCCATCACAAGGGCTTATAGTATGACTAGACATTTAGGTTATAAAAGGTGTCAAACCTAAGGATTTCAAGACTTTTTGAAAATGACATGTTTGCTTCTGAAACAAGATTAAAAGTTGAATAAAAATTTAGTTTGCTTTTATTCTGTTGCAAAAATGTTTCAGTTCAATAACACTGAAAATATTGTCTTTTTTTCCTTATTTTCCTCCTATTTACTTCTATACTATAGATTTGAGATGCAGGTTGAAATATTTTTTTAAAATGTAATAGTGTGTTTGTAGTTGATCATTTACTGATGTAAAATTATAAATGAAGCTCAGTTTTATTATTAATAACTGATAAGACTTGTTTTGCCATTGCTCACTGGTTGGTCTAATCAGTTATCTGCAATTTAGTTAACACTTTCGTGTACAGCTCCTTAAAACAAAAGCATGGAGGAACTGAAATAATGCAAAATGTAATGTGCTGGAGGACTATCACCAATACTAGATGTCTGTGCCTGTAGGTATTAGAAAGTAAGAAAAGAAGAGTGGGAGCCTGTGGGCATGTGAGAGAGAATGATGCCTAAAACACTGCACACACACAGGTTTACATGTGACATAGACTTCATCTGAAAAATCATCTACAAGATTGCAAAGACAGGTTAGGAAATATCAGAATCAAAGCTATTACCGCAACCTTAATTTGACACTTCAGTACTATGAAAGTTGCATGATATTTGTTTATACAGTCACTGGGGTTTTGCTTGCTTGTTTTAGTACTTGGCCTTGTCCAGTTCACAGACTACCTGGGACTGGCCGAATTCACTGGTCTTTGAGATTTTGCTTCTTCTTGTTAAGTATACAACAAGAGACCTTCATTACGGACCCTTTTCAAACTCTCTCCTAAAACACAAAGCAATATTAATTTATGTCTGTTTTTTTTCAATGCACTTGTTCTTCCATCTGTTAGCGTTCACAGTAATTTTGAATCTATTTTTACAATACCTCTCCAAGCTGACAGGCAGAGGAGGCTAATGTCCATCCTGCAGGTGGTGAACTGAGTCAAAGTTTCGATCCATTTTGGATGCCCCTAAGACTTTATTTTATGGAGTATTTAACATTATGTAACACACGTAGCTAGAGCTCAGCTTTCACTGACTCTGTTTGTACTGCTATGTGCTCTTTGCTTCTGCAGGTCAAATTTCAAGGCGTGAAACAGATGGACAAGAAACAGGAAAAACACAACTAGTGTGAAAAACTGAAAATACTGGGCAAGAATGAATTTTCATGTTTGAAACAGTTTCCTACTCTCGCTCTGAACTTCCCCGTATGAAAATACTTGCACTCAAATGCCCGGGAACGACCTCATGTAAGAGGACGTGCTGGACAACTTGAGTAATACGGAGAGTTTCCTGCCCTGGCCATAACATGCATTCATTAGTATCAGCATTCATGACAGGTTGCTGCAGTCAGGGGATGCTGCTGCAGTGTCAGGGATTTTGTTAGGTGGAAGGTACTGCATACAAAAGGTTAATTTTACTAATTAGTGGATGATAGATTAGGACCGTGAATAGCTGCAGAGAACATCGATATGAACATTGAAGAATGTCCCCAGGGCCATTTAATCTAATTCAGGAGTCAGAGTAATAGCTGAAGTAAAGGAAAGCCTGGCACCAAAATGAAGCAAAAGTCAATGAACCAGAGACAGTGGAACTAAGGTCTGACGGGTTGTTTTGGTCCAGAGATTTACAGTGATTGAACCCTAGGCAGCAACCGATAATGGACTAGGGGATTTTAAAATATTAAACCAAAATATACCACAGGACAAATCTATGAGGAAATGCCACTAGATTTTGACGAAAAGCTCTTGCATAATTAGGTCAGGTAGTGTGTTATATAGATTGTCTCTTGAGCACCATCCTGTCTGCCTTCAATCTGTGTTTTGTTCTATACTGATGGAGTCTAGCTGGATTTTGTTTTCATCAATCCAATTGGTATTGTGCCTTAATTTTGGCTTTCCTGCCATTGATCTTATTGCCTTTGCATCACAGAGAACATCTTTTTTCAGGTTGAAGCCCGATGGCGTAACAGTGAATGTGCCACTGCAGGGACTTTTCTGACTGGTAGAACCTCAGATTTGTCACTGCAGACAAAGGATCGATAATACCCTCAGCTGAGTTATTATTTAGGGGAGGTTGTCTGTCCTGAAATGAATTACTATTAATTTAAATATTTTAAAATACCAATTCAAATAATTTGTTTTAAGGAGAGGGAAAATAAACTTTTTATTTTACCAAATTAGTTCATTGGGTTTTATGTAAATGACATTTTTGTTCAGGAAAATGTTACTTTTCTATTTCAAGAAATTATTATTTTTCAATATTGACTATTTTTTATAGGTTCCAGATGTAAGACTATGACTTTTAATAAGCATTTTTTTCTATCCCCTTATGTGTGTCTTCTAGTTTAATGTCCTTTCTTTCCTGCTATTAATTCTCCTCTTTTTCTATCTTCTCTGTACTTGGGTTTTTTGGGGCACAGAAATTATGGACGAATTCTGATAAATTTGGGGCCAATATTTTGTGTTCATTAAGCATGCTGGATTAGGATGCACTCCCACAGAAACCAGTGACAAAAATCTCTAACGTTGGTGAGGGCAATGTGTGATCTGGAGAAAAAAACGCCGCTGCCACTACCACCATCAACAAAAAGAGTTCGAAAGAAATGGTCTGTAATTATATGCACTTTAGAACTGAAATGGTTTTCCAAGTGCTTGTAAAGTCTTGTAAAGTGCTTGTAAAGTCTACCAGCCAGTCAGTAATTCCTCACCTTTCCGTATCTTCCATAATTCCTATTTTCTGCTGTCCCATAATGAATCCGTCTGGAGAAGAGATGTTTTATCAAACCTATGCCTATGGAAAGACATAAATATTCTGATACAGATTTTGATGTTACTACAATAAAGATGGATGGCCAATACTGGATTTCTGTATTGCCATTTTCAACTGGAAGTACCTACCAGAGCGGTATTAAAAATTGTTCAAAACATGAAGAAATAAAACTTCTGAGGAATAAATGTTGCAATTGTTTTGCACTTCTGATGAAAAAAAAAAATCCCATTTTTGGGGGGTACTTTTTAAACTAATGAATTAAATCTCATGTCAACTTCTTAGATAACCCAAGTATAGGGATACATATATATACTTATACACTCATACATATACATATGTAATCTATATATATATAAATTCAGAGGGAAGAATAATTACAGAGTTAAAGGTCTGAGAGTACAACTGACAGTGCTTGGCAATACAACTCTGTCTAGCGATTATATATTATATTTACGTGGCAAACTACTACCTACAGTATCTGAGGGTAAGTTTGCATGCAAGAGCAATGCATAACTGAGTATTGAACTGTACACAGGTAAATCGCCGTGTTTCCAGGCAAAGTGAGATGGCTGATTTTTAATGGAATGAGAAGTACAACATCATTACAATAAATTAGATCTGTTAACAACGTTAAATTTCATCCTTGCTTTTTTGTTTGTATGCCATTTTTTTAAAGAAAGGATGAAAGATTCTCACTATTACACAATTTATTTGAAGGAATGAATCAAATCCTACTATTAAAGCATGATGCACACAGGCATGGTACATAAAACCTTGCCTTGGTGACGGCAAGGTTTCGAAAATAATTTTCACAAAACAGGGACCCCCTCCTCTAAAGTCATATAAAGATTCTGATCCATTAAGTTGTTTTTCACAATCACAGTGCTCCTTTTCTGCACTAGGTTTCACATTCCTTTTTCCCTTCTGAAAAAACAAACAAACAAACACATTTTTCACTGGCATTTCAATGAACATTAGAACCAACTCGGAGAGAAAAGCAGCAGCGAAAGGTGGCGCATGTGCTGCTCCCTCTTGTAAAGAGAGTCCCAGATCCTCCTGCGACAGACAGCATAACACACAGGGAGACGCACTCACCGGGTCTGGGTTTGTTTTGTTTTCAGTTACCTCCTGCAACCTTTGCCTCCATTGTGGAGACAGGATTAGAACCACTGGTTCGTGACACTGTTATCAGAAATACCACCTCCTTTCTCCTCCCGAAGCCAGCATGTAACAAACGCTAATGTGACAGGACACTACAAGTGAACTGGTTCTGGAAGGTACCTTCAAAGATGGGACTTCTATGTTTAACACAGTTTCACATGGGTTTGGAGAAACCCCTTCTCCATTTCTAGAGGGCTGAGCTACTTACTGGCTATTTTACTGTCAAACAACAAAAATCATATGAAAGTCGATAAACAATGGATGGGCTTTTCCTCCAAAAAGCCAAGCACCAGCTGTTCTGCTGGACTCCAGAGCAGTCATGCCTTCAGTAAGCCCGGAGCCCTGGGGAGCTATGAGCGCTGGAACCGCTCTCCCAAAAACCGAAATCAGGTTTCCCATGTTGGCATAAATGCTTGGGTATTAACTTACTTATGTAAAGCTGGCATTTTGGATTTACTTTTTTTCTCACATATTAGTCAACTGTAAGGAAAGAAATAGTCTTCGAAAGATGCTGATGGGTACAATTTGGTAGACGCTTTGCCTCTACCGGATGGGTACCGGGATCCCGTGTGGCGGTGAGGGGATGCGCTGGACAGCCCCGCCGCTCCTGCTCCCACCCCGCTGCACCCAACACGTGTCACCGCACCGCGCCGCCGTTCCCCCGTTCCCCCGTTAAGCAGCAGCCAACTTTTCGGGGCGCTGCAGCAAACCCCGAGTAGCACAACCAGCCCGGAGGGGCCGACACCCGTTACCGCCCCCCGCCCCGTTTCAGAACACGCCTCCCGGCGCCCCACGGCGGCTCCTACGCTGCCGCACAACCCCCCCGCGCTGCCCGCCCTGCCTGCCCCCTGCTCGCCTGCCTGTACTCTGCCTGTCTGCCTGCCCACCACACCTGCCCACCCTGCCTGCGCGCTGCCCGCTCTGCCTACGCGCCCTGCCGGCGCGCTGCCCGCCCTGCCTGCCCCCTGCCTGCCTGCCTGCCCGTCCCGCCGGCGCGCTGCCCTCCCCATCTGCCCGCCCTACCTACGCGCCCTGCCTGCCTGCCCGCCGCACCTGCCCACCCTGCCTGCGCGCTGCCCGCCTCACTGCCCTCCCTGCCTACGCGCCCTGCCCGCCCCCTGCCTGCCTGCCCGCCCCGCCGGTGCGCTGCCCCCCGCTGTGCGCTGCACCCCCTGCTTGCGCGCTGCCCGCCCTGCCTGCGCGCTGCTCCCCTGCCTGCCTGCCTGCCTGCCCGCCCTGCCTGCGCGATACCCTCCCTGTGCGCCGCCCTCCCTGCCTGCCCGCCCTGCCTGCGCGCCCTACCCGCCGCCACAGGGGGGCGCCCTGGCCCCCGCCCCGCCCTGGCCCCGCCCCTCGAGCCCCGCCGCCGCGGGGGCTTTCCGTCCCGGGAAGGCGGTGGTCGGGGGGCGGTGTCGGCGGCTGCGGCCCCGGCGGAGCGGCGGGCAGCGGAGGAGGGGCGGGGGAAAGGAGTAACGCCGCGGCTGCGGGGAGAGCGTGCGGCCCCCGCCGCAGCTCCCGTGGCTGCCGGCCTGCCCGCTACCTGGTGGTGATGATGATGATGATGATGATGATGATGGTGATGGTGATGATGATGATGATGACGATGACGTCAGGAAACGCCTTTCTTGCCCGTGCAGTGCTTCGTGCGCCCACCGGCGGGTGTTTTGCAGGTGTTGCCTGTCCCGCAGGCTGCTGCAGTGCGTGTGTGGCGACACTGGAACCAGTCAGTCTAACTCGCGTGTCGCTCCGAGGCTCTTTAATTCGAAGCTGGGAGGGCACCTGCGTGCTGGAAGTTCTCCCTTTTCGTGAGGCCGCTGACTGCTGCGATACACCTTCTACCTGCAGACTTGCTTCTGGTTCTCCCAGAAAGCCGTGAGTTAGCCCAGGCCGTCACCGGCGTTAAGAGGATATACTACAAAGGAAGATACGGGCTGTGAGGTTGCAGCTGCGGTGCCCGCGAGAAAGAGCAGGTTGCCTGCCTGCCTTGGGGACAGGCAGCCATGGTGGCCTTGGGTGGTTTCTTGGACTTCCTACCTCCATAAAGCTGCCTCAGTTTAAATTAAAAGCAGCTCCAAGTTCAGCGGGTAATTTCAGCTTGGGATCTGCAGTGCTCAGACGAGATTGTTGAGTCGGGCGAGCGTGCGCTCCTCGCGTAGTCATGGTCGCAAAAAATTCTGTTGACCTTGATAATGACAGCCAAATGATTTGCGATACGCCTTCAGCGTCGCTCTGCCCTTACAGCTTTTGGCTTGACTATCTAAGCAAATTAGGGTGAGGTGACAGGGCTGTGTGCTTACGTGTGTGTACATATAAACACATCTGTCTCTTCCACCCACTGTCCAATCCCGACCAATTCAGGTTATAGGTCAGAGATGTTGAAGTTAAGCATTTTAGGCGTGTTTTGTGGAAAGAGTTAGTCTAATATAGAAAGAGACTGTACTAGTCTACAGCTCAGAAAAAGCCTGTGGTTGCCACCTCCATACTCTCTTATTAGACAGCAGAGAACCCACACCTTGCAGCATTAATCTGTAGCAAATCAGGCCGCTACATTGGTCCTGCTGCTCTCATAAATACTGTTTGGGGTTTTTTCATTTTTTTGCATCTCTGGGAGAACTCAAAGACTTAAGAGCAGAAGAATCTCATCAGAAGCAAGGGCACTGCGTCTCTTCTGGTTCCCTCCCAATGAGAAGACAGTACCTGCCTGGAGACACAACCTGGACTAAGCAGGGCAGGAGAGAGGTTAGCTCAGAAATAAAGGAGAAAGGAAACGAGAGGAAAATACAACATATTTTGCCAGTTGTCAAAGACTGCTGCGCCTGAGCTTGGAAAAGTGATAGAGCTCAGAGAATTGGTCATTGGAAAAGGCTGGGACTCCCCACACTTAGATGGATCATGTACTAAAAATGCTTAGTTTTGTAAAGCGACTCTAGATTAGCTCTGATTATACATGTCTGTGTGTAGGCATTGTGCTCAGTTGGAGCAATCTCTCTTCTCCTGTCTTAAGTGGCAACACCTCGAAAGACTTAGAAAATTAAAGATTTAAGATTAATGAAATTAAAGAGTAAAGAATTTAAGATTAAGATTAAAGAAAACTAGATGTGAAGAATATATTAAAATATGAAGAAGAAAAACCCAGAAGTTCTCAAAACACCAACTGGTTTTGCATGGCTGTGTTTAGGCAAGATGGAGCACTGTACAAGCAGCTTGGCACAAGGATAATTTTTTCGAGAGTTCTTAACTGACTTGAAATTTCTTTTTCAAATGCAACCTTGAGCCCAGGTTTAAGTGAAAGTCAGCAATGCTTATCCTGCTATATCCTTTGAAAATTCAGGCTCTGGGCAATGTGGATTCTAGACCTTTTCAGAGAGAAGAATCAGCTCTGCTCTGCTGCAAGGCAGAGGGAAGATCCCCTTCTGCAGGTCCCAGGGAGAAGGCAGATCCCGTTCTCTGGGTCAGGGAATGATCTGTGATGTGTGGGTTCACTCTGTGCTGTTAAGGGACGCGCCAAGTTCTCTGAGATGCTTTGGGTGTTGTGGTCTAATTCATAGTGGACGAATTCCTAGTGACTGTTTGTTATTATGATATTCCCTCTGTAATTAGTAGGGTTTGTGAGATACAGCTTCCTGGTGGCCTTGTAATTTAAGACTTTGCTGTAGTAGAATACCCATACCTAGAGAGCAGCAGCTGCTAGCAGGAATGACAGCTACAGAGCTTACCTTATAGTAGCTTTGATTTGGTGCCGCCGTTATCGCTGCTGTCTGCTGCTGCAGAATGGCTTTTGGGTTTTAGTCAGATTTCATAGGGAAACCAGGCTTGTGCAGCCACACTGCCTTTTTAAACCCTTTAAGCCCTAACATAGAAACATCACAGATGGAGTTGCATCTTAAAGATCTCGTGTCCCACGGGTTTCTTGAAAACTGGTGAGCAGATAATGCTTTTATTGCTCAGTGAAGTTCAGACATTACTTTTTCTGGTATACCTGTCAGACAGTTGTCTGAGTAGCGTGGCCGAGGCTTTGAGTCAGCCACAGTATATGATGTATCTTGCACAGCCATCGTGTAAAACAACTGGAATAGGAATATTACAAGAGAGCTCCAGAAGGCATGAGAGCTGAGGCGAGTGTAGCAGGAGGCCTTAGGCAACACAGGAGGGAGCTAACTGTCTTAGTTGGTTTAGGAGAGCACAGGAGAAAATGAAGTAAGGAGATGATTTGGGGGGAAAAAAAGAAAACCTGGGAATATCGCAGTATTGGCTGTATGGGACAAGAAAAGGAAATCAATATGCCACCATAGAAGATCCGGAAAACATAGAATAAAAAGCTGGAAGAGGGCAGGCTTTCTGTTTCCTGCTACTCACAGAGCTGCTCTCTCGTGCAGATACCCCATAACAGAGTGTCAGTGGGGCACTTACGAAGACTGTGGAGATACCTGATCAAGCGCCAAAGAACAGACTATTATCTCCTGTAAAGGAAATCCCAGACGAGTGGGAGTGTCCTTGGATGCTAGGCATAGACAGTGCTCGCTTGTGTAAACGAAGTCTTAATAGATATTTGGATGCTATGGATTTTATGCAAATGCCCTACTTCCTTCTTCATGTTATTTTTGCTTAGACTGCCAGCTTTACTGTGACAGGCACTGCAGAAAGAATGGCTGTTCTGCTTTAGGAATGGCGTAGTGCAAGGGCACAGTACAAGGGTATCGGTGTCCTAGAGATACCTTCTGGTAGGAACCCTTTTTTGGCTTCCACCTCATCAGGTGGCTCAGCGCCTGTGTGCTCTAACCACTAAACTCGCATTGGAAATGGAGCAAAGGGGATAACGTGGCTTCTCACTGGGACTCCTGAAGAAGCACTTCTTACCTGGGTTTTTGCAAGTGCTGGAGCATAAATACCAGAATGGTATCTGATGGAGAAACAGGGCTAACTAGTCCATGCTGCTTCTGAGACCTGAACTAACACAGTAACATGACACTGCCCTGTGTCATGTACACACACCTTCCTGTATGGTATTAAACTGGAGCTGTCTGACACATCACCATATTCCACTGTGTGAACTTATTCTAAGAGATATACAGGAATTATCCTTTAGCCTAATAAATAGTGTGGCAGAATGACCACTGCTTCTGTGGTGGGTTGACCCTGGCTGGACATCAGGTGCTCCCTAAAGCCGCTCTGTCACCCCCCTCCTCAGCTGGACAGAGGAGAGAGAATATAACGAAAGGGTCGTGGGTCGAGATAAGGACAGGGAAATCACTCACCTATTACCGTTACGGGCAAAACAGACTCAACTTGGGGAAGATTAATTTAATTTATTACCAATCAAATCAGAGTAGGGTAATGAGAAATAAAATCAAGTCTTAAAAACACCTTCCCCCCACCCCTCCCTTCTTCCCAGGCTCAACTTCACTCCCGAATTCTCTACCTCCGCTCCCCCAGTGGCACAGGGGGACAGGGAATGGGGGTTGGGGTCAGTTCATCGCACATTGTCTCTGCCACTCTTCCTTGCTCAGGAGGACTTCTCACACTCTTCCCCTGCTCCAGCATGAGGTCCCTCCCATGGGAGACAGTCCTCCACAAACTTCTCCAACATGAGTCCTTCCATGGGGTGCAGTCCTTCAGGAACAAACTGCTCCAGTGTGGGTCCTTCACGGGGTCACAAGTCCTGCCAGCAAAGCTGCTCCAGCGTGGGGTCCTCTCTCCATGGGGTCACAGGTCCTGCCAGAAGCCTGCTGCAGCGTGGGCTTCCCACGGGGTCACAGCCTCCTTTGGTCACATCCACCTGCTCTGGTGGGGGGTCCTCCGCAGGCTGCAGCTAGATGTCTGCTCCACCATTAACCTCCATGGGCTTCAGGGTGACAACCTGCCTCACCATGGTCTTCACCACAAGCTGCAGGGAAAGCTGCTCCAGCCCCCAGAGCACCTCCTTCTTCACTGACCTTGGTGTCTGCAGAGTTGTTTCTCTCACTCCTCTCTCCTGGCTGGTCCTGTGTATCTTTTTCCCTCTTCTTAAATAGTATTACCACAGAGGCGCTATCACCATCGCTGATGGGCTCAGCCTTCACCAGCAGTGGGTCCATCTTGGAGCCGGCTGGCATTGGCTCTATCAGACATGGGGCAAGCTTCTAGTAGCTTCTCACAGAAGCCACCCCTGTAGCCCCCCTGCTACCAAAACCTTGCCACGCAAACCCAATACACATAGGTAATGCTCAAAATTATTTGAAAACAGGCTTTTAATTGGGATGCACTGATACAGCCTTGATACTTCAAGTGTACAGCTATGGGTCAAAGCGAGCTCAAGGTCTTACAGCAGTACAAGCAAAGATGCCTGGGCTGGGGTGCTCCTGCAGGGCAGGGGGAGGTTGCGCGGGGGTGGCAGAGATGAGTGCTCCAGAGTTGTGGTTCCTGCTGCTGGCGGAGGGAGGGGAGATGCCGAGGATGCCACTGCTGCTGCAGAGAGGGCCCTTTACCTCTGCTGCCACCACACACCCCTTCTTCCCCTGCAGTGGCAAGAACAACCAGGCTTGGATAACGTAGCCACTGGGCCATACGTTATGCACTATCCCCATCTATCTGTTCCTTAGCAGCTCTCTACTTTGCTTCTGCCAAGAGCCAGCTCTGTTTCTCACAGATAGAATGATGGTTTTCACAAAGATTGTATTTAGCAACGTTCCTGCCTTGAGGAAAGATTACAGAAAAAGAGAAGAAAAGCTGAGAGAAAGCAGGTAAAATCAGCAATGCTTGTCCATGTATAATGCCTGTATCTCCATTCAGCCTCAGTTGTCCAGCCTGCCACATGTAGAGAATTTGCGCAGTAGCTGTTCCAGCTGTTCCTTTACTCCCGTGGGGGGACATCAAGGCCACAAGATTCACAACACACTTTGCACTCCTGTAGCCATGGCACAGCAGGATCAGATAGGGGCAAATCCATAAGTGTGCTCAAATGCTGTGGTTTTCCATGCGACACTCTCTCTTTTTAATCTGTGGATGTTGCAGGGGTTTTTCTCTCTCTCAGATTAGCCCTATAAATTCCCTTCCTTTCAATACAGCTATTCCCTTACATGAAATGGAAAGGCAAAGTAAGTGTCCTGTTTTGAGATAGAACAAAACCAATTTTCTTTTCAGTAATTTTACCTTTTTTTTTTTTTACAGCAGTTCTCAGGCACAGGTCAGTCTAACGTGTCGATGCCGATCTTCACCCCCTGGTCATCACCGTACCGCTCAAGCAGTATCGCTTGGCTTGTTCTGTTGACAATGTGCCAGTAAATCCCACATAGTTCATGAGTTCGTATGTGNTTTGGCTTGTTCTGTTGACAATCCCACATAGTTCATGAGTTCGTATGTGAGTAATAGAGGAGTAAGTCAGCACCTGAGGGCTTCCCATTTCATGCTCGTCAGTCTTGGCAGAGGCTGGTCCTTTTAGGCTTCTACTATGTAAGTGGCAGTGCTAAAAGCACAAGTACCTACTGTTACTTTTTTTGCCCCTTTTGAACACTGGTGCTGTAAAGGGGCACACATGAGCAAGTTTCTGGGGAAGGGAGAAGAGGACTTTGTTTGCACAGTGGTTTTTTGTGTTCATAAAGTGCTCTGAAATCCTCAGAGATAAACCACTGCACTCCTCAACCTTAATCACCATAGTGCAGAAAGTTGTATTTCTTATGGTTTTCTGCCTAATGAATAAGACATGAGATGTGGGCATGGTTTGGTTTTTTTACTATTAGTATCACGATTAAAGGCAAAGAAGCAGTTTTCAGAGCTGGGCATGTAATAGTTTGTGATTTTCCATTTTTTTTCCCCCAAGGCTGCTTTTGTGAAAGCAAGCCAAAGGCACGGTGACAAGCCTGGGTCCGTCTAAGGACATGTCAGAGTTACTGCTCCGTAGGACACCAGGACCTCCCAGGATTTCAAGTCAAACTTGGGGAGAGAGTTAGGAATCCCAGCCCTCTTGGAGGGGTTGATGTAACCGCAGGCAGGACTGAGGAAATCTAGGTTGTAATTGGGAAAGCCACCAGCGGAGGTCAGTGTCTCCCAGAGACAGACTCTCCCCTTTTCCTGCTGCAGAGCCGGCGCCCGCGGCGGGCGTGAGCTGCTCGGGGTGACATGGGTGCATGCGGCTCCCACCTACCTGTTTGTCCCCATTTCATTGCACACCCCAGTGTCCTAAGCAGCTGTGCTTCACACCGGTCTCTCCCGGCTGAGGTTCTGCCCTGCTTTACGACATGGTATTTTCTCCCGACGCTGTTTCCCAGCTTGAAGAACGCCTGAGACCGGTACGTAATTGATCTTCACGAATGAAGAGTGATTGCATATCACAGTCACCAGACTGCACCTGCGTGTGCAGGTACAGAGCTGGAGGCCTCCCATCCTGCGGCATCAGCCCCGCGTCCTTTGGGAATGCTTAGTAGGTGCCATCCTCAGAGAACCCAGGAGGAAGCGCTTTTCAGGTGGCAAAATATGGACCTCGGCATAGAGTTAGTCATCTAAATGGTTTTGTTTTCTGAGAGGAGAAATAGGCTCCTCCAAGGAATGGTTCATCTCACTGGGAGCACTAGAAGTGCCATGTTACTCTGTTAACCATAAAGGGTATGTAGGGGGAACTGTTACCGAGATGCAGACCTCCAAGTTTAGGTGAAAGAAGTCTCACCCGTAGCTTCAGGGACATGAGCATGAGCTGTTCAGCCTTGATATTCATCCTTCTCACAACCAAAGTGCTTCTGGAGTTCACCAAGAACAAAACTTTCCAGTACCTGGTGCACCTTTAGGATAAAATGCAGATTTCAGGTGTCTCCGGAGTCAGGCAGCATACGAGTGTGGATGTTTCAGGTTAACTATATGCCCCTCATTCTGTGTGAGTGCAATAAAAACAGACCTCTTTGCATGGTATTCTTTATGCAAAGACTGTATAAGACTCTACCACAAGCCAGACCAATTTCAAAAAAGACAGTGTTGCAACACCAAAACCAAGCCAGAAACCCAAATCTTTGTAGGGAAAATCACATGTGGTTAAAACCTAACTACTTTTTTATCCAGTTTGCTAAATACCTGTCCATAGTCGCTCTGTTTCTCCTACCCGTGTTTGTGGCTGGCATATTGAAAGTGCCAGGGCCGGCTCCCGGGGCAGCTGGACTTTCGGTTTCACGTGGACTTTGAGCAAAAGGGAGAAAAGTGCTCGCTAGAACACTG
This sequence comes from Anarhynchus alexandrinus, assembly GCA_008711295.1. Classification (NCBI taxonomy): domain Eukaryota; kingdom Metazoa; phylum Chordata; class Aves; order Charadriiformes; family Charadriidae; genus Anarhynchus; species Anarhynchus alexandrinus. Next base: position 843,632 of record VUYV01000089.1, read on the forward strand.
TCCCACAAACAGCTGATGTGCCACCCCCAGGCTTGTCTCTAACAAGCCTGGTTTCATCCCTTGCCCCCTCCAAATCTAGTTCAAAGTTCTTTCAATGAGCCCTGCTAACACCTGTGCAAAGATCCTTTTCCCCCTTAAAGACAGGTGTACCCCATCTGTCGCCTGCAGGCCTGGTGTCATGTAAACCAACCCATGATCAAAAAACCCAAAATGCTGCTGGTGACACCTGGCTCCGAGCCAGGTATTGATCTGTTGGGTCCTCCTGTTTCTTCCCTCATCGTTCCCTGCAACTGGAAGGACAGAGGTGTATATATATAAGGTGTGTGTGTATATATATATATAAAAAAGAGGTGTATATATGTACAAGGTATATATAACTGTCAGGGCCCAAGCACATTCCCTGCCACCCCCAGCAGGGTCTGGCTGCCCAGCTGAGGGTCAGCTTTGCTAGCTCGGCTGCATCAGACACACACAAACTCTCACAAGGATTTGCAGAGCCCAGAGGAGAAGGAAGTGGATGACAGCGGACGTATGAAATGTGGCCAGTAAGAGAAAGACTGAAAGAATGGGGTCGTTTAGTCTGGAGAGGAGAGACACTGCCACAAAGGAGGAAATGAGCCTTTCCTTTTTTGTGGACTCAGTAATAGGCTCGAACCAGAAGTGAAACTTGGCTACTAGAAAAAAGTTTCTCGCGGCAAGCAAGGAGATGTGTTGGGGTGCGCTGCAGGGCTCTAAAAAGTCCAGTGCTCAAGCTTGAAAAAACAGGTTAGGCAAATGTCTGATGGGAATGGTTGTGGCATACTTGGTCCTGCCTTGGCCAGCAGGGTGGCAACAGTCTCTCTCAAATCCTTCCCAGCCTGTTTCCATCCATTGGTAAGTCATAAATCCTATGAGCTTCATACCTCAGACTCTATTGACAGAAAAAAATAGTTTCAATCAAACAAGTTTTGTCTTTTTGTCTTTTTTTTTTTTTTNTTTTTGCTTACATGGGGAGTCTTCTAAAGTTTAAACTTTTTCAAGTATTTAGGCAGCTTATCTCCTACCAAAATTAGTGGTAATTCATCATCTATCTGGGGATTAGCAGGAATTCATCATCACATGCAACCAAGGTGTGCGTTTCCACACTTATTTCCAAAGGTTGTCTTTACCATAGCGTGCACTAAGAACAAAACCACAGTCTTCCTTTCTGTCTTCACCACATACACACACATAGACCCCAAAGGCGACAAAGAGATTGGGAAATAATATTATGAAATAAAGTCTGTGTCACTCCTTTTTCTTCTATAAAGGATGTCAACTCCTCTGTTTAATTTGCCTTGGCTACCTGTTGAGCACGCTTGCGTGATGGGAAAGTCAAAGAGCACAGATCTAGCACATGCAAACTAAATGACATCCAGCATAGCTGCAGCATGTGAGGAATGGGGTCATGGTTGCTCATTTTGTGATCACTTTTCTTGTCCTGTTCTGTACAGAAGTTGGTTAGGCAGGGATTAGGTAGAATAATCCTTCTTATCCATATGCTTTAAAATCTTGGCTGTCACAGACACAAGATCCTGGCACTGCTGTAATGAAAAGAGAGACTTTTCCCGCTCTCTTTCTCTATTCCTGCACTTAGTTTGGGATCAGAAATAAGGCAGCTCCCTCTAGGTGGTGAAGATTTAATGCCTCCTTTCCGTTGCAAAATTCTTACATTTATTTTACTACTCTAGAAATATGAGATTCACAGAGAGTGTTCCCTGAGTCCTATTTGCAGATAAGGGACAACCATTAAAAATAGGAAAAAAAATATTGATATTGGAGAAAAAAAAAGTGAGACTGGGTGTTTAGTTGAAAGCTACCAGGAAAACTGACATTCATCCTGGCAGAGATACAGTAAACTGCCATGCACAGGGATGGGAAACAGATTAGGAGGACCCTTGGTGGGAATGACAGGATGAATCACCTCCCTTGCAGGAAAAAGTCCAGAGTCATCTTTGACTGTCTTGAAACCAGTGATTTAAGAATTCCTTCATCCCTGCCTCTATAATCAAAAGAATGTTTAATAAATCATTTTTGTATTAATTGGATTAATTGTCCTGGCCTCCTTGCAAAGTGTTGTGAGCAACATCACTGTAAAATCCTACATAAGAAATAGCTCGTCCTCATCTTTTTTATTAGGAAAAGAAATGGCTGTTCACTCAGTGTCTTACTTAGTATTTTGCAAGGCAAAAAGACAAACAGGCAGAAAGGTTTCTGATTTGTGGCTTGGCTTTTGATTAGAGGTTACTAAGCAACACTAGCCTGATCTTAGCCCTACATTCCTCCTTGGAAAGCAATGTCTGTTAATGCTCAGGTCAATACTGGGCTTATGTATACATTCAGCTGACATCAAAGGCATGCATGGGTGCGAAGAAGATCGTGCTTTGACTTCCTAACTTACAAGACTTTAAACAATTACATGGCCCATATTTTGTTTGTGCTCATATTTGTGGCCTCTGATCACATGTACAGGAACAAGAAGATGCTGGGAGAAGGTAGGCAATTCTGTGATTTTCAGGGAGAGGTTAACCCAAACATATGGTTTATAGAGCATTGTTTGGTTGGTGCAGCCATCACCCTGCCCAACATTGGCATGCATTTTGTTTCTGATTCAGAAAAGCAACAGTGCTATTTCCCTCCATTTGTTGTTCTTCATTACTTGCTTCCTCCCATCCCGTGCCCTGCAGCCTTCGCTCTTCTGTTAGGGATGCCAGCCTCATAGAATCATAGAATCATAGAATCATTTAGGCTGGAAAAGACCTTTAAGATCATCGAGTCCAACCGTAAACCTAACACTGCCAACTCCACCACTAAACCGTGTCCCTAAGAACCACATCTACGCCCCTTTTAAATACAGAATCACAGAATCACAGAATAGTCAGGGTTGGAAGGGACCTCTGGAGATCATCTAGTCCAACCCCCCTCGCCTGTTCGTTCCTCAGGTTTATCTGTACGTGGGCTTGGGCTTCCCAGTGACAGGGCCTCCTGGGATATGTCATAGAAATACTAATGCAAGAATTACTGAGGTGAATTATACTGAAATAAAGTGAGACTTACTTAGGTGTTCTCCCTAAACACTTTTTTCCACAAGCAGTATTGCCTGTCACCTCAATGATGCTGCTCTCAGCCACAGTTGCTAACCTGCCCTGAGGCCTCGGCAAAAAACCTTAATGAGCATTGTAAGATACCCCTCTAGGATTTGGAAGAGCACTAAACAACTTCAGCGCAGACAGTCTTCTGGAGTCGTTCAGGAGGAAACATTTTCCCACAGTTCATTGGGATCACAGGGTAATTCGTCTTAATGGAGTGAAAGAGCCACGGGATATAGCCCCAGAAATCCCAGCAAGTGCTGACACGGTAACTCATGTAGCGCTTTGTGGAGTGGCCGCCCTCACCAATTACCTAAATTAACTCAGCAAAGACTGCTCACACATGGAGAAAATCCTCCCTGACCTGATTTGTAAGGGTGTTTAAATCATTCCTTAGGACCCACCTTTGCTAATATGCCTCTATAAAACGAATTGCTGAAACTCGGAGAAGGTGGTATACTCTACCTATTTGTGATACCTTACAAACGTTGATGTGCTCATTATGACAGAACTGGCTGGTAGTGACTTCTCTTTCATGTGCCAAGTGTGGGCTGTTAGTGACTTATATAAAAGACTTTCAGCTCAAAAAAAATTTATAACCATTTTATAAAATTCTATTGCCATCAGTATAACAGTCTTCGCAATTTAACAAAGAGAAAGCCCATAGGCTAGAAAAATGCCCCCTCACTGCTAATAAACTTGGATTAAATGCATACAATTTAATTAACTCACTTAATTTCATAAAGTTCCATTCTAGTTTTGCTTCTGCAGCTTGCATGCCAGAGAAACACACTGGCAGTCTCCCAAATAATAAACGAATACAGAATATTCCAAGGTTGGGCTCATGCCACCACCGAAGCAGGAACAGCCAAATCTGCAACAGAAATGTCTGCAAACTGCTGGAGGAGAAATGCAGTGCCAGGGCAAACCCCTTTAAACGAACGCCCATAATCACAGGTCCCATTGCAGAGCAGCCCAGCTCACTGGGTCGAGAGGCGGGAGAGAGGAAGAGAGTATTCAGCTGTCTGGGCAAAGAAATAGCAGAACTTTTCAGCAAATCTGTTCTCTTCTCACACGGAAAATAAAGTTTCTTTTCTTCTACTGTCATTCTCAGAACAGCTGTATTTGTCAAAATCTTTTTGCTAATTTGCTTGTAATCCAACCTGAAGTATACATCCAACATGGAAAAATTGGGATTGGAAAAATCAGAGCTTGGATAACTTATATTTGGTAAAGTTAGAAACAACCAAACCCAAGAACTTAGAGGGTAATTGTGAATAACCTTAACTAAAGCTACCAGGACTGCTTCTACCCATAATAGCATTCTTCTCCAGTAGTTTTTGAGTAAGCCTGGTTTTCATTTGCAAAATTTAGACACTTAAATAATTGGTGAAGAACAACTTTTAGAATGAATGTAGCTACACTTCCAGGTGGAAGCATGCGAGATAGTCTTTAGTCTTCCCTCTGAAAATAACTATACTGGTATACAATTTTTTATATTGGTTGTGAATTCAGACTGGAAATACATGCTGTTTTAATTACGCTATAATTAAATGTGCTAAATTGATATCGTTCTAAATATACTATATCTGGGTAGATTGCACTATTTTAATTATATTGACAGGCTTAAAGATTTGCATTTTTCTAGCACAAAAAAAGGATCAGCTTCGTATCCACATTCCAAGATGTCAGCTGGGTAACTCTGGTCTCACTGCTGCAAATGCAAGGTACTGTCTTGCGTTAAAAGCTACGCCAAGTCATATCACTTCAGATTTACCACGGACTAAAAGCATTCATGTGGGTTGTTATCATGGCTCACTTGGTCCACAATAACTTGTTAAGCCATGATAATTCAGCTATGAATTTGAGCTTAAAGGGCAACGTTTCAGAGTACTATAATAATGGTGCTGTAGTGGATGGATGGCATAAGGATATGTTTTCTATTAACACAAAACCTAACAAAATAGCACCCTCATCCAGACTAGGCCTGCGAGACCATGTTAAACAGTGAGTACTAAATAACGGTCAAATAAATGAAGAGAATCAGGACTGGTTAGGACACAGCTGATGATCAGCCTGGAATGCAGCAGTGTTCCTTGATGCTCATGTGAATCTCCCACTTTAATCCAGAGAAAGATGATTTTTGATTGAGGAAAGTGCCCTCATTCAGGAATGCACTTCAGCATGTACTTGAATTTCACTAAAAGCACTAGGATTCAAGTTGACCTTAAAACTAAACATATGCCTACATGTTAAGGACTGCAGCCACACTGCCCGTGATGTAGAATGCAAAAGCCAGGATTGGGAAAATGGAGAACCGCCCACTGTAGAAGAAGACCAAGTGCGGGACCACCTGAGGAACCTGAAGGTGCACAAGTCCATGGGACCTGATGAGATACATCCGCGGGTCCTGAGGGAACTGGNNNNGTTGCCCAGAGAGGTTGTTGAGTCCCCATCCCTGGAGGTGTTCAAGGCCAGGCTGGACGTGGCCTTGGGCAACCTGGTCTAGTGGGAGGTGTCCCTGCCTATGGCAGGGGGGTTGGAACTCGATGATCTTCAAGGTCCTTTCCAACCTAAACCATTCTATGATTCTATGATTCTATGTTTTCCTGCATGGGGACATTGATTTAGAGACTGAAAACCATGCAAGTTAATATCTTTGGAAAGCTATCAAGGTAGTGTTGAAGAAGATAACAAAACCAAAACTTCAAAAACTAAGAAAGTATTTGGGTCATTATGTTTCATGCTGAAAGTGACAGCACTAAGATGTATTCAATGACAATGAAATTATACAAATTGAACCCAAGGTATCTTTTTAAAGTGATGATGCAGTTTGTTTACTGTTTGTAGTGTTTATTGTGCTTTAGCAGAACTGGATAAATCTGATAAGCTGTTTAATTTTGGATTGGAGGAGCTGATGGAAGTGGAGTTCTGCCAGTGCTCCGAGAAGCTTACTTTCCCTATTGAACCTCACATTTAAATTGTCCTGACTACTCTAGATTGTGTAAGTAAATAGACATGGGAAATGCAGCATCGGCTCCAAGAGTCTGCTTAGTCTTCTTGTTAGAGCTATAGCGTACTAGGATTCGTTCACACGTAGGGTGGACACTTATAGTCAATTACACTCAATTTATTAGATTAGGTATGCAGAGGAATGGTATAATAGCAGAGTCATATGGCAGTGGAGCTTTACCATCTGTTATCTGCCTTTAGCAAAGGATCAGTTCTCACTGTGGACAACGAAAAGGAGTAGTGAAAAAATAAATGGGACATACGCTTTTAAATTCCCAGCTGGGAATTTAATTCAGAATTCTCAATTTACAATTGTGCCATTTTGTAAGCAAACTGAATTATTTTCCAATATTTCACAGCTGAAAAGATTTGCTAGCAGGCTTTTATTAATTGCGTTTAATAATCTTCTGTAAGAAGCCTGCGCAGAATGTGCCAAAAGCTTTCAGCCCGCAGTTTAAGGGTATAGATCCAGATAACGTAATTGACAGCAGCAGAACTGTGCAGAGTTCATTTTGGCTTTGCAACTATTCATGTGTAAACACCCAGATTTTTGTATTAAAAAAATTCATCTGTGCATAAATGCTAGCCCCCTGAAACAGAGATGAGGAGAACATTAAGTGGCAGAAGATTCTCAAGCAGCAGAAGTTAGGCATCTAAATATGAAACTGGGGTACTAAAAACTTCTATTCCGAAATCTCATTCAACTATTAGTGGAGTGGGGAGACTGCTGCCACCCTGGGTTAGGTGTGGTTCCTCAGGAACTGAAATGCTACTTCTCTGCAACCACGGCACCTCGTTCTTCGAAAAAGGCACAAGTTAGCCTGTTGTCAAACCCACCACAAAGCCTCATCTGCTTTTAGGAACCAGTGGAGAAATATCTCCCCATACTTCCCCAATGGCCGTTATGCTCTAATTCCACATTATGCAACCGGTACAGTAAGACTTTCCAAAAATTCAGTAAGAGCATCAACTTTCTTGTAAAACTTGTTTTGCTCTTCTTAAGACACATATTAGCCTGAGGTCTATTAGCTATTTTAGGTATGGCCTCTCTGCACTCTTTTGGCGAGCTGTTGCAAAGGAACTGGAGCTACCTAAAACAGAAGGGGAGGGAAAAGGACCACTCCAACGTAGTTGTTAGGGTATACTTCTGGCAGGCTGAGATCTGTGTCTTCATCAACACTGGGCCCAAAACCTGTGGTGCTTTCTCCTCCACCCTGCTCACTGAGTGCCAGGCTGCAAAGTTGTCCCCCGGGTGTCTCCAACACCTCCTCCTCCTGCCGAGAGGCTCAGGTGGGGCAGGAGGGAGGGCTGACGCAGCGGCACTCACAGCCAACCGCTTACAGGGGATGTGTCTGGGAATCCACTTATGAAGGGGAAGGTATATAGACCACCAACACCACGGACTGTGTCTTCTGTAAATTGCTTTCCAAGAGAAAAGAGAAAGTTTTAAGGCCTTAAGGAACAGGAGCAATAAAGAAAGCTATTTTCCTTCTTTCATGAATCATACGTATGTCTATACGTGTCGAAAATATAAATTCTTTTTGTGGTGTTTTTTTTTAAACCTGTGTAAATGAAATTTGCCTTCTCAAATCTCAGGCCTTTCTGCCTCTGTGCTGCAATCAGCAAAGTTTGACTTATTTACAGAAACAGCTTGTGAGACCTGTGACATAACAAAATAAATATAGCATTGGTACTGCACTGACTTAGGCTGCATCTGCTTTGGGAGACTGACTTCCTCGGGTCAGTCGATACCCTTTATTCCTGCCTGTATATCACTCTGCTGGGGATGGGTATGGAGCAGGGAAAGGTGTTAGCAAAACAAGCCTTGACCTTTTCAGCAGCAAACAAATGCTGTGAAGCAAGCAAACAAATAGGTTTCTGAGAAATTTGCAAGAGGAATTTTGGATTGGGACTGCTTTTGCCATCTCATTTTCCTCTGTCGCTATTCCAAGAGCTTATAAACTAGATTCTCAAACTCTATCTGCCTACTAATAGCTCACTTTTTCCAGTTCCTGTTTCTGACCTCCATTAAAAACCCGCTAAAAACATTTAGAAGTAAACAGACTCTAAAACTGTAACATTAACAGCTGAAGTAACACCATCTTTACCCTTTAAAACTCTATTCTTTAAAAAAAAAAATAAGAAACTATTTTAATCAACAAAAGAGATGGGTTCATCCAGAAAAAATGAATTTGAGTTAAAGTACCTTGTAAATCTATTTCATAAACTGAACGATGCTAAAAGATTTTGCATTCCCTGTGCTTTTAACTTGATAATCTCAAGACCATCTGTAAGCAAAGATAAATTAATTCCTCAAAACTAATTACAAGAGAATGAAATTCCTAATAATATGCCTATCTACAGGTGTGTGTGCATGAAATATAAAATTATATTATTTTACATACATTTGTGCCTTTTTCCTTTGAGAGGTTTTTTTTTTGTGTTTTTGATCAAGTTATTCTAGTGTAATTTCAGAATGAAGATTTATTTGCTGTTGTATCAATGCCATGGGAAGTTCTCAAATTGCCAAAAACTTAATTCCCTCCATTTGACATCACCATCATGTACATTGTAACAGTTCAGTGAATTTGGTATCTCTTTACCGTAACAAAAAAACTAGGTTCAGGGACTTACTGACTAAATTTTTCCATTTTTTTGTTGTTTTTCTACAGAAACAAGCCTTCTGTGGTCATACTTCCAATTTCTGTCTGACCTGTGGGTCCTTCCTGTTCCTCAGTGGTTCAGGACGTGCTGGCCCGTTTAACTTCACAGATACACGTAGAGATCTCAAAAATAATGTATGTGCTGTAAGTGTCATTACAACATATAGAGGCTCCAATGAAGCTTCTGAAGCTTTTGAAGTTGCTGTGTGAGCTCATCCCTTACAATACATTTGAGTTTATCTGGTGTCCTGGTTTGAGCGACACAGGACTAATTTCTCTTCTAATACTTGGGAAAACTGCACTTTTAGAAGACTCCGGTGTCTGAATTTGTGAAAATATTTACTTTGTAGCCAGCTATGGTGTGTGAGTTTCAAGGCCTCAGTGTTTTTGAGCTTGCCAGGTGCAGGAGTAAGGAGCAGCAAGATCTGAGCACCTGACCCAAGCTGGCCAACGGGGTTATTTCATACCATGAATGACACATTCAATATAGATTAGAAAGTTTGCTGCGAAGTGCTCTCTCTCTCTTAATGACTGCGATCCAGAGAACTTCTTGCCCCGGTGCCAGACCCCTGAGGCCTTCCCTTCCTCCTGAAGCCATAGCACTCACAGTGTCAGACATTTACTGCCCACTGCTGGGAGTGCACGGCTTCCTGCTGATGGAATTGGCTGAGTATAATCCTCCTATGTTTTATATTGGTTTTGGGATCAACATTGGTTCTTTAGTGTTATTAATATTAATTATCTAGTCTTATTGTATTAAACCTATTTATATTTCAACCCTCCGGTTTCCTTGTTTTTTTCCGATTCCCCTTCCCGGGTGGGGAGGGGTCATCGGGTGGTAGAACAATTGTCTAAATGACAATAAATTGTTGTGGGTTTCTCAAACCATAACACGTGGGAAAGCTGAGAGGAAGCAGAGAGACAAAGATCAAGACCCTCCAGCAGCAGGAGAAGCACCAGAGTCGCTCATGCATATGACAAATATGTAGGAAATCAAGTTCCCCTGGTTCTGGTCCTTGTTGAGTGCCCCGTAGGCGTACATGCTGCTCTTTTTGTTCCCAGTAACACTGTCTAGAAACAAGCGTCTATGAAATGGAACTAAATACTAGACTATTTGGTTTGCCTTTGTTTGGCTGATGTTTGGTGGTTCTGGCCAGCGATCACATTTCTGGGGCATAACTCAGTTATGGCACTGCCTTTCTATGTGATTCTGTCCCGAACTTCTCCTCACAATCCTTTGCTCTTGCACAAAGCTGAGTAGAAAAATATTTACTAGTGGATGTAGTGTAAATTCACTGGAGTAACCTAGCTGATAATACCTGGGGTTTACGTCCTTGAACTTGCTCTGATTGTGGACTGGGAACAATGGAAGGTATTATATTGCGTGTGTTTATAGGCTATTAAATCAATACGCTGCTGGAGGGGAATCTTCCACATCATTTATAAATAATGGTGAGAGATGTGCTCTCAGCAGCAGTGGTGTACATGCAAAGTGCCTCCATTGACTTCTGCAGTGTTATACATTTTGCTGCATGATTAATTTAACTCGTTCCCCCTCATGAACTGTCCACACCGAGAATTACTGCTTTAACCAGAGAATTAGCTGTTGCAAAGAACTGCCATCCCAAATCAGCCCTTCTAAAGAATCAATGGACTAAAATACATCTAAATGTTAGTTGGGGAACAAAAGAAACTATGAAAATCAGGAGGACGTGATACTAACATCAGATAGCTTCTGAACCATAGGCATCTCCAGCCAACTGTCTAGCAACATATGCTCTCTGCTCATACAAAATGTTTATTTGCACTCCTGGTGTTTCACAACACATCAGGTTTCAAATCTGCCACAGGTCTCCTTCCCTAGCTTTGTGTGCAGCCCTGAAAATGTCAAGTCCTGTACTCCACACACATCTAACTTTCTGACCCTGAACTTTATTATTACAGCAAATTATGGCCTACAGCTGAACTCTCCTGAAAAGTCATCGTGTAGCTGACGCAAGAAATGAAACATGTCGAAAACAGGGGTGTGGGCACATGCACAGCAATATTACTTCAGTAGTGAACAGAAGGAGGAAGTACAGATGATAACAAATGGCAAAAAAATCCTAGTCAGAATAATGAGCAAATTAATAATAAAAAATTATCAGACTTGTCAAATCCAAAAGAGTCTGAAACGATAACAATATATTCATTGATTACTCAGATGTTTTGGTGAATGGAGTGAAAGTATATTTCAATCGACAAATGACAGAGGTATTTAGCTGAAAGTTATCAAAGTAGTTAAGTCTTATGGAGAAGTTTTCCCAAGTAAGAGGTTTTCTACGTGTGTCCATTTTTTCCCCCCAATCCCATCAGTACCAGCTGCCATTCCCCAGATTTGCTTATCTCCTGATTCTACTCAAAAATATTCCACCATCACCTGAATTACAAAATTGTTTTGTCTAATAAAGATTTTAATTAATTGCAAACTGATTGTCAAAACTATTAAAAAACATTGAGAGTTCCAGCCAAGTGTCTTATTAAATCTTTCTGTGTCAATGAGTATATGGGATAAACTAAACTGAAAGTTGGACGACTTCAAGTTGTACTGTCAACTCAAGAGTGACGCATTCCTTTCCTTGCACCTGAAGTTCAGTTGTAAGTTATTCCCACTTTTCTGACATGGTGCAGAAGCTACATTGGGCGTGTCTAACTGCCAGTCAATAAGTTCATACATTTTCCTAACATCAGCCAAATTGTTAGACTTTTGATGAGCGAGAAATATCCAGATCCTGGAACTCCTATACATGATCTTCTGAGCAAAGATTATTTTAATTGGTGTGTAGCCAACTGGCCATTTCAGCAATCTCTGCCCAAACGCTAGGGCTCATTTCCTCATAGCAAGCCCTTTTGTAATTTAAGTTGTTTTGACAGAATAGAGAGCGAGGTTCCTTGTTGATCTAGTGACCAAATAAACCACAACAAATGCCGAGCTGTGAAACACCACCAGCAGCAATCTCTCCTCCGGCATTTTCTTCCAACATTAAAAGAGTGTTTTGCAGCACAAAGAAAACAAAGCCTGTAAGATTACGTGCCATCTCATCACCTACTCCCTTTGTAGTACTGCTTCGATGTGCAGAACCCGTAGACTGCAAGGTCTCCACGTGTTAAGTGGCCATGCATGTCTGCTCAGGTGGAATCAAAACTTGGTCAGGACGCTTTGCCCGGGCAATGACTGGAGACTTCAGGTGTCTCCAGCTGCAGCGGAAGGTACCTTCCAAACCTCTGTGTGCAAAACGTGTGGAGCCCAGCCCAGATGCCCACAGGTTGGAGACCTCTCATTGGAGGCCAGGTAGCATTGGCAATTGTGGAGAGGCAGCTTCTGCTCCACCAACACCGGCATTCAGTGTGGTCCACAGCAGCTATAGCCCAGAGAGGACATTCGCGGGGGTCCAGAGGAGCAACCAGCCTGCAGGACTGACAGCAGGAAGTCCGTGTCACATTTCACACTGCAGCCTTTTACCTGTGTTCCCGCTGAGCTCCTTCAGACCTTATGCCTAAATAGGCACTGTGCTTGCCTCCCACCGGCAGATGGGCATAACGTTTTCTTCTCCTCCCAACATCTATTCCCATTCTTACCCATTAGCTAGTAGATGCCCCACATTTTCCTCTAATCTGAACACTGGTTTTCCAATATGTACAAATATACCCCATGAAGAGGTTAAATAACCTTTGCTTAATAAAATGTATTTATGTAAAACTACTTGATCACTCAAGAACACTTTCTCTCTTAATAGACAACCCCCAGGATGTTGACACTATCCAATAAAAGCCCACATTCCTCTTGAGCTGTTTTTTATGTTTTCTAATTTCTTCGTCGCAATTAATGTCTTTGGCTGGCAGGGCTGGCATCAGTAGTTCAGCAGAATTGCACTCAGCTGTGTTTCATCCCTAGTTCTGACTCATAAAGGTTGTCTGGGAAAGTTTGTAAACATGAGAAATCACCATTAAATATAAGGATCATATTATCAGTCTTACAAATCAAGGAAGTTCTTGCTGGGTTAGGATGAATAACAAAGGACATAGAGGTATATTTAGAAAGTAAATGCATCTGTGTGATGAGTTACATACATTTCACAAGCAGCAGAACTGAGAAGTTTGTGAAAGAACCAGTTCTCATAGGACCCCACCCAGACAAAGGCAGCAAATAAGCAGCAACATATGATGAACCAGTTAAATGAAACGAAGGCATACACACCCAGTCCTGGGTTACTTTCAGCATTCATATGGTAATATCCAACCTGAATTGTTAAATGGGTTTATGGCACTGTGAAATATGAATCCAGCTACCAAGAGGATTTCATATTTTATTTGAGATGCATAATTTCTAATGCAGCAGTTTAGCAGACACTGGGAGACATGGGTGGATGTATGCAATATATTTAAGCTTTATAGAGAAACACCCCGTTCAGTAGGAATGAAGTGTGATTATTTTTTTTTTTAATTCCTTACGGCATCTCCTCCTCAGTCTCTTTCCTCTTTTGTATTCTTCCTGTACATTTTGATTGCTGATCTCTCTTTACCTGTCCACATTTTGCTTCTTTCTGCTCTTTCTTTCTTATGTTCTGGGCAGTAGTGCTAGAAAGAAAGGGAAAAAAAAAAAAAAGAAAGGGAAAAAAAAGGAAAAAAAAAAATAAAGGGAAAAAAAGGAAAAAACCAACCAAACCCTGGCCCCATTCCTGTTATCTGGTGCTAATGATGCTGTAAAGAGCAAATGCCTGGAGTTGCTGTTACTGCAAAGAGCCCTGCTGCTGCCAGCCGGCTGCGCGGAAGGGGCTGATAGGATGCTTATTATAGCCGAGTCGCAAGAACGGGTACCGGAGTGGGAAAGCCAAGAAAGCCGCTACCAATGACAGCGAGGGGCCAAAAACGCGTTAGTGCAGGCAAACCTTGAGTGACAGGCTGTAAAGGCGGTTATCATAGTTAATACATGGTAAATAATGCATGGCAGGTACTGGCGTGTTTCCCCTGACAGCAGACGCGGGCTGCGTTTGTTAACCCTCAGGTCACACCACTGACCTCCTTTTTTTTTTTTCTTGGGTGTCTGAGGGAGGAACGGATAGCTGGATGTATGGTCATTAGACGCTGGGTTACCACTGGCGTCGTTATTCTCGTCCGTTTTACCGGGACCCGTGTTGGGGTAGTTACTCAATGCGTTTTTAACAGATTTATTTTTATTTTTAGTCCACGTGGCTTTATAAAAAGCCCATACAGCAGAGGCGATCCTTTTCGTTAGAATAAGCCAGTTCGCTAATTAACTGCTGAGATCGGAATATCATTGTTTTCCCTGATCGGAAATCAAAAATTCCCAGAAAGCCCCATATCTCATTATCAGCACCAAAGGCAAATAGCAGCATTGTTATTCCAGGGATTGCACCTTTTCAATGGCTGAATTGCCAGCCCCAGGCTGTGTCTGGGTGTGCAGGGGCGGGGGGAGAGGGGGAAGGATTTGCCCGAAGTTCTTTGGTTTCAGGCTGTGCCATTTGTTTTGTGAGAAGATGATAGTGTTTTGGCAGACCTCTGCAGTTTTGGGCTGGTCAGCTTTATCTCTGTATATAAAGCCTCTGTATAGCTACTGCATGTTGAGCTCTCAGCGAACTGGTTTTGTTTATGTGCCGAAAAGTCTGAGAAAAACCTGAGAAATTGCTTAATAAGTTCACATAGTCAACACGCTCTTCCAGTGATATCTCTTTGAATATTTTATTTTCATTCTGTTGTTCTTCTCTACCAAGCTGTTTGTTAGTAGCCTTTTCGGTCCAGTGTTTTTTGTTGTGCTTTTCTTTTTCTTTTTTTGTTTTTTTTTGTTTTTTNAAGGAAAAAAGGAAAGGGAAAAAGAAGGAAAAAAGAAAGGAAAAAATGAAAGGGAAAAAAGGAAAAGGAAAAAAAATGAAAGGGAAAAAATGAAAGGGGTAAAAAAGGATAGGAT
>VUYV01000089.1:859361-875105 GCA_008711295.1 Anarhynchus alexandrinus
TTTTTTGTCTGAACCGTGCACGATGAAATGTGATTCAGAGTTCATTTCGCTAATCGTTCCTCCTTTGACCGAAAAGTGCTTTACGGAGGCTACATCCAGCTTGGTGGTATCAGATTTCAGTGTGAAAGTGCTACATTCCTGACTGCCCTGCTTCCTTTTTAAAATCCAAAACATTCACTATCGTTTCACCTGGGAAGAGAAAGTTATAGCTTTGAAGTGAAATGTGCCAGTACAGCTGTGACCATTATTTATGCTAGAATCTGCATACGTTTGAATCTGTCAGATCTGCTCNTTTCCTATGCGTAATTCCACTTGGCCATCCACTGTATCAGTTGTCATTCTTTTTTTTTTTCTTTCTGTTGCTGCCCTATACTCATTTTTTTCTACCTTTGTTTTATTTCAGGTTTACCTCTTAACTTCTGGTTTTAGCTGGAGAAAGTACTTCTCTAGATCTCTGAAATTCACAAAAAAAAAATCAGTGAAAAAAAGAATTTCTTTTGTAAGACAGCTGTAACTTTCACCTTTCACTTCTTGCTGTAGTTCATGACAGAACTAGCTCATGCTGGCAGCGCTGCTTGAGTCTTTTCAGAATCTTAAAAGCACTCTGGATTTTTATAGATAATTATTTATTTTTGTTTCTTGTATAATGTATAGCTAAGGCCTGCATTTTAGATGTATCTTTTATTTTAAATGTTCTTTTTTCCCTACCTTTGGTCTTGTCTGTAATTGTCTTGTCTGGAAGGTAATTTTTGAACGTAGGCAGTTGAGGAGGGGGAGGAAGAGCGTTTGCATCACCGTAGCTTTTTGTGTGAATGCAGTTACACTGGCACAAAATAGTATAATTAGAGTGCCACTATAAAGTGACAAAAATGTTGACTAATTCTTAGTAGAAGAAAACGGACTTTAAAGAAGTAATTGCTGTGAACTCTTAACACGTATTTGAAAATCTGAAGGGCCTTTTTTGTAGACAGTGAATTCCTAATGTAAAGAAACAGGAACTTTTTTAAAAAAAAATCCTTTCTGCCCATGTTCATGATGATAGTAACAAAAAAAAATCATTACAACATTCCTGTGTTTTGAAAGTTACATTTGCAAATTAAGCAGCACCACAGTTTGACTCATATCAGAGAATTGACTCATATCAGAGAATTGCTTTGTTTTGCATGCAATGGAATATTTGTGTGAGCTGGTCTGTTGTTTTTTTTTTTTTTCTTGGAAGGTTGGTCTTCTTTTACAATTTTAAATGCTGTCTTTTTATTATCTTCTTGAACAATATCTTTTTCTCTGCTTCTGTATCTTATTTTTTCCTTAAATAGCCTCACTCACTTCAGAGACACAATTAAGAACCTGAAGACCCTCAGAAAAGGCACTCTTTAAATGAATTATTCTGAATATTATCATGTTTTTTTAAAAAAAAGTTTGCATTTCTAAGCATCCCTCCTGGTCTTTAAAAACTGAAGCTGGCATCAGTGTTGGCTTGAATTTAAATGGTCCCTGCAGGGCCTTTAACTCAAAGAGTTATTTTATTCATTTGGTTGTTTCTTATTTCTTCCCGTAGGGTAACTACAAACCTAGCTCTTATATTTGTTTACTTGCCTCGCTTTGTTAAAAGATTATGTCTTCACCAGCGCTTACGAATTTATTAGTGCTTAAAATGCACTTAAATTGTTGAACTCCATCCAGTTTGCCTTTATCACCCTATTTTACCTGCAGCACTTTTTGCTGTGATTGCTCCCCGTGCATCCCTAACAATAAGCTCTCTGCATGTAGAAACCTACCGGAGTTAGCTGAGCAGGGGATGTAGGGAAGTGTCAAACATTATTTGTCTAGCTTTATTTGCTCCTATTAATACATCCCTCATTTGTATCGCCTGCGGTCAACGTTTTCAAATGCAAGAGATTGTAACAGGGTAACCTTACCTCCACATCTATTAAAAAATGCCACTGACACTTTCTTCAAGGGGGCAAAACCCGTCTCTCAGGCTGCGTCTCCTCCTCTCCTCTTTCTGGTTTCTCCCGCGCTCAGGCCAGCGTACTCTGCCTTTGGTGCAGCCCAAGGCGATGCTACTCTCCCCAGACCAGCCCTTTTAGAAGAAGCTCCTCGTTCATCCGCCCCCTTCCCGCCTGCTGCTGGCTTCTGCCGGCGGTCCTGCAGCTCACTGTCCCCGCCGTGGTGCTGCCGAGGCAAATTTTTGAAGGGCTGTTTTGCAACAGAATTGCCTGAAAAGACGTGAGCTAAAGAGGGAGATGTGGTGCAGGGTAAGACCCGAGGGGCCAGGACCGTTTGCTCAGCATCACTGAACTGCACCTTCCCCTATCAAACGTCAGTAGCCTAACCTCCAGAGAGTGAATGAAGTCTGGCTCTTCTGAAATATCTTCTTGAATCCTACGCCTGTAGTTGTAGTGGCCAGAGAAGGAGGGAGATTGGGTGAGATAACCTTCATCGGGTACGTTGGAAATCCCGAGAGGAGCCTTTGCTCCGAGCCATCAGCCTTTCCCTCTCCCGGGGTGGTCCTCAGCGGGTGGCACAGCTGCTACGCGGGCAGCTCTTTCCACCCCGGGAAGTTTCACAGGGTCATAGTGTGCTTCCAAGGCATTTAAAACGTGTCAAAATCTCCTAATCCCTGTTTCCAACCTGATCAGCCTCTGACGTTTCTAACATGGCTGTGTTCTGCTCGGCTCTAAGGTACTCGATCATTTTATAGCCATTACAAATATAAGAGATAACAAATGTAAGAGATTAGCGGTGGAAACACGAAGATCAGCATCTGGATCAGCGTTTTTCCTCTCTGGCAAGAAAGAATAGCATTTTAGGGGGTTTATTTGGTTTGATTTTTGCTTTGTTTTTTTTTTTTTTTAGTGAATATATATCTTAGCTGTGATATTGAAGAAAGAAAGAACTGAAAAGAATAAGGTTTATATTTGTGCCAACATGGGGATGTTTGAAGGATTTCTGGTGGAATGAGTCTTGGACTGGGTCCTAAGAAAGATCTTTCTTCTGCATAAAGGTAACAGTCCCTGTGCCAGCAACAGATTGTTACCGGTGGCCGTGGAGGTCCTGAAGGTTGGTGAGAGTAACTGCTGTGCACTGGGAAATACACAGATACTGTAATATTCCTAAGAGGCCTCCCAGTTCACATCTGTATGTGAGCAAGGAGAGAGCGGAACATAATACAGGAAAAGATACCTGAATACAAATTAGCGAGGGGAAGACTCTGTGGTCTTCGCTTTAAATCCATGAAGCAAAATGTAAACCCATCAAAGCACCAAGATTGTTTTGACTGTCTGAAGAGATGCTGGCCACTTCTAAAATGTTTTAAAAGATACACACCTACAGAGAAAGGCAACAGATTTTATTAGAAGAAAGCGTAAGGCATCTGGAAAGGATCTGACGAGGCAGAGGTGGCACAAAGCCTTATCCCAGTCCCGAGGGCACCACAGGAGTCTCCATAGCCCAAGACATGCTTGAGGCTCAGTTTATTCTCTGTCTTCAACTAGTGGCAAATAGTATCTGCATTATAAGTAATTGCCGTGCAACTTCATGGGAAGCTTTTCTTAAATTAAAAACTGTTTGCTGCTTATGTTATAGCAGGGTCATATAGATAAGCTGCTGCCAGTTTAGCAGATACAAATCTTGTTTTCTCAATTCTAGTATAAACACATCTTTCTTACAGACTCATCACTTTTACAATACCACCTCTGCTTTTGTATCTCTGCGTTATTTTCTTCTTTCCACCATGTCACAAATACCATTTGATTTGGTCCTGTGTTGGCTGACATCTACTCTGTCTATATTTTCTTACACCCTTTCAATCTGTTCACCTTTCTGGCCTCTGATTTGTCTGGTGGCATCATCTTTTATTGCCTATAACACCTTTCTGCTTTCTCTTTTTACCCTCAGTGGCATCAAAGTACACACACACACACACACACACCCCCGAAGGAAAAAGAAAAAAAAAAAGGTAAAAAAATGTAAGGCCACTAAGTTCATCTATTCCATGTCCTTGCTTAAAGCCTCTCCCAGGAAACATGAATAGTTTGCTAGTAAGTAGGCAGTTAGGTGTTATTACTTGTATCATAACCATCTCCTCCTGTCCATTTCACGCTTACCTTAGAGGCACTTAGTATTTTTCCTCACTAGACGTCTTTTAACTTTTTGCATACATTGACTAAATTACAAGTCTATGTTTTACCCTGGGTTGTTTGTTTTTGTTATTTTATTTTTTTTTTACAAAAACAGTCAGTTAATTTATGGTATTACGTATCTTTGCAGAGAGAAGCGTACTTTCCATAGTTCTCATCAAGACTATAAATACTTGGGTTTGGTTCTGATTTGCCTGCACTGCTAAGGGGTGCCATGTATAAAATACTTAGCTTCAGGCCAGCTAAAGCAAATGATAAATATTTGCTTAAAAAAAAAAAATGGACCGTTTATAGAGTGTCCTACCCCACTCCCTCCACTAAGATACCCCACCACCACCACCATCCAGCCTCCAAAAGTTGCGACAGGCAACAGCAGGAACAAAAAGGAGGTTTGTTCTCCTTCCTTCCCTTTTCTGGTCACTGCAGTTCATCCTGAAGCTGATGAGCTGAAAGATCTTTGATCTGATGGATTTCCAAACAGTAAACTGGAGAAAATGAGGTGTGGGTACGCTTGCTGGTTTGCTGCTTCTGCTATTGGAGTAGTAATCTCCAACAGAGGAAAAAGAAAAACATTCAGAGTAGTACCACCTTAAAGGCCTGCAAAAAAAAAAAATGCTATGAGGCTACAGCCGAAAGAAGGGCCTATTATGAAATAAAGTCACACTGAAAATCAATCATGTTTGACCTGGCATGAGGTTACAATGCCAGGTCAATTATCATCCAAGTAATATTACTTTGCGGTAAAATTAAAGTGCCATATCTTCACGGAGAATGTATCTTGAAATAGCTGGGTTCATTTTGACAGTTTAATTGTGCACCTTTAGGAGCACTAAAAAGAAACACTAGCTTCAGAGAACAGAGTAGACACATTACTTAGGACACGGATCAACATTTTGTTGTGTGTACTTAGTGAAACAAAGGCATGATTCATAACTGGAGCCTTCAGACACTGCTGTAGCACAAACAGACAATAGTTTACATAGTTTTGACAGCCTTTTAATAGCAGATTTAGCTAAAATGACAATCACTTTAGCTGACGTAATAATCCCAGCCACATTGTCATCCTTGTCTTTTTTGCAGAAATGATCGTCCTGTGGTTATGCCAGGAATGCATATGATGATCACAGAATCATAGAATCATTTAGGATGGAAAAGACCTTTAAGATCATAGAGTCCAACAGTTAACCTAACACTGCCAACTCCACCACTAAACCATGTCCCTAAGCGCCACATCTACACATCTTTTAAATACCTCCAGGGATGGTGACTCAACTGCTTCCCTGAGCAGCCTGTTCCAGTGCTTGACAACCCTTTCTGTGAAGAACTTTTTCCTAATATCTAATCTAAAACTGCCCTGGTGCAACTTGAGGCCATTTCCTCTTGTCCTATCACTTGTCACTTGGGAGAAGAGGTCGACCCCCACCTCACCACAACCTCCTTTCAGGTAGTTGTAGAGAGTGGTAAGACCCTCATATGCATACTCATAACCAGCAGTGAGTGATTCAGGAACCGATGCAGCAAGCAGGTAGAGACTAGAGACGGCTGGTGCCACCAGTGGGGCTGTGTTGGCAGTTGCCTGAGCCATCCCAAGCTGCTGCCTGGGGGCAGATAGGAAAGCCACACCTTGCATGGGGAAGCTCCGACGTTGGGAGCTGGGCCCTTCATGCCAGTGGTGCTAGGACTTCTCTTGCAGCCTTTACCTAGGTGAAGTATCAATAGCTTTCATTGATAAGTGCTGTCTCAAGATAAGGTTTCACAAGACAGCAGAGCTGATCTGAGAGTTTGCTGCTGCTGCTGCTGAAAGAGGCAGGCCCCAACCCTCATCTATCCTGGCTTGGTGCTTCCATCCCTCCTCCTAAACTGTGGGATTTGCCTGATCCCGTCTCCCCAGCGGCTGCAAGGCAATGAACACTACCCAAAGCACAACGGAGTGGCACAGAGCAGTGAGAGCATGGGGGAAGGGAAGGGCCAGGGCTGCTTATTTTGTGTCCCTGCAGACCAAGCGTCAGCCTTTGCCACCCTGTACTGTAAACAGATCTCTGAACTTTCAGTGCGAGGTCATAAAATGCATTAAATTGTCCTATGAAATGGACACTGTAGCACCCATAACATTTCTTGCACTTCCAGTATTTCCTGATGAAGGAGTAGGACAAAGTGTTTTGCCAAGTACGTTACTGACTTTAGTTTTTTGTATTGTCCTTTTCGGACAAGCAAATATTTAATTATACAGTTATTCAGAAGAAACAATCGAGGAACAAACAGATAAAGCAAATTGCCCAGCGATTTCAACAGAACAGCCACGCTAAGGCTCTGGCTGTCCTGCCTCCCCACTCTTCGCTCTGTCTCATGCATGCCATTTGGCTTTGAACTCCTGAATGCATTTTGCTCATCCTCCTGGAGCATTTCACTAATTGATGAAAGATTAAAATATAATTCAGGATGACATTCCCCACTGAAATCTGCCTTAACAAGAGGCAATAAGCTGAAACCAGAGAGGAAAGGGAAAAACTGCTTCCAGAAAAAAAAAAAATACAGAATTTGAAAAGTAGGTTCATTTCTTTGTAGAGGACTACTTGCAGAATGTCCCCAAGTACACCACAATTCTGCAGCAAGTGCCACTTTCAATAAGCAATGGCATTATTATAGTTTGCCATTGGATTAACAGTGCTAGACTTCCAGTTAGGGGCTACTTCTACTGGGCAAACACTTTTCACTGGCTCTCCGGGAGGCCATTTAAAACAGGTTTCACTGTAAATAGTTACGCAAGACATTACAAAGGTTGTTATCAGTGAAAATATGTATTCCTTATGCTGTCAGCATTTTTTTCCTGAGCTAATGTAATTACAAAGCACTATTGAAACCAACCCAGCCTGTTTATACAGTAGGAAGGAAAACCACATTACCCTACCTAAAAAAAAAACAAAACCCAAACCGGAAAAAAACCCTTCACCAAATGAAATTTTTACAGATTTTACAGCGGTGTGATGTTAAATGATCCAGCAACATAGAAACGCATCCAAGGCAACCTGGAACACAAACTGGAACTCTCCCTTACAACAGGACGCTGTTTAAATACACTGGGCAGGGAAAAGAAATCTCAGCAAAGGACACCTGCACCTTTGAGAGGGCTCCTCTTCGGGTCAGCGAGCAACGTCCATTGCTAGCTCAAGCAGCCAAGTCATACACTCCCTTCCAGAAAGTTCTGTATGGAAAGTTGTTAGACCTGTATTTTTGCCTCCATGGGGGATGGCTCTTCCAGAACCTCCAACCTGGACAATCAGAAACTTAACTTTGGAAGAAAAATAAGTGTATTCCATGGGCCAAAGTCCCTGCCGTACCCAGTGGGTGTGGCAGTGATGAGGAAAGCGATGAAGGGCAAAGGGTGGTTTATGCTGCACCTGCCAATGTATCAGTCAGCTGGACCTACTCTGAGGGTGCATGGTTAGTACCCAAGGTAAGGGAAATGGAGGACAACATGATGGAAGTGGAAGAAACATGTATAGTGGAAAAAATAGTATGGCTATTTTACTCGCAGTTTGCTATTTAGGCAGTCATATCCATTTTTCTGCTTGTGTGGAACCCCTTTAATACACAGCATAACTTAGAGCAGGAACATCTATAAGTGACTCACAACAGCAATTTTAGGATTCTCAAGCTCCTAGGCACTGCTAGACAAAATTTGGGGGTTTTAGGGATTGCCATAGTTAAATGTATCCTGGATACATGTCCACCTGAGAAAAAATGGAATTCAAGGAAGGGAACCTGAAGAGGCAAGGTTGGGGGTTAACCAGAAAAGGCAGGAGTTTGTGGAAATGATGATGATGAGGAGGAGGTGGCATCCATCTCAAAAAGAGCTAGGAAACCCTGTTATGTAGTACTGCCAACCAAAAATTTATGAATAAATCCCTTCTCTCCACACCTTCAAATACTGAGTCTACATTAAAAAAAAATCTTAAAAAAAGTAAAGTTAAGAGTATTTTTATTTGGGTATTTTTGTTGTTATTTCTGCAGGTCTTCTTCCCAGTCTATCAGCTGTAAACAGGTTCTGATATTTCTTCATTTTTAATAAAAGTTCTTTTTTTCATTACAGTAGAAGCTGATGCCTTAGAAGGAAAGACTGAGCAGCACAAGTTTTCAAGCAAATTGGCGATAATTGCCATTCTTCAATGATATCATGTGTAGTGACAGTAGGTGTTAGATGGAGGTACCATCAAAATCTTCATAACTGTGGGCCCCAACATACAGATCCTCAGTGTTATTTAACTATTCTGGTGGAAACAGCAGTTAACACTGAGATACATTTGAGGATCTTGGCTGTAAGAACGGTTGCAGTTACCCTGAAACACCTAAACTTCTGTGACAAGCAGATTTTACAGCCCTGAGCTAACCAACCAGGCTTCCCTGGGGAGGGGGAATATCAGACATCTACGCAAGAAATATTTCAGAAAAGCAACCAGCTGAGCACAGAGTGTCTCACAGGGGTAAGAGTGAAAGGTGAAGCGTGGGACAATGAGTAAAGTCTGCGGCGTCTAAGCAACTGACTCGGTATAACTAGCTGATGGACCTGAAATGGCACCTACCTACCTACCTGTTCTCGAGATCTTCAGCTACAAACATCTCCCTTATGTCAGCATCAAAGATTGGTTTGCCAGTATGAGATGAAACAGTTTGTTTCCCTATCCTGTACTTGCACTCCCTATCTCTTATTTTTGGCCTGTTGTTTTATTCCTCCCGCTGTCTTCTGTGCCGACACTCTGTTCTTCCATCCACCGTTGGCTTGTACCCAGACCTTCAGGCACGTGAACTGGCAGGCCACAGATGTTAGGAGTGATCCGGGCGTGCCTGTGGGATCTGGTCTCACTGGCAGAATAAGCAAAAGGATGTCAGATGAAGTGAGTGTTACATGCAGTTGGCTCCCGTCTTAATGCACCTTCTTGCTTCTTCCGCTAGCTAATGGTTGTATCACAACACAGTTGTTCAAGCAGTCACTAGAAATACTGCATAGCAGGCTTGTGCACTCTGGGCACCCTCATACCACTTAACAGGTATGCCTCAAGCTTGGTATGAAAGGGTAATTTCCCCTGATTATGGAGGATCTTGCCTCAGGGGTTCTAGGATTTGATCTCAGGAAAGGGCTTTGAACATCTTGCTAGTGACTGGGCGATGTCAGCAGTGACAACCGAGAGAAACTGGGCTGCCTAGTAGGGCAGTGGCAGCTGAGTAGCAGTTCAGAAAACGTCACTGGTGCTTTAAGTGGTAGATACAGACACCAAAGAGGCTAGTAAGTGCTAAAGCACCATTTATAAAAGCCTTGCACAAGCAAAATAATCTCAAAGTTCATGATGCAGTCCAAGCCACCACCAGCTACTGGTCCTGCACTATTAAAACTGATCTGAGTTATTTTTGGGATTAGGTATGAAACGCCATTGCCTCTGGCATATCTGTGATTATCTTCCTGTTCAACTGCAGTCCCTGAAAGTTTGGGAGAAACCCCTTCCCACTACTCCTTGCTCATGAATGCTCTTGGTTTTCAGATATTGTTTCTCCTCTCTCTTCTGTGCAAGTGTGGTTCCTCTTCCTAGTCTTGCCTGTTCGATTCTCACAAGATGATCTTTTTTTTCTGGGCACTAGAAAACCATACTACAGACACCCTCCTTCTATCCACAAATGCCAGCTTCTACAGTGCACCTTTCAGCCTATTTATGGGTGGTTTCCATATTTCCCTTGGCCTTTTAGCTTTGTAGTGGTCACTTCCAGCCTGGCCATGCAAGAATCCCCCCCCAGTTCTGAGCAGCCCCAGTTGGAAAATACAACCCAAACTAACCATAGCCCACGCTAACCCTGCGAGGAAACATGTAACCACTCTCCTTCTCTGGCCGTAATTTTAAAGATCCATGTTAGGGTTGCAACCCCTGGATGGATGCTGGGTGTCCATGCCCAGTTCCCTCCACAAGGAGCCAGTTGTAGCAGTGGGAATGCAGCACTTCTTCACAAGTGTAGTTGTGCTTGGACACAACCACCCCGATACAGCTAATTTCACTCTAAAGGCCAAACTTCATGAGGCAGCTGAGAAGATGTAGTTATTGCTATGACAAACAAGCGTGGGCCTGTTCTTCCAATCCTTACTCACAACTTCACCTCCTCCTAGCTTGTCCTTGTGCTGCTTTTGTGGCACTAGCAATGGTCAGTAATCTATTCCGCAAGTAAACCAAGCTGATAAAAAGTGGAGGGGAGTAATTGTTTGCTAGTCTGGTGAGCTAAATTAGCTCACTAGGTTGTCAGATGACTATCAAAGCTGGCACAAGGGAAAGCGTGGTGACTGCAAAGCTCAAAGTGGGGAGAGAGGACTGGGATTGTGCTTCTGTGAAATGCTGTTTCTGGGTCATACAGGCATCAGCAAATGTCACAGCCGAAATTCAATGCAAAGAGAGAGACAGAGAGAAAAAAGGAGAGAGGAACGTGAATGTCACCTCTTTTGGAGACAGCAAATCTTCAGATCAGCTGCTGAAGAAGCACTTCCTCGTCATTTCAGGAAATCACTTTTTTTTTTTTCCTCTTAAGGGAAGTTTTCTTCAATCAAGGCATCACTGTGGTGAATATTAGCTTAGAAAAAGTTTGCTACAGGACAGATCTGTATTACCAATTTAATTAATGTTTCAGCCAACAGACATTGTCCTATTACTGCCATGTGCTTATACAATGCAAGTCTGAATACAAATAAACCTCCAATATATAACTAATAAAAGATGTGTAGCCCTAATATTTTTATAAAGATTAATCACACGATGCACTCCTCTTCTGGACTTTAAACAAACCAAATCTATCTTATATTACATGGATGTTGCTTCCCTTTTACAGCATAAATATGTAGCTTCAAGTTTGGACCAACTCTCACTGCCATCGGCGTGAAGGAACTACTGTTCCTTCTTTTTTCTTTCTGCTGTTTTTGTGTCTAAATGATGCAAACATTCAAGTAACCTCTGAGAGAAAATTATTCGAGGCAAATTTTATCTCTAAACTTTATTGTCACAGGGACACAAAGGTGTAAATTGCTGCCCTCTTAAAACGTCTTTGCTAAAAATTGTCGCTCCAAAAGAGGAGCGCAGCAAGGTGTGAATTTTACCCTGATAGCAACTGTCACTTGACGGAGGTGCTAAATGCGAAAGCTGTTATTTTAACTCTGAACAAGACAGTCCGTGAAAAAAAAAAACATTAACCCGCATTCAGGATAATTAAACCCCAGCTATTGTTGGCTAATTTTTCCTTTATTTCTCCGCATTTTCCCCAGTAATGGATTGCGTTTAGTTACCATTACAAACAGGTAGCGAGCACATGAAAGCTTAACTGGAACCAGCCCAGGGTTGTTAGAGGAAAAGGCGGCCGGTCACCCCACGCGTGCGGAGCGGCGGCCGCTGCGAGGCACCACCCGTGTGCTGTCCCCGGGGGACGCCGAGGTGAGGAAGGGGGTGGCGACACCCTCGCCGGAGCCGTCCCGGCGGGGAGCGGCGTTCCCGGCCTCAGGAATGCGACACCGCTGCGGGCTCTGCCCGCCGGGACGCGGCGTGAGCGGCTGCGCTCAGGGATTCGTGTCGGAACGCTCCGCGCTCGGTAACTCTTCTGCCTTCCAAAATCCTCTGCTGTAATCCTCTGTCCACCTTAATGTGGACTGTCTCTTGACTCCGGCAGCTATTTTCAGCCTATCAGCCTGATTTGCCTTGGGCTGGTCTAGCGAATGCTGATAAAGGAGAGCTAGCGCCAAAAAAGCTCAGCAGTGCAGAGGTGCCCGTTCCCGGCATCGGGGCCGGGATAAGCACCGCCGAAAATTAGTTTGGGGGGAAAAAAATAATAGTTGTGCGAGCTAGACCTTCCCCTTCTTCTTCTCCCCTGGACGTGGTGCCACAGCAGCTGAAACTGATCTCGGCTGAGTCACAGTCCTGCCCTTTCCCTGCCCGCCACCCAGCTCCCCTTTCCTTTTTTTTTTTTTTAAATTTATTTATTTATTTTTCAGTGCCAGCTGGCTTTCAGGCAAATAAGCAGGAAAACAGTTCGGGGAGCTCAGCTGGCTGAAAACAAAAGGCAGTCATCTTTGGCCAGCCTGGCTTCCCAAACTAACTCATCAGCAAGTGTCGTGAGCTCCGGTGGCAGCGCAGGTGGGAATACGGGGGGCTGGGGCGGGGGGGAGAGCAGGACTGTGGCACCTCCAATTTACATGGCCCACCTCCAGGTGGGTTCACACTGAACAGCAGCAGCCTGCAACTGCTGAACAGAAATGGTCCCATCCTCCTACCCCATCTCCCTTCTCCTGGCCAAATACCCCGCGTCCTCCCTGGTGTTGGCTCTGGCCTGAATTACAGAGTAAACCAACCGATGGAGTCAGGTTGGTTTACTGGAGTCTGGTTGGTTTACTGGTACAAAAGAAAATGTGTCCCAGAAAAAAATGCAATGACTCCCTCCTACAAGTAGAAATCCAGACCCAAACTGCCCAGGGTACTATTTGCTCCTTCTCTTTATCTTTCTCCCCCATTTCTTTCTCTCACCCTTCTTGAGACATAGTGTTGTCCAAATTTGGAAATGTACAGCCCTATGGGGAATTTCCCCTCAAGAACTGCAGTGCCTGACCACAGCAGCTCCTCCAGTGCAGGATGGAAACTGAAACAGAAAATAACCCTGTTTTCCTTGTACGGGACAGTCATGTCCTGTGTGATCTGTGTAACACCAACATGGATGATCTCCATTTCATTGCTTCCGTAGGTCAAGCCTGTGGGTAACTTCGGGTGATACTCTTCCACCCTTCCCCTCAAAAAAACAAACAAATACTAATTTTACTTAGTGGAAGGTCAGGCAGATAAGGAAGGGTTTCCAAAGCAAGGAACACAAATTCACAACATGAAATTGAAATTGGTGGATAATTTCCCTTCAAAAAGCAGAGAGAAGTTGCAGAAATATGCAAACCATTTTATTCAAGTTCTGAAAAGTTTAGATTTAGATGTACTGAACAGACAAACCACTCCATTTTGTAAACATATTTTAAAATTACTTCTGAATTTGTGCTTTTTGTGTAAAAACCTATTACAAAAAAATTGTCTTGGTATTGTTTCATTTCAAAGTATCTATAAATTTTGGCACATACTGAAGTTTTTCTTAATTTTAAACACATAAAATGATTTTTTTCATATTTAACATAAATATGAAGATTCCTGAGCATGAGACAGCATTCTCCACAAAAGAAATGCTAAACAATTATCAAAAATGTGGGTCTGGACTGTAGGCAGTGCGCCAGTGGGTCTCTCTTCCTCGTTGACTGGATTCTGCCTTCACCCCGGATTGTTTCTCGGTCTTGATCCAAAACACTGGCACTGGCAGAAATCTTTTCAAAAAGTTTTGGACCTGACCTTTTCCTTTGTGAGTGGAATAGCTATGGTCATTTTCACAGTTATCTTTTTCCCTCATTGTGTTTAGTGTTCCAGGAAGCACAAGGCCACTCAAAATCTACAGAATGTCACATCCTCTAATAAATCTGGTAGTTTTATGCCCTGTTAGCCTGCCCAGGGCTTGCAGAAAGCGAGGACTTTTTTTTGCTTTTAAAAAACAATTCTTCTTTAAACATTGTATTTGCAGGAGTGTGAACAATGTTCAGAAGTGTGAACATGACTGCATCGGTGTTGCTTTTGATTTAAACGAGAGCAGGAATAGGTCTGTCTAGGCTAGGCAAAGTGTGGACCTCATGTTTCCTAAATGCAGTACAGTATTTATTTTAATTACTAGCTAGGGTTTATTTCACAGAAGGGTGAGCATCTCCATTCTAATGACGAATCATTTTCTCTTTCTGTAATGACTGTGATTGCCTCATTATACTTTCCATGGTATATAATTTCTGCGTTGACACAAGTGGATGTACAGCAAAAAACCTCGCTCATCCAGTCAGCCTAGGATCCTCGAGTCAGATTACCCTTTAAAGCACAAGTCTGCAGCACATACAAAAGAACAGAAGGAAACAAAACCGGAATATCCCCACTTTGAGGTTCTACTTTCTTTAGCTTAATATTACAGGAATGGTATTTTCTTTCCTTCACAGAAGGGAAAGACAATTCTGTTCTGTCAAATAAAATGCTTGAAATCTCCCGATTTAAAATCCTATGCTTTGTATATAGTATCCAGCATCTTACTGGGCAGATTTGTGTTTAAAAGGAGATCTAACAGGCACTGTGAATTGTCATGTCCTTACGTGACAGAAGCGGAACTTACCTGGACCTTCACGGAAAATGACAATGTGTTTACCCTACTTATCAAAAAGCTAATTCTGAGCGGCTGCTTTATGTAACCAACCGCTTTGACAGACGTCAGTGCACGTTCATGTATTCATTATTCCAGCAGAAATGGAGACGCCGCCAGTTTCATCACTAGGAATCCTTTACTGAATGAAAGGCGTAACACCTCCTTTTTAGCTAAGCATTTGGGAAAATACCCTTGTGAGTAGTTACCCATTCAATCCAATGTTTTCAACAAGGGCAGAAAGAACTTTGTTTTTTGAACTCTCATCTCATACATACAGAACATAATCATATAAAAAATGTATTTCAACTTTTATTATTTTATATATATATAATATATGTATATTATTATTATAAAAAACCCCAACAAACAGTAATACCATTCCTTTCAAAATTTGTTTGGACTGAAAAATCTGGAGAACATAGCTTCGGCATTTGTGTAAATATTTGGTTATGGGGACGCTTTCTTAACACAGACGGAGCTGTGGACGTAACAAAGGAGATGGTACCAATACAACTCTTTACAAGAATAAACCATAGCGACAGGAACACGGTTGTGCCAGTTAACAGCTTTGCTATTGCAGTGCACGGTAATATATGCATAGCAAGAAATTACGGAGACTGACGCGTTTGCTGTATGTGGAGCACAAATCACGTGCTTTCCGCAATCAGCCGGTGCTGCCATGTCGGGCGTCGTGCTGCTGGGTGACGTGACGCGAGGAGGCCTGGCGCTACCCTCTCGCCCAGGGCCTGGCCCGCCTTTTGTCTCATTTGCGGGTTTCCTTCAGTTCCAGATCTTTCAGCCAGAAGCCGTATGCTCCATACCAGGAAAGCACAAGACATGGCGATGGCGTTGCTATGGCGACCGATGAATCCTAGAACGGTTTCGGTGGGAAGGGACCTTAAAGACCACCTCGTTCCACCCCCCCTGCCATGGGCAGGGACACCTCCCACCAGACCAGGCTGCTCAAAGCCCCATCCAGCCTGGCCTTGAACACCTCCAGGGATGGGGCATCCACAACTTCTCTGGGCAACCTGTTCCACATGACTTTCTTTCGGGGCTGCCAGCAACGGGCGAGGGCCCCGGGCACTACCGAGGGGAGCGGTGCCCGCCGCCGCTCCCAGCACCCCGGGGCCTCCCTTCAGCTGTCACCGCTCTCACATGGGGGAGGGTTCGGGCCAACGCGCCGCCACCTTTCGGCGGCCGGCGGGCCCCGCCGAGCCCTGCCCGCAGGCCGAGAGAGACTCGCGGAGAGCCCCAGCCAGCGGGGTGGCGGGCGGGCGGCCGCTCCCCCTCCCCGAGGTGCGCGGGCAGGCGTGTGGCCGCCCCG
>VUYV01000089.1:876036-963455 GCA_008711295.1 Anarhynchus alexandrinus
GAGGGGGGGGGGGGGGGGGGGGCGGGGAAGAAAGGCTTAAAACCCATAAGGCAGTCCTGCACGTGTAATGCCTCCTTCGTATCTGGGTGCGACTTCGAGGTTGGCCCTGTTTTGAGAGGGGGGAAGGGGCCCGGCGGCTCCCAGAGACCCCTCGTAATCGGGTTGTGCCGCACTCGGTGGCTGTGGTTGAATTCGGGGGGGGAAACGTGAGAGGATTTGAGGGTGGGGGGAAAGGAGTTGAACGAGATAGGTCTGAACTCGTTTGTTGTTCTTGCTGAGAGAAAACAAAGGGGTAGATGTCTTTCAAACAAAAACAAAAACCAAAAGCAAAATCAAACCAAACATGCCTGGGCTACTAAAAAGTAGGCAAACATTTTTCATTTCAAATATTAGATGTTATGTGGTTCCTGTAATGAACTCAGTTGGAATACCACGTTAAGGTTCCCATAAAATATCTTTTTTTAGTAAAAAACAACCTAGCTTCCACTAAAGTTGACCTAAACTTAAGTGAAACTATAAAAGATGACAAAACACCTGTGGTGGTTCAGGTTCACAGTAAAATGTGTATCAGTGGTGTCAGGAGGCCAGTTTTTGTTTCCTGTTGAAATGTTAATGCCCTTGTTGATGTCACTGCTGTTTTGGGAAATTACTCACGGGATCAAAATTCTGTCTCTAGAATGGAATGATGAACTCTGGTCTCCTGTGTGAAAGTGTATCCGTAGTTCTGTATTAATTCTGTTTCTCTAAGTGGGGTTAGAAACAAGATAGGTGCTGTGTAAAAACTATGAGTTACTGGTATTTAGTTGACTGGGTTAGCAATTAAGATTTACATAGAAACACTTCAAGTAACTAAAGCTGTGAAAAAAAGCTTGTTGTGAGTACAATTATTATATGTATCATGTATGAGCTGGATCACTGCTAGGATATCAAAGGCTACAATACTCTAAAGCTAGGAATAATTAATATATGATGAAATATAAAAACTGAACAAAATTTTAACCTTTAGGTTTACTGAAGTGTACAGGTATCTTCAGACTTCACTGTGAAACTGGATGACTTCGTAAATAAAGTAATATATTTGTGTTTTGATTAAGAATATCTTTTACATGGTTATTTAGATGACTGTACCTTGAAGGACACATTTCACAGTCCTCTGAGGGAAATAATTTAATAATCTAGATGTCATAGGAGTTGATACATCATCTGAGCTTGCCTTGTGTGTTTTTTCCTCCATCAGATTGAGTTAATATTTCTGGGTCTGTGTTCCAGGTAGACATTACTTCCTTCACTGAGGGAACGGATGTCAGTAAGTTGGTGTTCTCCGTATGGACCAAACTTAGAGGAAGGAAGTTAATTTGTGTGCAGTTGAGTGAGAGGTGTTGGCAGTGGAGGATTGTCTAGGTGCTGAAGTCTTTACTTGGGTTTGTGGTACTGGAATAATTTGTCATGGTATTTTAGGGCTCATGCCATGTGCTATTTTCANTTTTCTCCCTGTAAGCCTCACTTTCCTTGTTTCACTATTGCTGAAAGCAGAGGATTCAAAATAACTGATATTCTATAAATAAGGAGGCTTATCTTGACTGTGGAAAACACACCTTCAGCAGGCAATGGGGCTATATACCATTATGTGTTGAGATAGGAAAGTGGTTGGATTTAAGATGTCCCTGAACTCTGCTCTGGGGTTTAATCCCTCTGTTAAGGTCAATTTCACAGTCATAAAAAACTGAATTGGGAACTTCTTTCCCTTGCAGGAAGAGAAGAGTTCATCCTTGAGCATTTCAGCTGTTCTTTTCTGCTCTATCGTTGTAATTAGTAATTTATGTAATTCTCTACCTAAAAATGCACTCCAAATCTTTGGTGACTTGATGGCCATTTGGTGTGTATTGTAGTTAAGTATGATCAGTCATTTCAAGTAGTTGGGGATTCTCAAAACATGGAAATTCTGTTTAACTTAAATGAACTGTATACCTGTCATCAATATATCCTGGAATAGGGTAATATAAATGATGTAACTCCTCAGATCTTGAAATATTTTATTAAGGTGATTGATATTAAACTGTTTTCAAAAGGGCAATGCAGAGTTCTGCTTTGAAGAGGGAAGCTCAGTTGTGATGTTGAGTGCTGCCAGATCATTTTATTAGGTCTTATGGATGTGTAAACAGGTATACTTTTTTTTTAATTAATTCTAAGCTTTCCAGAATGCATGGTCATCTCAAGAGCTACTATAAAGAAAGTCTATTGTTCCTCATTGCTCAGTGGCACTGAACATGTATTTGCCTGTGCTGTGACTTCAGGGGAACTGTGTACATACTGGTAACCCTTTCCAGTTAGTATTGGGGAAATCATCTCTTTCCATTTGGAGCAAATTCAAGTTCATGTAGTTTTAGGAGTCTGAGAATAAATATAGGTGCTTAACTTGTGATCCTGATCTAACAAATAAGATAGTGACCTATGGCTGTTAAACTTTTAAAAATGTGTAATGTCAGAATGCAAACTTTCAATAACTGTGAAATGTTAACATAGCTGGATTAGTATCTATATTTGTACAGGTATAAAAAAGGGATTACATCTGTGGCGATGCATTTAGCCTTCAGAAGATATGTTACGCAGAATAGTAATGCTGTGCACATGAATGCTCAAATTGATGAGTTTGAGTAGAGTTTTAAGGTAAATAACTAGGCAGTTATCCGCAGTGTTACTGCTGCTCTTGTGGTGTTTTTTGTGTTTTTTTTTTTCCTTTTTTCAATAGTAGTAGGAGGTAATTTTGTACCATATTGAAATTTTGCAATGTGTGATGCTTTATTAATAGAATATTAAGCTTCTGCGATGTGTGTGCTTTATTAATAGAATGTTAAACTCTGAAGTAAAAATGAAGTTCATGTAAGCTTTGAGAAAAGTCTGTGGTTATTGCCCTGTCATTAGGTGTTATTCATAAAACTTGCCAAAGTATTTCCAATAACACGCATGCAGGAGCAGAACCTAATGCAGACATGGTAAGTCAGCATTTAGTGGCTAGTACCCTTTGTCAGACATGTATAATAAGGAACTTAAGCCTGTTCATGTTTTTATGCATGCAACAGGATCTTTCAGAAACTTAATTTAGGAGAAATTTGACTACCACAGGAGTTAAATGATCATTCCTATCCCAGTCTCTTAATGGCTAAACCTGGTATGCTTCATCCATTGTAGAGTAATTGTAACAATTTGCAGGGTTCAAGTTCTTCCAAAGTGTCCCTTGACATTAAAAGTTATCTGAAGTTCAGGACTTCTTTCCTAGGTTTCCCAGATCACAGTGTTTCAAGAAGTATTAAAACCTTAACCAGAGATGACTTAATCAACTAGTTACTGCTGTGACATTGACCATGAGATTTGAATTACAGTCATTTTGCTTTCATTAATCTTGTGTTTATCAGAACATATTTTCTGCATTCAGGAAGCTGCTGCAAAGATTATTATTGCTCGTCACGTTGGTCTCCTCTGACTGCTGTCCTCCCCCTGTGCTGGCTTCCTCTGTGTTGCATCAAACTTCAGCTGCCTGTCTGTCTTCACTTCCAGTGCTTGTCACAGCCTCTTCACAAGCTCAGTCCGCTTAATATAGAGATGAAACTACCGCTCCTAAATGGCTGGTTTAGCTTCCGTTGCTGCTTTGCAAAAAAAAAAAAATATTTACATACGAGCACTTGCATGCTTTGCTCCTGATTACATTCAGGCTTTGAGAAATTCCTTGTAAATTTCTTTGAATCTTCCTCAGTATTGGAGCAGTTTAAAACTCATTTGCTACAGTGCCCGCAGAGATTTGTACAGACTAGGGAACTTGGTTTTGGGGCCACTGTTGTTTCATCATACTTCCTAACTAATTTAATCATTTGTTGCTTGCATTCATTCAGAAGTTTTTAATGGCAGGGGTTCTCTTTTTGCTCTCCTTGCTATCTCTGGTTCATTTCATGGAGCTTTTAGATACTATGTGAAACATAAATAAGGAGAAGCTTCAACAACTGTGTGGCTCACCAGCTTGTAAGAATGCTCCCCCCTCATCAATTTAGTCGCTGCTAGCTAAAAATACAGTTAGCTTATGCTAGTTCTTCCCTTTTTTTCCCTTTCTTTTTTTCTTTCTTTTCAGGGAATTCCTCTTTCTACTAGTTTGCATCTTTCAGGGGTTGATTGTAAGAAGAGCCACTTCAGCCTGTTGCCATGGGAGTAAGTGGCAGTGAAGCCATAGTCCTGTGGAAGCCTGTTTCAGTAGCAGCTTGGACATGAGCAGCCCCTGCATCCTTGCTGCTCCTTTCCTCTACTGCTCAGCTGCCTTAGCTGTGCGAGTGCATGGTGAATGGGTCTGAGTTGAGGCTGCTTAAAACTTGCATTGATTTTTTTTTTTAACTGGTTAGATTGTAGGATTTGAAACAAGAAAGAGTTTTGCCAACAACTTGTCCTGGTTCAGGGCAGGAATCAGTGACAGGAAGGATGGCAGAAGAGCAATAGGAGGAAAACCTGATCTGCTTGATCAGTATTGTCCCATAGGTGAGAAATGTCTGTATAACATTGGCCTGGGGGAGCTTAGTTGGGGAGTTTGACTTCATCGCTAAATCAGGCAATCAGTTGAATGGCTAGATGTTACCTCAAAGATTATTTTTGCATCCCATTTCATGTTTTAGCTGGTATTCATCTGGCTTTATGGCGAGCCAGTTCAGGGAGTTTCAGTCAGAGAAATGCTAAATTTTTGTGCGGTCAGTTTTCTACCTGTTCCTTTTTTTGATCCAACTCAATGAGATCGAGCCTGAGTTGTTACAAAAGAGTCAGCTGGAACCTGAAACCCATGTTGGTGGAGTATACTAGTACTGATTTTTTTTTTTTTTTAATGCCACCTACTTATTGGGTCATATACTCAAAACTTGTGATGTGATAGGCAAGATTTGGAGCTTTATTTGCTGTAGGCTGGAGCCATTCACCAGTGCTGTGAAGTCCTTTAGCTGCTGTTAAGAAGCATCTGAGGTACTTGATGGTCACAAGTTTTGCAGTTCCACTTGCTGCTATGTTTTTTAAATAGATATGTTTTTCATGCCCTGTAGCTAAAACCTATGCTTAGTATGTTGAAAGATGATTAATCAACAAGAAATATGTGAATGTGGTGTGCATAGAAGGAAGGATGAGAATTTCATAAATTCACAACTGTTTTAACTGTGCAGAGTAAGTTTGTATACGTAATGGAAACTTCATGTATTCACTGATCCTGCATTTTCAGGTCTTCCTTTTAGATGTATTAACAGCATCAGCTGTGAGGAATGTTTAATCTCAGTTGTTTTAAGGCATGTAAAAATAATGTGTGTGTGTATATATATTTTAAAGCCTCCCTACATTTTTAAATGACTAGTTAACTTTGTGGCTATTTAGGGTGGATATTCTGATTCTTTGTGCTTATTCCTTTCTGGCTGTTTCTTACATTGGGGAGGGGGACGGGGAGGGAAGCAAAAGCAGGCAGACAGATACTTCTGTCACCTTTTTACTTAAAAAACAGCAACAACAAAACAAAAAACCCCAACCCTGTACTACTGAATGAAATCACTTTCAATCTTAACACAAGACGTGCATGTGCTAGGAAAAAGCATTGCTTGTTCAGTAGCTCGGAAGAGGCAAAACCCCTTTACTCAAGTGAAAATAATATGGCTGCTCAGTTAAGTGTTTGATTGTACTTAACTCCCTAATGCATTGACTGACAGATGTGCCTAACGCATTCACACTGCAAAAGAGCTGCTTCATTCAGTTTCCTTTTAAATGCCATCAAATTGGCAGGAAAAAAAAAATCGAATCATGTGACTTGATTGCTTAGTGACTGCATAAGCCTTCAATATCAGTTTGTAATGGGAAAATAAATGACTTGCAGGGCTAAAAGCAAAAACAACCCGTGCAGTTGATGTAGACTTAGTAGAGGAGAGGCAGGCTTTTGTATGAACAAATCATGTTAGGATTTGGGTCCTGATTTTTTTTTTTTTTTTTTGCCTTGGCTGAAAAAAGTCTTTGTAATGGTTGGCCCCCACTTCGTTTTACACTTCTTAACACTATTTCTAGATGCTTCCTTAATGGCTCTTAAGTGCAGTCTGAAGGTACAGTTTCACATTACACCTAGTCACATTACAGATGTGATGCAGTTACATCTGGTGTAACTTCACGTATCCGTCGAGGTTGTCACCGCTTCCAGCGATGGTGTTGGGTTCCTTCTTCCCTCCCTCATGTCAGAGCAACGTCAGGCAGCTGCTGCCAGAGTCCATTCCCCTGATACAAAAGAAAACCTTTTATTTTGGGGGCATGTTGTCTTCCTATTGGGTGAGTTACTGAATTTAAACCACTCTGTGGCTGTGTGGCTGTCTGTGGGAGCTGGCAGTAGCCCGCCTGCTGTAGGTGTGATGAGAAATATCTCTTTGCAGGTGGGGTTCCCTGGCAGCGCTGGCACATCCATACCGCAGCTGCGGCAGCCTCACTGCTTTTCTCTCCCTGGCTTTGTGCTCCCGCTGCCTGCTTTGTGCTTGGGGGGCTCTCCGTTGGAGAACCCCACATAAAAAGGAAAAGCAGAACTTTGTAGGTAGTGTCAGTTTTTACTGGAGTTGGTGCTTTGTTCCGGGTTTCTGCCTTTTTACATAAAGTGTTATACTGGCATAAAGGGGTGTGAGGGGATCAAGCCCAAGGATGAGAGGGCAGGACCTCGGCAAATCCAAAATATTCCAATTGTCATTCCTTTAATACTGCAGGTTGAATTTGCTCGTGCTGGGGCATTTAAATATGACCAAGCCTTAGAACTCATAGTGATCTTCTGTAGATGCTGGGCTAAACAATACTCCTGTGCTTAAAATTAACCTTAATCCCAATTTGTGTTGCAATGTCCCCCCCTTAGTGTTGCCCCCCGACTCCCTTAATGTTGCTCCCTCTCAAAAGCATACACTCTCCTTCAGTAATGAGATGGAGATGCCCCCCCCCCTCAACGTGATAATCATGTCCTTCTCGTGATAATCATGTCCTTCTCGGGTAAGGCCATCAGCTGCGGCAGTTGCTAAGATACCGCCTGGTGACCTCGGCTTTAGCAACAAAAAAGCTTCAAGAATGTGCTGAACAAGTAAGGAGCACAAGGACAGTTGTAAAAGGGAAGGGATGTTGGGTAGAATCTGAAGGCGAAAGGGGATGTCGGGTAAGAGGTGAAAGTAACAGATCGGTAAAGCTTTAGCCTGGGATTTTTAGGTTTTCTTAGTTGCGTAACTATTCCAGCTGATCTCAATGAATTGTGGTTGGGAATGAAATTAAGCTCATGCTATGCATTTGCAAGGATGGGGTTATGTGTAGTCCTGTTAAAGTCTTAAAGTGAAGAATTTTTAAAGTTAAGAATTTTTTTTAGTAGATTGGGAGGATGAATAACTTCTACCTTAATTGTGCAGTACGTTTTAATCTGGGACGTGGGTACTACATGAATTTGAGCTAGTTACTTAGTGCTGTCTGAGGACATCCAGACTGAAAGAACTTTGGTTTTTTCTGTCTTTGAAGAAATACACTTAGTCCGTTTCCTGTTGTTTTAGCTCTTTTTTTTCCTTGTGTGATTTGACAGAGGATTTGTGGATTCAGGTGAACACTGATAGATAACCAATAACTTAATGGTTATTGTTGAATTGATGTATTTTGTCAGATTTTTTCAGACTAGACCAACGCAGGATTGCTTCAGCTTTGGCTTCTGTTCAGAGCATATCACCTTAAGGTGGTATTTGTGGTATTCCGAAGGGGAATAGGTCTTTTTGAGCTGTTCTGCAGAAATTGTGAGCTTAGAGTGGCAAAACTTCTGTTTTTTAAACCAGTCAGATTTTAGTGGTGGCTGAAAACCATGTTTCTTCTGTGAGTCTGGGGATCAGAGAGTAGAAAGGAGTACCGGACATAGTAGTAGACTCCTCTTTAATTGTGGAAGCAGATGGAAAAGAAAAGTCAGAAATAGGCAGGGAGAAAGTAAATCCATGATTTGAAGTAATGTCACACTGGTTACTTTAATGGTAAGTACAACTGGGAGACTTTGCTCAGTAAATGTGCTCAGAAGAGTGGTGCTTCCCCTCCGGTTGCTCAGACGGAGTGAAGTTTGGAAATACAAACCCACTGTTTTGAGACCCAGCAGCAGCAGAGTTGACTATCTAGGTAGTAGAACTTTGGTAGGCTTATTCTGACATGCAGGGGTTTTTTTTCTGTATTTTGCTTTAAGTACTTCTGCTGTTTCATCAGCCACCTTTGTAGCTTATGGCAGAACCTTCCTCCACGCACGTAAGTCTTACAGCTGCACCACCTGTGGGAAAAACTGTCCTGAAAACTTAACTACGCCTCAGCTCTGGGAGTTTGGTCACTCACCATCATTCTGCTATCAGCAAGGCAGCTCAGATGAAATGCGAGAGAGAGAGGGATTTAAAATCTTGCCTCTGTTAACACTAAGTGTCCATATAAAACTCAAGCTCTTTACTCCAGAAATTATTTTGTGGATTTAGTTTCCTGAACTATTTTTATATTTAGTCTGGGACTAAGAGGACTAGGAAGGAGGAAACAGTGTTTGGAGCAAAGACTGGGAGCCAAATCTCTTCTTTTCTGGGTGAGTGCTTTTATTCCTGCGTTGTCTTCGCTTTCTCTGGCTCCATAAACTGTATCTTTTCTGCGTAGTAGAAGGGCTTCACTAAGATATGTGACTGATGAGCTTAGAGGGCACTGTCTTGGGAGGTATGAAATGCAGGTGTGAACATCTTTCGTCTGAATGTTAAACCTCTGTCTTTGGGGATTAATCAGTGTTCTGCCTAGTGGACGTAGGCTAGTATAGAGAGGCAAGTTTTTATCTTCTCTCTAACCTTTTTGGATTGGGCCTTTGTGAGGTTTAAGTAGAGGGATATGTACTACGTTAACGTCAATAGCTTTGGAAATGTTAAATTTAGAAGTGCTTGATGCTTTTGCTAAGATGGAGCTTTTTTTTTTCCTGCTTACAAATTTCACAGAAAAGCACAGTTCACAGTGTTGTAGCATTGTATGACAACCACAGTTAGCGTCAAGCATGGGAAAAATGTGGTCTGTGGAGCATATTAAACATTAACTGTTTTACACGTTTGATACTAAGAGGACAGTACTTTCTTTGTAAGAAAATGCTTTGCGATTTGCCTTTATCAACAGTGGATTATCCTAAAAATCCTAATTCTCTGCAGAGTTCTACAATTATTACATACTAAAACCAAACTTGCTTTTTGGATACATAACCACTATAGACTCAGGTGCAGTAATGCCATGCTATTTTTTTCTTTCTTGTCTTATTCACTGCTGCATGATTTCCTAGCTTTTGGGAGTTGATTGCCTGTTGTTTGCTGGTTCCTTTCCCTCATCTCTTGCTTTTTCTTACCTCAGGAGAGATTGCTGTGAAGGTTATGTGTTCTTCAGTACCTAGGTGCCTGACGTGTATTGAGCTAATATGTACTTTGGATTCTGTCCTGAAACATTTGATGAGAATATCTGTGTACTTTGGCTGTAAAAGAGAATTTTAGAGTTTCGTTCTTACATCAAAAGTCCCCAAATCTGTTGAATGTGCTTTTTAAAGGGAAAACAACTAATTTTTTTATCCTTCTATTAAACTTCTGCTTTTTTTCTTTATTGTCAATGTTGCTTTAATGGTTACTCAGTTAAAGATGACTCTTCAGCGACCTTTCTTTGTGGTCTTCCATGTCATGTGTCCCAAGGAAAAACAGTGAAGTTGAGAAAATAAGTGCGACTACAGCTGGTTGGAAAATTGTAATTGACTGTTTTCCCTTCACTCTCCGTCCTCCCTCTAGTTGCTCAGCCTGAATTTCTGAAGCCTGGTATAACTTCTGCAGAAACTGAAGTGGGGTTAACTCTGCCTTAGTCTGTGTTAGACCTCATCAGGACCAGTGTCACGATGTTTTCAGTATCTTTTGCAGCATGGTGGTGATGCTTGCCAGAAGTTGTAGGGTTTGGCACGCGGAAAGTTAGATGCACCAAAGCTTCATAGCGTTTTGGGCCCAAGTTCATCAAAGCTGTGACTGTAATGGGGCCTTGCTCTTGGAGTTAAGATGCTGGAAACTGTGAGAACCCAAATCTGAAGCTAGGCTTTTTTGGCCTTTGGGGGGGGTCTTACTGGTAAAGCTAGGATTCAGTTTGTGGTGCAGTCAGTTAGGATAAACTCTGGCAAAACAGCGTAAGGAAGCTCTGCAGCTTGTGGCTGTCTTGCCTGTGCTGATGTGACTCAGCTCCTGGGTGTTGTAAAAATCAATACAATGAGTAATGTCAAATATTGTTTTCCTTTTATTTTTGCAAAGGCAACTTTTTAATCCAGTTACTTCATTAGCAGCACCCTGCCTTGCAGAGCCGTATTTTGGCAGCACTTGAGGATACTTAAGTTTTGTGTAGCGAGGAAGCAGAAGAAGATTGTGACATGGCGGCTTCTTGTGGGGATTTCAGTCATGAAGACTTGTGTTTGTCTTAGATTGTGCCAGTAAACACTGGGAAGTCTCCCTCAGCTAGGCACTCCGCAGTGTGTACCTACCTTGGTGTGTACTCCCTACTTGCCAAGGGTGTAAATTTGACGCCCTCAGTTCTGCAGGGCCTTATTTCAGAACAGCATTCCTGAAATAAGATGATGTAGAACTTCTGAGTGGAGGTGGGAAAGGGAAGAATTGAGGAACTTTGCTTTTATAATATCATTAGAGCTAGCTGAAAAAAGTAGGAGATTAACTGTGGATGAGAGGCATGTTCAGAAGTAAACTGTGGATGGTGGGGAGGTGGTTCTTGAGACTGAAGTCTGTCAAGTGAAAAGATTTGATCACAGGTACATCTTATAATCTGTATTTGAAAGAAGAATCTAAGGTGAAGTGTGTCAAGTGAATTTTATAGCTCGTGTATCTCAAATCACTAACACATTTCTGGATGTTACTGTTGTGTACTACTTAAGGCCTCATTCTGTGAAGAAAAGCATTTATGTATTTACAGCCATTCCCTGTTTACAAGCAGGTATTGGCAAACGAGGTGGGTTTTGGAGAGCCTGCTAGTAAAGTTGAAGTACTGTGCAAATGCAAATTGCAGATGGATGGCTTTAAGCACACCAACATCTCTAAACTCAACTCTTAGCCCATGTAGAAGCAGTCTGTGCTTCTTTGCAGTTGTGTTCCTTAGTGATTGCCATTTCAGACATCAGATTGAACCTGGCGGCCATCCTGTGGTCGTGGTGCATCTCCCCTACCTTGCCCCTTGGCATGTGTCAGCCACCTTACCTTCTGCTGTTCCAGCTGATGGTGTTCCTCCCCTGTTACCCATTTAGGGAGGGAATGTGTCTCTTGGGTCATGCAGCACTTCTGTAACATAGTGCTATCTGATGCCAGAAACATTCACGCCAACTTTAAATGTACACCTGAATTTGTGTGAGCCAGCAATCCAGAATTTCAGTGTATCCCAAACTTGTAACTTTTTTCATTTAAATAAGAAAATACTAGATGCATAAGTAATTCATCTAATGAAAATTTGCTTTCTGTTATTTGTTAGCATATATCACAGCTGTGTTTGTAGCTGTGTTGGAACGGAGGAAGCTTTGCTCCATTTTAATTTTTTTGTCTGCTATCTGTGTTGAAGATCCTTTTATACTATACAGTGTCCATCAAATTCTATCAAACATTTCATATTCCCTAGATTATTCTTAAAAATATTAATAATATAGTTTGCTAAGCTGTGTTCCACTTGAGTGGTATTTGAAGGTCTGCCCAGATATTTGGAAGGAAATACAGTTTATCTAAAAATGATATAATGGTTTGCATCCCTTCAGAATTCATGTGAAAAACTTGTTCAGTCATGCAGATATAGTTTGCAATACTCTTTAGGGTCAATTTCCCAGAGAAAAAGTATCTTATTCCACATTAAGGAACTTAAATCTGAATGCTCAGAATTCAAAATGTGTATTGACCTCTTACCTTCTGATATAAACTTTTATAAGGGATAATACATATTATTCTGCATCGAGGAATGGTACTTGTCTCTTCTCACCCAGTCAGAAAGGTTCATTCTTCGCTTTGCTCCAACTGTATATGGCACCTGTTCTCCTTGCAAAATATTTGGAGAGCAATATACATGGATTTGGACTAATTACACTTCTCTGTTGATTGTTGTTTTTTGAGAATGTTGCATGCTTCTAAGTTTGCAATGATTTGTTTGCTGCAATTAAAAAATTGGTATTTTAATGCTGAACATCTTTGAATACTGGGTTAACCGACTTGAGGAACCCTCATCTTTCTGGTGTGTTGAAACAAATCTGAAAAAGGTCTGAAACCTTATCTGTGAAACCCTGCCAACAAAAACACACACAGATCTTCACTCAGCTTGATAAAATGTCTGCCTGCCACGTACTAACAGTTAGATGCCACAGCTGATCCACTTATGTTTTGAGGAGCATACTAGGGGAGTGAAAAGAAATTGACTCTTCCTGATTTGAGTGGAAGCTGAAGGAAGCGAGGCTTGGGAAAGCTTGGAAAAAATGCCACCTTCCACTATGTGCAATGGCTTCATATGGATCATTAACGCAGTTACAAATTGTTTGAGTTGGACGTGACCTCAGTCATCCAACCTTCTGCTCCAAGCAGAGTCAACACTGAGTACTTTGGTCTTGTCTGTGTCAGCTGTCACTAAATCACCCGTTCCTTTTTGACTCTTTTCTGCTCATGTGCTAGTAGAAACTTTTCATGTTGCACTGAAGTCCCTTGCTGTTTTCAGTGTTGGTAGTGTTTTGACTTCCTTAGCAGGGGCGCTGCATGCCTGGGCAATATTTCTGTGTTCCTCCCTTGGTAGACTGTTCTCGCTTCTTCCTCCTTAGGCAGAGCTGCTGATCAACCTGCTTATTTTCCCAAGTGTTGGGATGTACTTTTTTTGTGTGGTTAGAAGCGGTTGTCCTTAAATACCTGCCTGCTTTCATGAGCTCTTTTGCCTTTCAGAACTGGCTCCCACAGAATTCTACCTACTGAATAAGCCAGCCTGCCCTTTTGAAGTGCAGGGTCTGTACTGGATGTGCCTTCCTCACTCCTCTCGGGATTTTAAACTGCAGTATTTCATGGTCACTACAGTCAAGGCTGCTGTTGATCCAATCCCCTGCAAGTTCTTCCTTTTTCTGTTGCAGGCAATTCCGCACGGGTATCAAATGGGTTGACCCATTTATCATCAGTTTTTCCCTGAAACCTCCCGGAAGCCTCCTAGATTGTTTGTGTCCTGCTGTGTTGCCTGTCCAGTAGATGTCAGGCAGGTTAAAGTGTCCCACAATAACCAGTTTCTGATTTTAGAGACTTTCTGGAACTGTTGAAATAGATGTCATCTGCTTTCTTGCCCTGATCAGGTGATTTGTAACGAACTTTAACTGTGATGTTGCCCATACAGTCCTCTCTTAATCCTGACCCAGAAGCTTTTAAGCAGCCTGTTGTCTGTCCTGTAGA
The DNA here is from genome assembly GCA_008711295.1 of Anarhynchus alexandrinus. Lineage (NCBI taxonomy): Eukaryota > Metazoa > Chordata > Aves > Charadriiformes > Charadriidae > Anarhynchus > Anarhynchus alexandrinus. The sequence continues at coordinate 889,503 of VUYV01000089.1, forward strand.
ACAGCTTTTTATGTTTCAGCTGCTACTTCAGGTAGGGGGCAATTCACTTGCTGTTCCTTCCTTCCTGGCTTTCTTCAAAGGCTTGTAGGCATCCGTGACAAACCTGCAGTCACGTAAGCTATCTCATGTGCTTCTGTTACTCCAGCGTCATAGTTCTATGTACAGATACTTCAGGTGGTTCCCCTTTCAACATGTTTTATCCTTGCTAAGGTCTGTCTTCCTCCCACCAACCTGACCTATGTACTTAACATGTCTGAATACCTGTTCCCTCACTTAACTGCAAACTTCTGTCACCGTTCCCTGATAGACCTCTCATTTAAAGTGCTTGTCACCAGATTTGATGAGGATGTTCCTAACCCGCTTTGTCAAGTGGATCCCATCTCTAACTTAGCAGCCCTTATATCTCAGGGGTACTTGTGGCCATAAAAAATTAAAACACTGCCTGCGCTGCCAGTCCTGCAGCAAGTAAATAACTCGCAGGATGTGTCTCCGCAAGCCTTTTCCCCTTCACATGAAAGAGCAAGGAGAACAAATGTCACCTGGGGTCCCGTGTCCTTTTTTGCCCCTGGAGTTTTGTAGTCACTCTTGATTTGCTCCAGGTCTCCTTTGTTAATAGCATGGGTGCCTGTGTGAGTAAGTAATAGTAATAGTTAGGGAGAAACAAAAAGCAAGAATGGTGATAATAATATGGGGTAGTAGTTTAATAGTTAATAGTCCAAGGGTCTGAGGACCCTTGGCGATCTCTCTAACATGCTGAATCTGGCTAAACCTCCATCAGCAAATCTGGCAGCAGATTTCTGTCTCCTCTGCAGAAGGGAATCTCCAACTAGTATACCTGCCACTCCTTCATATTGCTAATGCTGAATTCAAACCCAGCCAACTCTGACACCTACCTTAATTGAGATGCTTGCTGCTTCTGCCTGTCATTCAAATGTTGACAAAAATAAAAAAAAAAAAGAGAAAGTGGAAAATAGCTTTATATGCTTGTTATGCTTTTGTTCTTAGCATAAGAAAGAGACTGTGGAGCACCAGTATAACAAAAATGAGGTGCTGTGAGACATGCAGTAAGAAAAGAATTGAGATTTATGAAAAAACTCTGAGACTTAGAAGGCTCAGACCAATGTTTGGGTACCTCTCATAGCAGCTTATGTGTGCTGCAAGCTTCAAATGCAGGAATGATTGTTGAGAGCTATCCTGAGGTTCACGTGCTTCATCTTCCATTGACATGTTTACTTGCAGTCAATGTGCGTGAACATACTTCTCACACTTCAAAAGTTTTAATTTTTGTAACAAGCTTCTATGTTGGTGTCATGGTTTGGGCCAGACTGGCCACTGAGGCAAGCAACAGATATTCTCCCCCATCTCCCTCCAAGGAGAGGAGGGAGAGAGGGAGAGACTTACGAGTTTAGAAGGAACTAAACTACTTTAATGAAATATTAATAATAAAATTAAAATAATGAAATATATGAAAATATATAATAATAATGAAATAATGAAATATAATGAAATACAAAACTGTATCAAGCTCCCAGAATGACAACCACGTCACCGGCTGGCACTGGGGAAGTCCCAGACTGGACTCAGTGACAGATGGGAACTGGATTCCGGATGGGGATCAAAGGCAGATGAACAGACAGAGTCCTCCTCAGACACCTGCCATTGAAGAAGGAGGGCTGATCTGTTTGATCCCTCAGCTTTTATACTGAGCATGAGGCAGATGGGATGGAATACCCTTTTGGTCAGTTTTGGGTCACCTGTCCTGTCCGCTCCTCCCTGCAGGTGGGACCCCACTATGCTTTTCTGCTTCTGACCCTCCAATGGGGCAAATAACAAAGTGAGCTAGACTTGGGTATTATAGCAATAAGTATGAGCAAGAGCCTCTCTGCATACCATGCCTTGGCATCAACTATAAAGAATCAGGTCTTACCACTCTGTGAGTGAACAGTTTTCTGCACAATAGGCTATGAATTTCAGTAATTAAAAGAGGCTTAGCTAAAAAGTAAAATTACTGAACAGAAAACTGGTTCTGTTTTGCTTCAAACCAGGACAGTTCGATAAATTTCCGGCAAGTCACTTTAGGCTATTGGGTTCTGCTTTTATTTGGCTTATGGTTACTATGCTGTTTCATATGTTTTGGATCAGAGAAATGAGTGCTGTACTAGAAGCTGAGACTAAACTGCTTGCTGTTTGTGACTTCTAAAGCACTTTAAGCAAGCTGCCATGTGCAGGCAGGACTATTGGAGCCTAGTTTCCTAGGAGCGTGTCTCTGAAATGTAGTACTTCCAGCTTTTAATGTAATTTTTCTTCCCTTTTCCTGGTGTTCCTTTCTCGGTATTCTGCCATCTGAATGAGAAACAGTTTGTGTAACGTCCACTTTGAAATTATGCTCACATGGAATTGTCTGGCAATGGAGAGGCAAGAGATAATTGAAGAATCTAATGCTTCTTAGCTATGTCAGAACAAATTAATAACTTCAGGGACTTCTGGTTGCACTGGACTTATTTCTGCTTTTGTGTTTGTTTGAAATTGTCAAAGAGATGAACAAGTAGTGTCAGAACAGGGAGAGAAGTAAAACATTGATTGTACAAGTCCCATTTGTTTAGAAAGTTAATAAAATATCAACATACAAATACTCATCCGTTTGTTTCGGCCATGTTGTGTGTTTCAGCACGTGTCAACTAAAAATCAGAGGTTTTATACTTTTTAGTAGTACAGATGGGTCATAGCATCTCCAAAGCATGAATTCTGTTACCCACTCTGAAGAGGCAGATGTCATTGTGTTCCTTTTACCTGAATTACTGAACACTTTTTGTGAAATCCTCAGCAGGTCCGCTTGTGGGGAGGGGAAAGCAAATGTGTGCTCTATGGTCATCTGTCGTAGAACTTCAAATGGTGAAGTAACTGTTATTGGAGATGCTGTCACAGAGCAGAAGTACTGCTTCAGTGATTAACTCGTACTTCAGAATGAAAGCTGGGTTATACATTAGTAAGGTAGAAGGATAGCTGTTGCAGTCTGATCTACTGCAGAAATGCACTGCAGCTTCTCTACTATATGGAGAATTGCAAGTTAGATAGTAACTTGAGCTAGCACAGAAGTGCAAGTTAGAGCATAAATGCGCTGTTTATAATAGTTTTTAATTTTATTTCATCTGAGGCTACGATTCTACGATCTATCTTCTTCACACTGGCCACTCTTCTTGTGGCCTTGCATCTGTTGTGGCTGTGGTAACAGCTGTGTGACTGTCTAGCTATGATAAGCAGCAACCTATGTACATCAAATGACTGAAAATCTGAGCTTGGTAGCCACAAGGTGGACAAAACAGTGGATGTACAAATGCCAAACTTGTTTTCATAACAAGCAAAGGGAGCTTTCCACTTCCTGACTGCGATGTGTGGGTCTGTACACTTAATGAAGGGAAGCCTATGTTGTAAAATGGGAGGAATCTTGCTTCAGGCCTTTCGAGTAAGTCTGTCTGTGCCCCTATATAGATTCTTTTTCAGGGCTGAATTGAGGAAAAATTGTTTGGAAACATGTTTTGCCTAGAGGCACGCAGATAAGGATTACACAGCCTTTTTTGAGGAGTAAGACAAGCAGAAAGGGCAAACAAATCTAAAAAACTCATTGAGATTTTTGGAAAGGATTAATTTGCCCACTCCCTGTAGATAGAAGAGCCCTTATACCTTAAGGCAGAGTTGCTTAACTTGATCTAACCCAGGACTTCACAACAAGTCTATCCATCCTGGTGGACTTCATCACTGTTCCATGCTTTCATTTTACAGTGAGGGAGTAGTGGTAAGGTGACTATCTAATAACTTGAAAAAACTGCTGCTGAAAATTTTTGGTTTAGCTTTGTATGGGACTTGAATTGTACAAAAAAAATTGTACGGTTTGAAAGATGTAACTGCCTATTGAATATGATTCCAAATGAACAGTACGTGACTGCATTGTGTTGAGTAACATACTGCACAGGATCTCTTAAGCGGTGACAAGTCTGATTAATGGCATGATTTCTATACAGGAAAAGTATACAATGGATTTGAATGTATACTAATACATAATAAAACACTTAGGTGAAAACTGCATGTGAAGTGTTTCTAAAACATAAAATATATTTTTATAGGTCTAACAAGAAGCCTAAGTATAACTTCAGTTGAACAACCGATTGAAAAGGCACAAGGAGATAAAGTTACATTGCCATGTACTTTTGTACTCTCAGAAGAAGATGAAGGCCCACTAGATATTGAGTGGGTATTGATACCAGCAGATAATCAAAAGAAGGAACAAATAGTAAGTAGAGACTTTTTGGATGGTGTTAATTCAGTTGTTTGAGTAGGTCAATGTATGAACTTTATTACTGACTTCTTAAACCTTTTAAACCTGACTTTTCAGGTTGGGATGTTTGTGATCTTAAATTACTTTGAAGTACCAGTCATATGAAATATAGTGTAAGTTTTGGAATAGCAGATTGAATATGAAATGTCAAGAAATGTCTCACTATAAACTTGTCTTCTAAAGAAGAACTCTCAAATGAAATAGGCTTCAGTTCCAGAAAACAAACTGCTTTTGTATCCATGTTATTTTCCTGACTGAAAATTGATTTATGAGGATTTAATTTTAATATGTTAACTCTTTTAGTTATTAACCCTTCCCTTTCTTTGTAAACCTTGTCAACAAGAGCACTACTTTTAGTTACACAGGTTTTACAGAACAAAATTAGAATAGTTTTAAACCGTTTTCCTTCAGTTAGAAGTCAGTGCTGACAGATTGCTACTTGGACAGGTGTTCGTTTGGAGTATTCATTAGAGAACTGTGTGTGGTGATATTTTGAAGATTGAGATATTTGGCTATGTCATAATTCTGGGACTATTTAACACGGTAGAAAGAAACTGTCAAAAATCTGAAGATACCAATTTATTTTGAACATTTTCATGCCAAGTGGATTTTTGAATCATATATTTCTTTTTTTTTATAGATAATTATGTATGCTGTAGACAGGATTTATAATCATTATTATGCTGCTATGACTGGACGGATGCAGTTTACTAATCCTGATCCCAGATCTGGTGATGGTTCATTGGATATCCTAAATTTAAAGGCAGCAGACACTGGCACATATCAGTGCAAAGTGAAGAAGGCACCTGGAGTTCAAAGCCAAAAAATACAGTTGACTGTACTTGGTAAGACAATGCTTTTCTTGAATTTTCAGTGGCATTTTTTGTGTGTTTATTCCATCCTATCGATGATGTCTAAAATCAAAATTTCTGTTGGACAAAGTCATACTGAATCTATGGTGATGCATCCATTATTGATGGTTTGGGAGGGGTGGACATCATTCTGTTCTGAGGGATAAAGGGAATAATATTCAGAATAATGAGCATTTTAAAAAATTCTATGCCTGGCTTGTATTTCATAAAAAAATCTTTCCATGCATAGAAACGGTTTGCTGCACAAGCTTTGTCTCTAGCAAAATGATCTGACCTACTAGAACACAGCTAATAACCATTTTGATTGTGACTGTCATTAATTCAATGATACTTTGTTTGTTAGTAAAGCCAGCGAGAACTAAATGTTCCATTGAAGGATCACAGGAGATTGGAAAAGACGTTATCTTGAAATGCGCATCCCAAGAAGGATCCCCGCTTTTGTCTTATGACTGGAGGAGAGTATCTGGCAAACAGGAACTTCCTGCCACTTCCATGCTGAGTACTGTCAAACTTTATTTATTACTCTTAAATATTTAAGAAAGATTGTGTTTGTATTTTTGGCTTGTCTTGACTTGTGAGCATCTCAAGCTTGATACTAGTATAGAGTAGTCAAGATAAGTGTCATTTCTGCCCTCTCACTGGCTTTGAAACAAGTTGGTTGTGGGTTTGTTTTTTAATGCATACTGGAAATGTTTCAAGCCTTAAGTTGAGATTCTTACCGTTAGGCTGCAGAATCATGCTCACTCATGCCTGAGTGTTGTGAGTTCTCTTGCTTGCTGATGTTGGCTGCTTTTGTGCTCAAGTGGACAGTAGGGAAGAGTCAGAACAGAGTCTAGACTAGTGGTTAGAGCTGTGCTCAGTGAAGCGGAGATAAAAGCTTGAATTTTATGAAAGATTGAACTGATGTCTTCACTTCCTGATGAGGTGACAACTTCTTGCTTAAAAAAGGGTATGTGTCATTAGAAGAGAAGTTGTCAAGAGTAACAGAGAAGAGAAGGCTTACCCTCTTCTTGCAAGAGCTGATGTACAGGAAAGAGTCATATATACTGAATTTTGACTGATGGATTCCAAATTATTATAGTGGTGGTGTTGGATTTTTATTGTGAGAGCTTTGTTGTAGAAGATTAATCTGTGAGTTTTGGCTTTGTGAAAGTTATTCTGGAATATTTTTTGGAAAAGTACTGCTCAGTACTAGTTCTTTTTGATCATCTTTGTAGTTATGAAAACCTTAAACCTTGAGATGGTGGGGTTTCCTTGCAGATGAAGCAGTTTTAGGATCTGCTCACAAATAAACACATTTTAACTTAGGTTGTATAGGACATACAAGACAAAATGGTATCATGTCCAAGAGTAACAAAAGTGGATGTCTAGGGGAGAGAGAATAAGAAGTTGTGTGTTTCTTCCTCATAGGGCTCTCCTATCCTCCTATAGTTTATACCTCAGGAAATTCAGATGTGGCTTCAATTTAATTGATTTAAAACAAACAAAACCTGACTTCTGTGAATTTCCCGGTTTCCTTTAAGCTTTTGTAGTCTATTAGAATCTCTACTATTTCTAAAAATTAGCTACATACAAAGAATCTCATGCTGTTCTTCATTTTGAATTTGCCTCCTGTTAGTGCTGTTTGATATCTCTCATTTCTTGTTTTGACAGTGAACAGTTGATCACTGTCCTTCTCTGTACCAGTAGCTAAGCTACTGTACCAGAAGCTAAGACCTTAAGCTTCTGTTATGGCCCTTCTTTCTCTACATCCCAAACTTGTCAATTGATTTTTTTTGTTACCATGAGACAATATCGGTGGTGGACAAGAATGAACAAGGAAGTATGCAAAAGTGGCATGTAGCTCAATAAAACAATGTTTGTTTTGGGCTTGTGAATGTAGGTTTGGGAACACTGAAAAAGTTCTTAAGAATCAAGACACTACCTAACTTGTTCAGCCGGAAGAGCTAAGTATTTGTGTGGTGCTTTGTTCCTGTGATGTAGTCTCTTGTGGTGCTGATGGCAAATCTATTGGCAATTAAAGCATTCGAGCCAATTGAAGTTCATATAGTAGAAACTCACAAAGGTAGCTGTCAATGGCTTTGAAAGGCTTGGGGAAATACCCTCTTTTCACTGATTGTCTCCTGTGCTGTCAGCATAGCTAGACTTAATTGGTCACCCATTGGAGTGCAGGGTTCAGGTTAGATCTACTTCATGGTGGATCCCACCTTATGGGTTCTGCAGGCATCTGAGCTGGCTTTGTAGAATCAGTTTAGACAGAAAGAAGAGGAGGTGGTACTTCTGGCATGCAGTTAACTTTAGAATTCTATGTTAGGATGAGAGAATTGGCTGTTTTAGGCATCTGTTCCTATCCATTGACAGAGCAATTAGTCTGTAGGCTTAATATTAAGTCAAATGCTGTGGAATAAATTTCTAATAAGGTAAAGACTTTTACAAGTGATAGTATTTTGCAGTATGGTAGACTTTTAGTTTTATTTGGATATTTTTAATACGTCATTTTTTCGTTAATATTTCATCTATATGCTGGATTAATAATTCTGTAGTATTGAATATGGAATTAAATTTTGGAAAATGGTCAACCTCTACCTTTTTGTTGTTTGTAGATAAAAATACAGGGGAACTTCTCTTGAAAAATGCCTCTCAAGACTATTCTGGTACATACAGTTGTGTTGCCTCAAACAGGGTTGGCACGGATGAATGTTCTGTTGAGCTGAAAGTCACCCCTCGTAAGTGTTTGCTCTGTAACAGTCGCACAGTGTTTTGTGTATTAAAATGGAATAATCTTGTTTCTCTAAGCTCCGAAAAAGTTAAAGCAACCCTGTTGTGTTACTGATGGTTGCTGCTTCAAGTCTTTACTTGCCAAAATGTTGCTTTTTATGCAGAAAGCTGTAATTCTTACTACTGTTTTAAATGCATGTGATTGAAACATACCCTCTGTGATTCAGTGATATGCTATTAACCTGGATCATATGGAAACATACTGTTTTTAATCTTGACTTAAGAGAAAAGAAGTTGGTCATATAAATTTGACACCTAACAAACAGTATTGTTATTTATCTATTCTAGCTATAAATACAGCTGGTATAATTGCTGGAGCTATTATAGGAACTCTGCTGGGTCTTTCTGTACTGGCTTTTCTTGTCATCTGTTGCTGTAAGAAACACAGAGACAAGAAATATGAGAAAGAAGTACATCATGATATCAGGTAACGACACCTCTCTAGTTTCAGAGCAGTATTATTTGAAGATTAAGTTTTAAATGTGTATTTCTACAAGTAAGATACTTAACTGTTGAGATTTCTGTCTTAATCTGGAAAGCTTATTAACATACTAACAGCTTGTCAGGGACCTTTGTTTTGAATATGGTGTAGGTAGTCATGTCTAATTTCGGTAAAGATTTTAAAGGCAATGAGTACTAGATTTTTTTTAATTTAAAGTTATACGTGGGCCTATTGTCTACTGTGTCAGAATAAAAAGAAACAAACTGAAATTTGTTTTGTAAGCTCCCACATAGTAATGGTGACTGAACTCTTGTTCTGCAACTGTTTGTTTTGTTTGTTTCAGAGAAGACGTCCCACCTCCAAAAAGTCGCAGTTCAACAGCACGCAGCTACATAGGCAGCAATCGTTCTTCTCTGGGTTCAATGTCTCCCTCAAATATGGAAGGATATACCAAAACTCCGTATAGCCAAGTCCCAAGTGAAGACTTTGAACGTCCTCCTGGTCAAAATGCAACCTTTGCACCTTCAAAGGTAGCTGCACCTAATTTAAGTAGAATGGGAGCTGTTCCTGTGATGATTCCAGCACAAAGCAAAGATGGGTCCATAGTATAAAATATTATTAATTTAAATGCTGGTTTTGATGTGTTCATTGTAAGTGTTAGAGAAAACTACTGTGTTCCATCCCTCATTTAAACAATGGCATGCAATTTTCCTTGAAGAAACTGAACAAGCTAGTGTGAAAAGCCACCAATTCTCATTTTTAATTTTAAACTTATTAGTATGACAGTTGAACTATTTGCTAAAAGCGTTGAAGATCCTAAATATCGGACACTGAAGGTATTTGGACCTCTGGTAGGTTGCTGAAGAGAGACTGTCAGCTAATGTGCAGTTCTGAATATGTGACAGCGAGACACAAGTGAGAAGTAACAAAAGCGTTTCATATCTAGACCATGAAGTTTCTCAGAGTTCCTGAAACTTTATCCTCAATTTTGGAATAACAGAAATATTTGAACTTTGCCACTGTCTGATGTAGTTGCAGGGGGCTGAAATACTGAGGATGGATTCGAATTCTGTTCAAACTATTCATGCATTTTTTTAACCTGGTAACATTTGTTTGGCACGCTTCTTGAGCTCTTATTTCAGGGGCTACCAGTTATTTGATTGGCTCAATTAATTTAATGAGTCTATTCTGAATTTAAAACTTCAGTGAGTGGAAATGTGACAGGAGACCTTGCAAGCTCTTAGAAACATGAATTTTTCTGTAATAACTAGTCCTAGTCATGTCAGATAACATATGTATTAAGTTATCTGATGCAAGAGGTCCTATCGGGTTGTTGATAGTGGTACCTAAGTTTTAAAATGTATAGATCAACTGTTACTGTCACAGTTGGAATGAATATGTATCTTTATACAGGTCTTATGTTAATTGTACCTTGCATTTTCCAAAGCCTGTTTAGGTTCTAAGGCAGTGCTCTTACTTTTTTTCCAAACCTATTACTGAGAAGCTCCATGGGGTTTTAATGAAAGCTGTTAAGTAACTGGTATTTGATATCTGTCCTCTTGCTCTAACATCACTGTGGAAACATCTTTTCCTCCGTATACATGTAAGCAGTAGTTCACCATTACTTAAGATGCTAATATCTTTCTGTATGAATTTGCAAGGAGTTTAAAGCTCATTTCCCCTTGCCTCTTCAACAGCACTAAATATTATGAACAGACATTTAGACTTTTAAGAGCAAGAATTATGGAGCCAGAATCTGAGAGGAAATAGTTATTTGGAATTGTTGATACAAATCTCGGGTTTCAAGATTAAAACCCCTTCTTCCCAGTTTTGCAAACTTAGTGTTACAGGAGGAACAGAACAATTCCTTATCTTACTTTCACACATACTTAAGGACTTTTGATAGCTTCTGATGACTGGTATTATATACCTGTGGAAACTGGATTTAAAGCGTGGTGCAGTTTGAATCTTTGTGGATTTTTTTTTTCTTCCTTCTTATTTTCTATTTTCCTCTTCACCCTGTGCTGGGGGGCGGGGCGGGGGGAGTCCCTTCACCTTATTCTAGCTATAGGTGTTAAACTGCAAGGTGTTTTGGAAAACTGTAAAGGCACATAGTACGTGGCACTGATGTTGATGAAGGAAAAATCTGAATAGCGTATTGAAAGATGTTAGAGGATTATTTGTATGTAGCAACACTGTGAGAGAAAACACTTCCCCAAACTTCTAGGTTTAGTGTCTGCTTTTTTGTAGCTGCTTATAGATCTGTGATAAATTCTTTGGCTTACCACTAAATGTTTGTCCTATCTGTAGTTAGGTGCACAATTTTTGACTGGCACTATTAATGTAAAGAAACATACCCTTCATACTGAATTTAGAAACTTGAATGAATATTAAGTATTCTAGACTTAGTTTTACACATTTCGGACTTTTTTAGATTGTAAACTGATACTGTTACAGATCAGATTTTTTTAATCTTTCATGTGTGCCTTGTCAATAAACTTTGCCTGATTGTAACTTAAGTTTTTATGAAATTTCTGGTGCCTAAACTTACTGTTTGAACAACAGGTGCTTAGATGATGGTACAGTTCTTAAAACATGACACTGTGATCTTGATTCTTATGTACTATTTATACCTCTTCATGCCTATTTTTGGATGTGACTTCAGTGTCTCTCTCTGTATTGTTCTGTATTTCAAAATGTCAGTTACTCCTTCAATTGCTAATTATGATCTAAGTGTTTATATCCCTGAAATCTGTTCAGTTGTTGTACCAGTGAGATGGGTGATTGACTTTTATTTGTTTGGTAAATACTAGGTTTAGTAACTGTGCCAAACATGCTTATGAAGAACAATAGATGAGGAGACATTGTCTTGCATCCAATTATTGTGATAGAAGAGACTTCCGAGACTTTAATCGTACACTGATTGTTTACCTTGAAACTAAGGCCTTCCTTAATTAAAAGGGTATAGTAATTATAAATACAAGTTGAGTACAAAAGTAAACTGAATCACAGACTGAGAGAGAGCTATAAACCTAAGCAACCAGGCAACAAACCTACTGAATTTGCTTCTTGGACATCTGCAGACATATGTAAGATTAGATGTGGGTTTTGGTTTTTTGTTTGTTTGCTTTTTTTTTTTTATTTTTTTATTTGGCCTGAGACCCTGTACTTAAGAGTCAGGTAAGCCCTAGGACACTCAATAACAGAAACCTATCTCACTGAAGCATACAGAGCAGAGTTTACACATGCTTAATGCTCTGTCAGCTTGTACAAAATAATAAATGGACAGAAGAGAAGGACAGCATGATGTGCCCTCAGAGCCTAGCTGTTAGGCTTAGCAGCCTTGACAGTGTCTGTCTATTTATGTAATTGCATGGAAAAGAAAAGAAATAGAATCTGACATAGTCCTTATCTGAAATAAAGAACCTCTGACTTGGGGTAAACTTTGCCTCAAGTTGCTATCATCATGCCTTTCTGAATGGATACAAACTACTATGAAAACATAATACCACTGTTATAAATTATTTCTTTCATCAATAGATTGTTCACTTACACTGGATTATGATTCTCAAAAGCAGCTACTATAGTTTAGCCATGATTTCTAGCTGTGTAGGAGATGAACTGGTTAAACACGTGAGGTGTCCGATCTTACAGATAACTCTGTGAACAGAACTCTTTTAGGAAGTAATGGCAGCTGATATACCAGTAGAAGGTGGCGTTTTTAATGTCTCATTTTATTAAAAAAAAAAAGAAAAAAGGAAAAAAGGGGGGGTAACATTATGTAAATACTCTAAGTGAATTCATGACGTTAACTAGAGGTTTCTTGACTGTAAACTTGCCTGTTGAGGGCTATTATATATAGAAGAAAACCCTCAGTTTTAGCATGGTGTGAATACAGTGTTAGACTTGTAATACTGTAGAGGTTACGTAACACTTGTCCATATATTACAAGCATTTTCATAAACTCTCTGAAATGGATATTTAAAGATATTTGTGTGAAACTTCCTTACCTAAAGATGAATACTTCTTCCAAAACTGTGTAGTGCACAGAAATGCCTTGTTGGAGGGGTAAAACATGAATTTTGAAAGAAATGTACAACGCATACATCTCTATCAACTCTGATAGTCGCATTCATATTAGATGTATGCTTCCTGCTTAGTAGTACAAGTAAGGCTTCTTAATTGCAAGTTTTTCTGTAATGCTGAATATTGTATATTTCTGGTTTCCATGATAAGCTTTTGGTTTTGTTCCTTACAGTGTATGTTCTGGATCACTTTAGATCTTTGTTCCAGTCTAAAGGCGTAATACTATTTGTGTCACTTAAACCTTGTTTTATACACTTGATAGGTGCTTTATGGGACCCTTTGGTTATTGGTCCTCTAGCATTGAAGCACAGCTCAGTTGAAATTGGAGCAATAATATTTCCTGGAATCCAAAATGTTATGATGTTACGTTACACTTCTCATGCACAAAGCATGGACTTGAATATTGATATGAATTTCAGTATGAGTTTTTTTTATTCACACTTTTGGGGGAATGGTATTTTAAAATACAAGTATTGTGAGTGAATTTGTAAAAACCAAATCCAAAATTTTAAAATGCTGTAGTTCCATGACAGACTTGTGTACTTTTTGAAATAAAACTGTTGGAGAAAACAGTAGTCTGTCTTTATTTTAAAGCAGCACTTGTGTATGGCTTCAGCTTTCTCTTTATGTAGTTGGAAGTGAACTAATAAATATTGCTGTGTATACCACACTGGCACTAATCATTTTATTTCTTGCTCTTTCCCCTTGTTAATTTCTAAGGGAAGTAAAACTTTAGGTATTTTAAAATATGCACTTACTTGTGGTTTGTAATTGTAGATACACAAACGTAGTGATCAATTTTAAAAACATACCAGAGTGATCTCAACAGTTATTCTGAAACATAAGGCTGGAAAGGGACTTTAGATGAAATTTCATCCCCCTTTATTTTAGGTAGAAGCAAAAATTCCTGAAACTGATAAATTCTTTCCTTTTAAAATTCAACCAAGCAGGTTTACAGCACTCAAAGCATGTTGTTGCCTGTTTTTATATTGTCAGTTAATGTGCATCTCTTGATTCAAATCAAGTTGACCTGGGATACTCCCTGCCCCTTCGCCTTGCAAACCAAGTGATGACTGTCCTTGTAATTTTACCTAAGATTAATGCAATTTCTCCAGTGTCGTCTTGGGCACATATTTAGTTTTAGGAAACAAAGTCTGGCATGGGCTGTGTTTGCATTAATGGCACCTGTTACGTTTAGATCATTGGAGGCCTAATTAGCTTACACTTGTTTGTAATGTATGCATATCTTTATATGTTATGTATGCATATCTTCATATGTTAATGTGTACCTGTGCCATGCCAGATGTTTCTGTCACTTCTTTGTGTGTATCTAAAAATCCTGTTTGATACATATGTGCACAAGCATATGAAATTAAATGGAGTACTGGTGGAAAAACCTTTAGGAATTTTTCTTATTTTAAATTAAGACTTGTGCTTAAATACAAAAGGAAACTTAATAAAAATGAGGGTTAAGAAACCTTTCTACACCCTTTTAATGTTAACATCAAGATTTAAGCTCAAGAATTCTGTCCTTTCCTGAGGTGGCAGTTTTGTCACAGATGGCACTTGCATGCCTCAGCTGTCCCAGGTCTTTTATTTGGAGATGAAATTGTGAATCAGAGAAGCTGAGTACCTCCAGCTTGTCTGTGGGAATTCCCACAAATCAGCTAGTGCTTTCCAGAGAGTGTCCTGAAAGAACAGAGGCGCTCATCACATGGTAGTTCTACAAAACTTTTGTGGTCTTTATCCAAGGCATTGCCTAATACATACATAAAGTTTCTTTAAAAGGTCTGTCTTGCTGTGGTGGTTTTTTTTTTTTTCTCTGAACATCTTAGACTGTGTACTTTGAGCTTACTATTTCAAATTTACTTCTCAGATGCAGAAGCTTGGGTTCTTTCAAGCTCTATGATAATGCTGACAGACAGTTAATTGTTAGACGGTTTTAGAAAACGGTTAATGCTAGTGATTTAGCCTTGCTTTTTTGTGTGTAAAATCCATAAAACAACCAAAAGAGCTTGTGAAGAAAATAGCTGGTCAAGGAGCAAAAGCAAGAGTAGACTGAAAGAAGCTATGAACATTGCCTTACCTTTCCAAGTCTTGATTATATTCCAAAAATTAGCTTTCACTTGTGGGATGACTGTAAGTGATTGCTCACAACATGAAGACTTGCATCTTAATATAAAAATAATGTGTGTACTTGAGTTATGATGATTCTGTTGCTTTTTGAACTTGCTTTAGGCTTTCTGCAGACTGGTACAGGCTCAGCTATCAGGAGAAGAATATGAACCTCTAATTTTATAAAATAACCGCTTTGGCAGAGAATTGGCCTGGAGGATTGTGTTGTCCCTGCTTCTGACTTCCATTCAAAGTCACGTTTCTGAAAATAGGGATCCTTTAAGGATCCTTGATTTTCATATTGTAGGTCAATGTTAGTGTCACCCTTGTAAGTTGGAGTTTAGAAAGACTTAAACTTTCAGCTGTTGGGTACTGGTCAGGTTGCTGTGAATATGTGTTTAGTGGCAGCAGCTGGTAGCCGGGTCCTCATTTTTAGTGGGTCAGCACAGTCATTTCAATTTCCTTTTTTTTTTTTTTTAAATAGCATTGACCAGATGAAGGGCAACTCTGCTATGTTATTCAGGAAACATTAAGAAGTTTGTACAACTCATACACAGGAACCTTGTATGGTGTCCGGATTGCTAGATGGCGGGAGGGAGGGGAAGGGAGTAGCTCTATAAAGAAGTTGAGCGTGTTGGGTTACACAATTTGATTATGTAACAATTTTAAAACATGGCAATATTAGAAGAGACGTTAACATGTGAAAGCGCATCGTTTTACCTTCGGTAATTTAATTTTTTTTCTTCGGGGCGGGGGGAAGAAACCTCTGGAGGCAGTATGTCCGCTGGGAAACGCAGAGAGCTGTGTGATGCCGTGACAGTTGTCCCCCTTGTCGGGGCTGCGGGCAGGCGGCACGGAAGCCGAGTGCCATACCTGAAGGGCATCGGGCTCTCTTTCCTGGCGTGCTCTTCCAAATTGCAAAATGAGGAGAGGAAAAACAGCGAGTCTGATCGGTTTGTGGGGAATTTTGTAGGAGGGATCTGTGTTTTGGAAACACAAATGAGCTGTCCAACTTCTTGAAGCTTTTCCCTTCTCTGGTTTCCAGCAGCATCTGATGCAGGGAGGTTCAGACAGTCGGCAAAACCTTTTTTCACCTAGAGTTGCTTATCTATCAGCTCAAATCAAACCAGCTTATCTTCATTGCTCAAATTGCAGGTATAATACTGTATAAAGAAATACTCAGAAATTGTGTAGACTTGAAGTCTGAATGCCCCAGACAGGACAAGCGGTGGCAGCGCGGCTTCTTGGTGCTCTGGGCACAAACATCTCCAGGGATGCAGTGGGCACTGAGCCTGGGTACCAACTCATTCAGAATGTGGTGTCAAGGAATACTAAATCAGATGGTGAAGAGCTACCAAAGTAATTTAGTACCATTAGTGTAATAGCTTCCAATTATGTCAATTTTGCAAATTACGTTCCGTGTGAATAGGAAAGAAACTTGAGGTTTTGTTTCTTGTGGCCAGTCACTGCTGTACAGGTGAAGTAATGCCTTTGCATACCTCATGATTTGGCCTGCTCTGGGATTTCTAAGTGAAACTATTCTCATACAGGAATCTGAATCTCCTTATTTCACGCACTTGGTAATGTTTTGCGTGTGAAACAGCAGTCGGGATTAGTTAAATTTCACAGAAGTTACTGTGCAGCAGAGCCTCCATTCTCAGTGTTTAAGGTCTCTGATTGCCACCATCATCATCAGCGACTCACTCGCTAGTCATCTGAAGGGGTGGGTGGTGTTTCTAAGAAAATATTTGCCAAAATCAAAACACACGTGATGTGCTTTACTTAACTGTAGGAAGTCAAGATAAAATAATTACTTAAGATTTCTATTTGCTACTAGAATAACTCAGGTGGGAGGGTAACCGATACCCTTACAGCAGAAATAAAGGCAACCGGTGGTAGTACATAAAAGTACTGAATTGCTTGTGACTGCTGAAGAAGATGACAACTCTGGGGCACAGCTGGTGGTTTGCGGAACATGTCAAAAAGCTTATGTTGTGGCTGCTAGCACTGAACTTCTTATCCGGATAAATAAAATGCCCTTCCATGTCACTTCCAATCCTGTAACTGTCAAGAGCAGGAGCAGTTCATCTAAGCTGCAAGAGCTGTAAAATACAAAAGAAAGCTTGCAATTACTTTAACTTAATATATCGTTCCCTGTTTCTTGTTGGTACACAAGAAAAATTACACCTTACTAAAAGGACGCAGCTTCAAATGAACTGTTTGGTCTTGCCCTGCTTTCGTCCTTGTATTTTTTAATTCAGTATGAAATGGCTTAAGAATTGCCATGTCTTTCTCTCTTGCTTCAGACTTGAGTTGTGGTTTGGGTGACCTCTTTAGGTAACCTATTTAATTTAATGACCTTGTATCCCTATTTAAGGAGAGAGAACTTGCTGTCTTTAAAACACAGAACTTAAAAAAAAAATAATAAATGCTGTCATCTCCCATACCGTCTCCAGCCCACTTGGAAAAAAATATTTTTATGGCTAAATATGAGTGCTTTATGTTGAAACAAAGTAGTAAATTTTGTGTTTGGGAACACTGGCCACCCTCTTGCAGCTGGTGCTTAGGCAGCCCGTGTCCCCTTCTGCGGCTAAATGTGACCCAACGGCTCTGTGGTGCTTCGCAGGGACTTGCTAAGAAATGTTAGGTTCTCCAACAGAAAGCAAAAAAACCCTTCTTCGTTGCTGGAAAGATATTTTCTTATTGCTTATTTGGGAAAATAATTTAGGTAAGAAAATGGTTATTGTAATCTGCATCAATTAAGATGTTTTTCTGTTTAAGCTCTGATGAGAGGCTGTGAACTGTACAGAGATCATGAAAGGAAATGTACAGCTGAGGTATGAATGTAGTTTTTGATAGGTTTTACCAGTTGTGGTGAGGAACACTATATTACCTTTACATACCCTCTTGCTAGGCTGGAAGTACATACTTCTGTAGCCCTTTCATTTACCAAAAAAAAAGTGTAACTGAAGCTTGATTGACTAGTATGGATTAGAGCTTAGAGTTAGTCATTAAAATGTCTATTATCCTCAGACTGAAGTTAAGATCACCAATGATGTTTCTCCATTTGCAGCTGATTCAGGAAAAAAAGATTTCCTCAGTCGTATCATAATTATATCTGTTGGTTTTCTTTTAGGAGCAAGACAATGAAAATTGTGATTCCTGTACAGATAATGTACAGTTCTGGTCACGCTAGACTTGCATACTTGAAAGGCATCGAAGTTCTAAACATCAATTACACATTTTTAAAATCAAGTTTATGTTGCTACTTGAAGTATTTTATGTATGTTACTTAAATACAATATATGCATATCAATGTGATTTTTTTAATAGTGCATGAACTGAGGGGGCAGGCAGGAATCTCAGCCAGCCCACTAAAATCCTTTATTCCTAGATGAAAGAGCTGGAAGGAGTGTTAGAGCCTTGATGCTCAACGGTCCTTTTTGTTGCCTGAATTAGCATAATTTCCCAGCCCCTGGTGTTACCTGGGCAAGCTAGGATTTTAATCAGCACTCCGAGTGGGGTATCCAACTGACGGTGAAAATTGGATCATAATATTGCACATGTGAATTTTATTCTGACAACATTCCGTGTCTGCGCCAACCATATTAACTAGTGAACTTGCCACTGACTTCATGGTTTGTACATGGGGGGGAAAGATGCTGAACGTGCAGGGAAGCTTAGGACATCCTTAATGCTCAACATAGCTAACAGAAAATCACTCACCTGCAATAATAACAATAATAAAAGAATCCCAAGGCAAGGGAGTCTGATTAACGAAGTGAAGGATTAGGGTTGATGTCTTGGCTCTGTCATGACTTAGCCATGTGATTTTTTTGGTTGGTTGGGTTTGTTTTCTTTCTTTTTTTTTTTTTAAACATTGACATCTTGTTTCTCGGCTTCCACTTTTATTAGACTGGAGAAAGTTCTGTTGACTTTTAGGGACTTTTGGAACTAGAGTTTCCCATTGCACTGTCATTTTTTTAAAGCTATCCTTGATGAGTCTTTTCAGTCTTCACCAGCTGCCCATCTAGTACTTCTTTTCCCTTCTTTCATAATCACAGAAAATTTTCAAATATGTGTATTTAGTTACCTTGGTCAGAACATCCGTGGTTGTGTCCGTCTCCTGCTCTTTGCTGGTTTTTAATACTATCCTGACAATAGTCACTCTTCCAGTACTTCTAGCGCTACCTGGGTATTTCAAGTTGTAGTAAAAATAATAGTAGGGCAGATGTCATTAGGCAGCTTCCTGAGGGTGAAAGATCCCCCAAAGCCCATTGCCAATGCCAGGGGAAACGAGTTTCCCCTGGAGGCTTTGTCGGAGATCCCAGCTTGGATGCGCTTGGCATCACCTCAGAAGGAGGCAGCTTCTCTCTCCTTCCCCTCAAGGGCATCTAGGAGAGAGTGTTCGCCCAGGCTGGTGGCCCCCATCGCTCAGCTGGGCCACTGGGCACTTTCTCACCATCCTGTTCCCTGCTGCTCACGTACTGGTGTGTCGGAAAGTATTCGCAGTATTCATCCTGCTTATTTTGCAAATACAGAATCAAGTCATGTTGAGTACTTCTCTTCATTGTTACTGATATTGGAGGAACCTAACCGTGTATACTTACACTGCCAGGCTGAGATACATAAAGAGAGACGTAAAGCTCCTTCTTGCCGTCATTGCATTGGCCCTGTCAGCAAAAAATTACTCTTTTTTTTTTTTTTTCCAAATACAACTTTCCTCTACAGCTTGCCTCTGACCTTTCTCTTTCTATTACTTGCCGCCTTTTTATTTCTGATTGCTGCATTTCGCCACTGAAGCATTTAGACATTTTTAGACAGTTTTTCCCCTTTTCTGAGAACAGTATGTTGCTATCGAACACGCTTTTGTGGAAGGTCATTCCTTTTACTGATCTCTTCTATCATAGTTTTTTTTTTTTCCCTAACCAGTTCACTCATTTGTCTCTGATTTAGGCATTGGGCACTTCGAACTAAATACACCATATATTGTATTTTAGACTGGCCCCTGTTTTTCCAGCTTAAACATAGTAAGATTATGATTGCAAGTACCTGGGGAGACAGCAGTTTCCCATTAATTGGTATTTTTCCTTGCAAGATCCAAAAGAGTTACCACATCTTGTTTATAAGTTACCACACTGGTGGGTGGATTTATTTTATTTTTTTTTCCCCTTTATCACAGCTGCATGAATAACCTCTAGCTGCATGCGAGGGTTCACTTGCCAGACTGCATTTTTCTTTACTTTTTTTTTGTTTGTTTGTTTTGGTAGAGTCTTAGATGAGAAGGAAAGAAGAAGAAAATCAAGACTGAAAGTATCAGGACAGTGCGGGCAAAGGAGACCATATTATGTTGCATTTGTTCCCTTCTGCCCTTTGAGCTCATTTAAGCATCTGCTTTTCCAAAACTTTTGCTTTTCCAAACAGTGTGGGGGGGTCAAAAGCTCTCACCCCATCCCAGCTCGTTTCTGTGTGCGATATAGCAGATTTTTTTTTTTTTCATAAACAGGGTATGTTAATTGTCTCTTGACTCATTCATGAAAGGGAGCAAACAGGACGAGAGCCGTCGTTAGGTGAGCCCCTACCCGCACGCCTGCCTTAGCCCGGGGAATAGCTACGTTTATAAACGTTTTGGCATATAAGAGCTCTGTTTCTTCGGCTTTTCCAGCAGAACGGGATAGGATGAACTGCGTGGAGAGCAGCTTAATCTTTATTTAGAAGGCATATGTTTGCTAATTATTAACTAGTTATCTGTTGGAGGGCTATTAATGCAAGAGGTTGGAAATAGGGTTGTGTTAGCTGTGGTGCGAGGACGGGAATACAGACAGAAAGGACAGTTCTCGCCTCAGTGTTCAGTCCCAATTAATTTGCCTCTTAGTTAGAGGCAGTTAGAGTTAGTCAGAGTATCAGTTAATTTGATCAAATACAATTTCAGGCTGATACTGGGGTTATTGTTCTGTGATGCTAGAGCTGAGGATAGATGTACTGGGTTAGGGGGGAAAATAAGTTCCTCCAGGAGGAAAAAAAAAAAGCTGCTGAAATCTTCCAAAATGGAGAAAATGTTAGATAACTAATCCTGAAAATACACTTTTACTCTGTAACATTCCTTAAAAAAAATAAGTATATAAACAATAGTCAGAATGAAGTTGTAAAACAGATTCTCGTGCTAGATACCAGCTTGAAATAGAAGGCAAATGTAGCCATTTAATGCCAAGCAGTACTTGGTACTGATTTGAGTTACGCTTCCAAGTAAGGTTTTGTGAAGGTACTCGATTATTTTTACTGTCACGTGCAACTGGAAGATTTTATTTGATGTGTAATTCTAATAGCAATGTGGCAGTTTGCAAGGAAGAAAGTGAGATGTTACAGAGGTAGCCCAAGTCAGTTTTTTTTAGTTACTGGTCTTACGGAGAAATTATTGTGGCATTGAGGTAAAAAACTGGGGACTGGTATAACGATAAAAAAGCCTGTAATAAGCTGAAATGGTGGAGTAAGAAAATGAGATGTTTCCAGTAAATGCAATATATCCATATACATTTATGGATTATTAATTAAGAAGAGTTGTTTTCTATCAGAATATCATGTTTGGAAATTAATATTGGTGACTGTCAGCAGAGTTTGAGTACAGGCAGCATACAGAAAAGGCAGTTTTGCAGCATGGAGTGGTAGCAAAAATGCTTTGTTATCATTTTTCTTACAATGCCGGTCTTGGAATATTAAGTCAAAAAACACAAAGCTGATAAAGAACTGTAACTAGAACAATGAATTATTTCTGCAAGAAAGTATTCCCAGAAAAAGTCAATAAAAATAGTCATGGAATTAGAATTGACTTCTAAGGAAACGAAATGACCGAGTATGCAGATTGGGATGAGTCACTGGATTCTTTGAGAAGGCTGAGTGTTTATAGCAGTAAACAGCAAAAATGTGTGTTTCTTTGATATTCAAGTTACTGGTATGAAATCGAGGAGGGAGACACCTAAGCAGACTTTGACAGATACTTTAAAAATTGCTGGTAGCAGGTACGCGCTGGGAAATCCACGAGGATTTTCAGATAACCTAAGTGAAGACACTGAAAATTCACTATTAAGTTAAGCTTACAGTCATTTGAAGTCCACTGGTAAATGGAGTCAATTTGCTACACCACCGCACTGGTTTTCTGCACGACTCTAATCTGAATGACTATAACTTGAGTGATGATGGGAATCATGCATTTAATTACTGTATATTACAGTATCTAGCCTCTTTTTAATATAGATTAATGATATTCTTTCTTTTTATAGTATGACATCGCACACAAGATTGGGGACATAACAGTGGTATAAACATGAAGAAACGGGCATCATTTTTTGCATGACTTTCAAGTGTGGTGAAACTGAAGTACATTATGAAATGAAGTGCTGTTTTTTTTACCTGTTCTCACTTTAAGATTTTTAAATAGGCTGTATTCAGTTTTGTAAGTACCCTTTTTTTTTCTTTTACGTATTTTTAATGCAAAGTTTACAAAGTGACTACCAACATTTTTCCCGCTAGTCCTGTATTTTAAGAAGCGTGCACAATCACTCCTCTCTGCCCCAGCACCACGGAGATTCAAAAGCTCATGAGGTTAACAAAAATCAACTCAGGTCGTAGAAAATGTAGCCTTAAGCAGTGGGGCGTTGAAAGAGATTGTAATCTGAAATAGAGTAGTTTTGTTTTTTCCTAGCTTTCTGGTCTGCTGATTTGGTCGGAAGTGTGTTATCTCTTCTATGCTGTAGCGATACCAATGAGGTCTTACAACCTGTGTGTGAAATGCGCTGTATTTTAAGATTGTATATATTTTATAACACTTAATAAAATGTACTTGAACGTCACAGCTAACACACGCTTCAGCATAATCTGTTAATGCAGGTGTTGTGGTAACTCAGGTCCGGACACTGCCTCATTCCTTCTGACCCCCAACTTAACCCGCAGGAGACCGGAGGAAGAAGAGTTCGCTCTTTAAACCAGGGTAGTTACCGGGTCCTTGTGGCCTCCTGCGGCCCGGAGACTTCGGGTATTCACTTCCTAATGAAAATACTCATGTACCTAACCACGTAAGGATGAGACGACTGTAGACTGATCCCGTGGATGGGAGCTTAGTAATTAATTTTCGGAGCCTGGGACCCCGCTGGTACTTGGGGGCATTTTTGATAACTCGTTATCTGTCACGGTCCAGATAAATCAGAGCACACTGAAGGACACCCCGGCTTTTAGGAGCTAACAGCGAGCATATGCAAACTTAAACCTGTCCTTGATCAGCTACATTGTTCTGCGCTCTTGAGAAATACTGGGTGTACGTGCACGTGCTGTTTTTTACTATTGTAAATATGTAGATACTAATTTAAAGCTTAATCCAATGATATCTGCTATGCTGTGCTCTGAAGGCAACCGGATAATCCATTGGTGAAACTGGTGGTTATAATGCTGATAAAATATGTTAGTTATTAATTCATTTTGCTTCTGTTTTTCAGAGGAGAGCAGCTAATTCTAGAATAAAGTCAAACTCAGATGCTTCTGACCAAAAGATCCATATAATTGGTTTTGTCATTGTACACGAAAAAAACAAGTAAAACCGTGTAAGAAAATAGTAGTATCTTCATAAGAAAAATGAGAGGAGGATTTCTAAGTGCCACAGGTTTAAGTAGCCAATTAAAAAAAAATAAATTGTTCTAAATCTAATTTAAGTTCAATGTTATAATTACAGAAAAGATACTTTGCCTTTAAGAAGCACTTGTTTTTATGCCAAAACATTACATTCCTCATTCTCTCCTTTGACTCCATGCTGCCTAAACTTGTCTGTGAGTGAATGTGGCAAGTAATTAATCAGGGTAAAATTCCATTGGGATCAGTGTGAAAGTTGCCTGGTCAAGAAGCAGCAACTGCCTGTTTAGTGTGTGTTCCGTAAGGTAGTGATTTATAGATATAACTTATCTTTTTTTGCTACAGTATGCTCAATATATGATGAATAAGTGTCTTTTTTCCCCCTAATGATTGCCATCATCTAAGTGCTTAATTGCTGGTGGTTTAGAAAGGGAGGAGAAAGATGGTAATTACTATGCAAGCTTATAGTGTTTAAAAACTGAGTTTTGTAAAAGAACTCCTTTTTGCAGAAAAATCTGCAAAACTTGATGCACAAAAGTATGTTCTTGAAGGCATAAGTGAAATAAACTATTTTTTGTACTCCAATTCCTACCTAAATTAACTTTTAATATGTATATATTTTAAGTAAAGTAGTATGTAACAAATGCTGTCATTGAAGTTAAATGTGTGTCCGTTTTGCAAAGAAGTTTGCATTTAGTTCTTCTTCAAGAAACTTGTAATTGGACAACTGCTTTGTCATCTGTCTAATGAGTTGCTTGGCTAATCCACATGTTCTTACCTACCAGCTGTCCTACCAATACTGAGTCTTCTGAAAGGTACTGTGTGTTGGGTATTTAGTCCCGAAGTCTGCCCCAGTGAGGTCACCAAGTAAGTGTTGTTAACTTCATGTTGCTGTGGCATAAGCAGGGTACAAGTTTGAAAGTTTGTCTGATGCCACGCAGAAAGTCTGAAGAATGAGTCTGACCCTCAGTCTCCTTTCTGCCACCTTTCCCAGGCTTGGAAGATACAGTAACGAAGCCTAGAGGTGGTGCCTGTATGGATTATCGTGACCAGGTGGCTGTTCAGGACTGATTGTAGATGTCAGGAAGCATTTTTACTTGGTTACGGGTGACTTTTTCAACCGTTTATCCTTGGTATCTAATACACAGAATAGCTTGGTTATGGCATGGTCAGAGGGTGGAAACACCCTGGCTCTTGTGCCAACACTATTAAATGAGAAGAAGTAGTGCATTTCACATACCTTAACTTCTTGCCAGGGCTTGCTTTTCACAGGAAAGTTCAAGCAGGTGCTTATTTGGTAACTGTGCTCTTGTCCACACCCAAAAATATCTAACGTTTTACATGCAAGTTAACTCGCCTGGACCTGGAGAGTCAGACAAAGCCCAAATGTCGCTGATATTCAGTAGCCTGCATCTTTGCTGCAAAACAGGTAAACTAACTTGCAGTGCTTTCCCACCATGCCAGCATAATGTGGTGTTCTGTCAAATGGGAATTGTTAGATCGAGCTGATACCTTACTCCATCTAGTTCAGACCACTTCAGTTTCATTTCTCCAAAAGCCATTATAATTACAGAGGTCTGAAGAGAAGCACTGTGCTCAACAGTTCTCACGCTTACCGGCACCTTCTTCGTGGTTACCAAACCTTGCAGTCATGTAGATCTTTTAGGTTTGGTGTAGGCTTTGGAAAATGCATGTTGCAAGCTGTTACCGAGGTTGGTTACGTGGGTTCAGACTGCCCCGGTGGTGTCTCGCACGCTGTCTCAGGTTTAGGGCGAGCCAGGTAGTTCACCAGATGAACTTTCCCATAGTCTGGGGCCGATTGGGATTCAGACTTTGCCCTACAGGCAGTATGGCTGCACCAGGCTCAGAAATGGGGAAACCTATGCCAGAGCAAGGCAATTTCACGTTGCTACAGCTCTATCCATGCCTGAATTTATATCGTCGTAAGTATTTGCATAAAATTAAGAAACCTGAAAGCGTGACTCTGGCATATGCACTTTGAATGGCAGAGTTCAGCATGCTGCAGAAAGAACTGTCCCAGCCTGTCTGGCTCTTGGCTTTTCCTTCCTGGCCTTGGGCTACCTCCTCTCTTGTCAGCGTAAGCATTGGCGCAGCTGCCGTGAGCCACATCAGAGACATGACATAGTTTAAAATTACTGACATATGGTGTAGTGTAGTTTTAGCTCAGGTACGTTCATCATTTCGGTTCACCAGGTGGCTGCGCCAATATTTGTGCTGACAAGAGGGGAAGGAGGCAGCGTGAAAGTAGAAAGAAGGATCCAAGTGGGAGAAAAAGGTGGACAACTGCTTTCTGCAGCAGTGCTAAAAGGGCCCAAGGCACTCGAGTGCCCTGCTCTGAGCGGGGTCCAACACCAGGCAAACTCCAGAGGTGCTCCCAACTTCAGCTCTTCAGTCATCCTGTGAAAAAGATGCACGTACCCAAATTCTCTCTGCATCAAAAAATGGTGGTCCTCGGCTGCCGTGTAAAATTGAAGATGCTGGAAGGCTACAGGCACCTCGGCTTTTCACACTGATGTTTCCAGGCACCTCTAGCCTCCTATCCTGCTCCGAAACCCCTTAGTCTGAATAGGGTGCACGGCTTGCATTGTAATGCATGCGCATCCTGTTGGTTACCACATATACGAACCTTTACGAGCGTCCATAGGTCTCCAGAGCGTGTTCCCAGGGCATCCTGCTCCAGTCAGCGTTGACAGAAAGCACACTGGCAGCAGCTGCCGCTTGTCTTTTAATACTTAAAGGAGATGGTAGTTGATAATGCTGATGTTGTCTTCAACTGTGAGCTTGCAAAAATATATGTAGCTATTTTATGTGACTCCAGAATAATTCTGAGTCTCTCCCTAAGGCATCTTGTGAAGTGGGTTCACGTGGGCAAATCACTTTCGGCTTCAGTGGCCGTGCAGGTGGGTCACTGGCGCTGCGATTCCCTTTGCAGGCTCCAGGTCTCCTGTGTTGCTTACAAAATACAGAGGGATCAAATAAGAGTGTCCTGGTTTGAGGTATAGCTTACTTCAGTCTCAACTCCAGTACGATGTGGAAGGTAAAGAGGGAAACCATTACTTAAAAGGAAAACCCAGCATGTTTCACAGCAATTTGGTGCCGTGTTCAAAGATTACTTGCTGAAATTCGCGTACCCGAGGCCCAGCTCACTGGATTTTAACGTGAGTAGCTACAACTTTAGTGTGGTTCACTCCAGTTCATTTGTGTTCTTCATATGACTTTCACTGCTTACAGGAAAATGTGATACATTAAGAATGTCAGGTAATTTATTTTGAATTGCTTGCTTATACACTATGATGCAGGCTGCATTCATGTTCAGGAAGCTGCTAGACATGAGCAGGAGCCTGAGCTGATGCTGAATATGCAAAAATATTTACAATGCACTGTATGTACTGTGTTCTTTATAAGCAATTCCCCAGTTACAAAGTAAATGGCACTAATTACAGTTATCACAACAGAAGCCATAACAGTTTTGTCTGACAAAAGAAAAAAAAAAAAAGGAATTACTGCCTTCTACATTAACACTGGGTCATGCTGCATTTTACCATCTTACATCAAGTGTCTAACTTGCCGATGTCTGTTCTCTCTGTCCTCATGATTGAGGCATCATTAGTGCAACAAGAATTTCCTGTCCTTACAGAAAAAAATCATGTTCCCTTCACATATGTCTTTCTCAGCTTTGAACTTTTTTCCATGCAGTCCTATCAGTAAACAAACTTTTCCAGAGGCTCTGGTAGCCCTGCTCCTGAGGTTAACAGAAAAGAAGGTGGAAAATCTAATATATCTTACCTCATGCACTAACATGGAAACGAAGTGCATGCAAGCCTTGCAGAACTCCTCAAAGGAAGCTGTACACGGGTGGCTGAAACTAGAGAGAGAGTACTGACACACTGAGGCCTGTCCTATGACAGACAGAAAAGTTCCATACTTTCAAATCCAAATTTTCTTTTTTTTTTTTTTTTTAGAATTTAAATTGGGAACCAGACAATTCCATCATGGGAGTGCTTAGAAGAAGCTAGGCTAGTTTCAAACCTTAGAGCAAAATTTTACTAGACTGGCTGTCATTAACAGTAAGTCTTGCCAATCATCATCACTATGTATGCAAAGCGTCGGCCCGTCGCTGTTGTCCCCTGGATTAGCTGTGAGCGCGCAATCCCCAACCACGGAGCCCACGCACTGCGCCCAGCAGTGCTGGCTGCCCTCCCAGAGCCTTGAGAGCTCTTGGGCAGGGAAACCGGAGCTGAGGTGGGGGACTTCTTTTCTCTGCCCTTCTGCCCCTCCCTCGAGGAAAAATCTCATAGAATTATAGAATGGTTTAGGTTGGAAAGGACCTTGAAGATCATCGAGTTCCAACCCCCCTGCCATAGGCAGGGACACCTCCCACTAGACCAGGTTGCCCAAGGCCACATCCAGCCTGGCCTTGAACACCTCCAGGGATGGGGCCTCAACAACCTCTCGGGGCAACCTGTTCCAGTGCCTTACCACCCTCAAAGTGAAACACTTCTTCCTAATATTCAATCTAATCCTGCTCTCTTCCAGTTTAAAGCCATTCCCCCTCGTCCTATCACTACATGCCCTAGTAAAAAGTCCTTCCCCAGCTCTCCTGTAGGCCCCCTTTAGGTACTGGAAGGCCGCAATAAGATCTCCCTGGAGTTTGAGTTTCCAGGCAGTTCCTATCCCTTGGCCTTTCGCCCTGGACTATGCACTGCAGAGAACTGGGGAGGTCGGGCGGTTACTTTCCTAGGACATAGCAAGTGTCTTACATTTTCCTCAAGGTTTTGTATTTTTTTTTTCTTCTTTGGCTTTTTTCTTCTTTTCTTGAAGCAAGAGGAGTCTTGTCGTATCTCTCAAGGTTGTGTCTCAATGCCTAGTGTTGATGGTTGTGGTGGTTGGTTGATGGTCATTGTTCAACATCAATGTCATTGTGATAGTTGTTGATGGTCATTGATGTTGACCATCAGATCCGATGGTTGTTTGTTGTTCTAGGGCCTCTGCTTCAGCTTCGGTGCACGAAGCTACTGAGGATGGATTAGATTAGCTTGGGTAGGCTTTTGCTGGAGTAAGTTTGGTGTGTGCATACAATTTCTACTATGCCAGCAGAACTATCTGGCAGCAAAAAGGTGGGTAGGTAACATCTTCAGCTGCTCCATCTAGGTACAGAAGAGGAGATACTGTCAGGAAGCACCTGCGTAGAGCAAAGGTGTGGTAAGCAATGGGTCTGACTTGGTGTCAGGATGCAAATTCTAATGACTTGTGCAGAATCTCTGCAGTGCTGCTGTTGACCTAGTTTATATGGTAGTAAGCAATGGAAAAGCTAGCATAAAAATCCATATTTGTAGTGCGAAGATCCACACATGCTTTTCTACATAGCTGATCAGAAGAGAAAATTGTAATAATTTAATCTTTATTTATAAAAGTTTTGAGACATGTAAGAAAGAAAATTTGTAATTCTTTCAGTAAGGTTTTATCAGTTTATTTGATGATGAATATGTTTTGGGGTTTTTTTTGACATATGCTTGCGACAGCAGTTTGAATCCCGTTGACTCTTGTGTACCAAGCAGCTCATAGTTCAGGGCTTGACCACAGCTGAGTGGCTTGATTGTACCACCGGCAGACACTTAGAGGCTCTGTGACCCATCATAGTGGGCACTTGGGCTCAGGGACTCAGAGGTCGACTGAGCACCTTATTCGAGAATGCAGCAGTAATTCTTAGTGCTCACAGGGGACTAAGGGAGCACATGTGCAACTAATACCCTCTCTATCTTTCTGGTACAATATGTCCCCTTACGGACAGCCTATGTCCCTGGCTGCACAGACTCCTAACCCCACGCTACCGGGAGTGCTATCCGACCAGAGCAGCCTTCTTGTCTCTTGTAGCACATTACTATTATTTGTGGAAAGAAGCAAAATGGTCATCCACAAGGAATCAGTGTGGTGCTGGAAGGCAGTATGATGGCTTCCCCCATGCAGCTTGGGGTACATGTATATTTCTAAGCAAAAGAGAAATGAGCTTGAGCACTGGACCTCTGATTCCCTCGGGTGGAGGGAAGCTCACTCCCTACTACTATTTTGGATGCTCCAGTTGGTATCTCTGAGACAACTGTGCTGTAAAAAGGAATCAAGGTGGACAAGCTGTAGTCCAGGGACTGGACCTCTGCCCTCTCTTTCTTAGCAGTACATATGTACCCTGGGACCTGGCAATCTCAGCTGATCATGAGAGTTTTGGGGGTGCCAGAAGCATAAGGAAGGCATCATGTGTTTGTGCTGGGCTCCTGTGCCACCCATGGCCATGGACCAGAGGGGATGCTGGTGGCATGGGCCGGGTGGGGGGATCCCAATAGCACGAGCCAGAGGGTTTTGAATACCCTCTGGTGGCAGAGCCTCCTGTGAAAGTGTACTTGTTTACCTTTCCCAGACTCTGTCTACCGCTGCGGTGGATGGAAAACTCGTGTTTCGCATTTTTTTCCCCCTTTAGTAGCAGGAAAGCGGCTGGCACGGCATGGAGCTCCAGGAGACCAAGGGGAACGTGTGGGCTTTCAGAGCCACTTTGCCTGACTCTTAGGACTAGCTCCACTGATGTCTTCAGTTGGAGAGTAAGCCCAACTGTTATCTGACCTAGAATAATGCTATTATTATTCATAAAATGCATTATATGCAAGTAAATCATTGTCCTGTTATATTACACTAAAAAGCCAGATTTTGGCATGTCAGTGGGTTGCCTGAAGCAAGAATATGTATGGAAGAACATAAACGATATATTGTAGGTTGCTATTAGTGGCGGCTTCTCTTCCGTTGTGTCCCCTGAATGTACTGCGCTTTCATGCAGAAGAATGAGGATTAGGTTTGTCCTGCTGTGAGATGATTCATGTACGGGGAATGTGCGTATTCAGAAAGAGTGAGATTTCAGGAGTACATCACTGAAGAGGGGCTTGTGATAAGAATCAATGATAAACCAATAGCTGAGCAGGGAAAAATGTATTTAATAAAAGAAATTTAAACTGAAGTTCAGTTCTCAAGCGATTATGATTGCTCATGTGACTATTTCTGCTGCTAAAGCTGCTGTTTCTCATTATTTTTTAAAATAGCTTTTGTAGATATGCAGTTTATTCTTTGATTTTTTAGGAAATATATACATATTTATGTGTGTTTATATTGGATACATTGTTTTATCTGTATTTGTGTATATATATATATTTATATAGCTATATAACCCCCCCCAAATATGCACTCCCTGAGGTGGTTTCCCAATTTTATTACATGATTTTGCTTTAGTACAACATCAACACTTACATAATACTAGAACAGGGCTGGATATTTAAAGTTAATATAACAGCAACTAGATGTCAAACTGTTACTTCCTTTATCTAAAAATGTCTAATGTATTTGCTAATATTTAGCAAAATAAAACTGTTTCCCAACTTCGGTATTATTCATGCTTTCCCAGAGACGTTAACATAACCCTGTAATTGGCATGAATTCTATCCAGCAATGAGCACTGTAGGAAATGCATTTTATGTTTGTTACTTGTTATGTCTTTTTAAGGAACAGTGGAAATTCATAGGATGTAACAAGCTTTGCATTTGTGTATGGCTGATTTTCTTTCTGTGCAATTAATTTATTCTGAAGTGAAAGGGAACATCAAGCTTAACACAGTTCCCAGTAGAAAGCCTTCTCTAAAAGATTTTCATTTGGATATAAGTGCCTAATTTCCAAATAGCATGTTATGTTAACCTTAACCAGACACTTTCAGAAAACCTCCATTTGAACCCTCTCCTCAGTAAAAATTAAAAAAAAAAAAAAAGAGGAAAAAAATTGACAGTACACGAACATAAAGCTAGAAACAGTTATTCTGTGCAGATTTCAGCTCTCATCTTCATTGTGAGCAACCCAAGCATGACAAAATGGTTCTGGTATACAAGCCCTGAAAAATAAGACTTACAAAGCAAAACCACAAATAAGACTGTGGTTGTCTTTAGCTTGTCAGTTTGACTCCTGTCTAAGCAGATGAAAGGCAAGTGCTCATGGAAGGCTGCTTAGAAACGTACGTGAAGCTTGTTTGTGGCTCTCATTTTGGTTTCCACTGGCCAGGTAACCTCACCAGAGAGGCCGCTTCTTCCAGCCGCTGCAGATCCCTCAACGTGACTGTTGGTCACGAGTGCTGGGCCAGTAAGAACTGGTGTGTAGTACCAAAGGAAAAACCTGGCAAAAAAGCATCATCGCCTTCATCGTTGCCAGCTGCTGCATGGGAGAAGGCCTCCTAAGGCTCCTGGACCCTGTTGCTGCTCTCCCTGCTGGCTGCTTTCCCATTCCCCTCTTTGCCTTCCTGTCTCTCTCCTTTATCTTAAATTTTCCCTGTCAAGTAACTTTCATTATTAGAGTCAAAGTATGCCAAAAGTTACGGATGATGCTAGTGAAGCTCTGTGCCAGTGAGCTTGTGTAGCAAGTACCCATTTCATTTCTTTTTTTTTATTTCCATTGGGGCACAACTTGTGGACAGGGTAGGCATTGAATCAAAGGGAGGCGAGGCGAGAAGAGCACTCCACTTTTTGCTGAACTCCACGATTATTTCTTTTTCCATTTAATTTGATCGCGTAGAATTGAAAACAAAGCAAGCCAAATCCAAAACATTGTTGCTCAGGCAACAAGCTGTAGCTAAGAATGAAAACTGCAGCTTCATTAAAAGTGATGCAAAGGATGTACTGTAGTTGCTTGCGGAAAACTGTGTTGATCAAATTTTGAGATCGAACCTGGGTGCATTATGGAAGCATCGGTTTCAGCGAGTTTCACTGCAGAAGCAGCAGAGCTTGCCATGGGAAGTTGGTTTGCGTTCACTTATGTGCATATGACCACTGCTGCTCTTTGAAAGCTACTGTAGGGAATATCCATTGACTCTTCGATGTGTTTTGGCAGACACAGAAGAGAGAAATGTGGTTAATAGCCTCTTGCCAATATTCAGTTCTGCTGGATATATCGTGCAGTCATCTAAGAAAACTGACAGGCTTCATAAAATTAGCCTCAAGCTAATTAGTAATGTCAGTGGTTTTTAAATGACTGTTAATATTGTCGCTGTACATCATCCAGAAACTCAAGTGGACACCGGCACCCTGTGTATTCACTAGATATGGCAGAGTGTCCTAGACATGAATTAAAAACTTTCTGAAATCTGAAAATATTTCTGGCCCTTTACCTCCTCTGTACTCCTCTGTTCTCAGTTTGTAATCCCGATTGATCTTATGGACTTAATTAATGTTAACTTAAGCTACATAACTGAAGAGGAAAAAAACTTTCCTCCTTAATGATTTATTTTGATGTTATACATTCTTGACTATGAAATGGCACATACAAATATGAAGAAAGTGTTAAATTCTGCAGTCTTATTGTAGCTTGTGATATTTAATATGTTTTCCACTTTAGTCTCTAACCGCTGGAGTTATTTAATGAAAGGGCAATTTATTGGGGGAACATTTAATTAAAAATATGAAACAAATATGAAAAGTAAAAGAAACCCATAATATTTTATATACAAAAAACCTCACACACATATTCACATGTACAATATTGTTACTCTTTATGATGTAGTTAAGGAATAGGAACTTAGTGAAACAGAAACCTACCAATGTTCTTCTTTCAGATGCTAATTTGGTTAAAATGATAAATGTGCTTACTCCCCACCAGCAAATCATGTGTATTTGCTATACTTATGGTAGGGTCGAGCCTAAATATTCCAACCCAGACTGGCCTCGCTGCATTAGATACTACAGGCAAACAGTAAGAAATCCATCTTACCACATAGACCTTATAGCCTAAGCAGTAAAGACAACCAAGTGCTGAGAGATGAAGGGGTGGGCAGATGGTTGCCTTTCTTTTACAGAGGGGGAACCGCGCCAGAGGTTGATTAAGTGAAATGCAACAGATCGAAAAGGAGCCCTGCAACAGAAAGATAACCCCAAACCAGGCTCCCAGTACCAAAGTCCAGTGCATTCACCAGATCGGCATTCTTTCGGCAACGACAGCTGTACAAGTAAAAGAAGAGGAAGTATACCTCGCCATTAGTCGAAGTGATTGACAGAATTGTGAGTCATTAGGTAAAAAGAGGAAATTGGAAGCTGGAGGATAGGATTGTGGATAAGCTAAAAGCAAAGCTTTTAACCTATGAACTTTGCCTTCATATGTATTTAAGGTATGGCTGCCAAAATAAGATGTTTATTGTAGGTTTATTTCCAGTCGGAGACTTTACAAAAATGTGTGGATCTAATGTTTTTCAGTTTTATTTCATCAGCTGTTGGAAAGACTGTGCTGTCTCTCAGTTTCCAGAGATCAAAGCGTAGGCGGTGAAAAATAAAGTAATCTGCCACTTTGGAATAATTTGTAGCAGCAGGCATTCCCAGTGCAAATCAGAGTGCCAATCAGATGGTGAATCAGTGATCTCAAAAGAGGATTACTTTGGATTAGTTGTCCAGTGAAGCAGGCACTTTGTATAGTGCAGCAGAGAGCTCCACCGTGAGCCAATTCATTGCTGGTTTGCATTTTTTTTGTGGTTTTTTTTTTTTTTTAAAGAACATTATTTTTTCAAATGGATTTTCATACACTAATTAACAGTATTTTGACAGTGTTTGTGTCTAGGAGACAGATTATGTGACATACTACTAAGCAACTGAAAATTAATGGCCAGACTTTTCGGAGAGGGAGGAGGAGGCGTGGTAGGAAGCAGCCTAAGCTGCATTTTGGTTGACAGCAGTTACATGTAGGTTTAAACACTGCTTTGAAAGTTATGTCTTGATTGTACATTGCAGTTTACAGCTTAATTTGTGAGCCAGGGAGAAGACAGCGCTATCTGGCCAGGGTTCAGTCCCACTGGTTCTCCAGTTTAAGTCATTCATATTTTAGTGATGCTTGAGGAGAGCTTTATTACCATTTTACTAATAGTGTATGTTGCTAAATTAATCTGTCTTTCAGCTTAGTAGGGCTGTCATGATCTAAGTAACAAGGTGCTTAGAAACACCATCTATCCATATATAAGGAGTAATGTCCTGTTTCTGTAGTTTAATGCTTTAGTCCATCGCGCCTGTAGCTGTGAGGTCATTATTTTACACAAGAAATCCGTGTGCTGCCTCCCTGTTGGCCCACGTTCTGGCCATTTATTAACAGAGATAAAACCATTACTCGCTGTGTTTATCACCTCTCAAAGTTGGCTTGGTGGCTTAAGGAGCACCGCCTACCCAGAACCAGGCTCGGGGAGGGCTGTAAAGGGATGGGAAGAGAAGCCAAGGACAAGAACTCACTTGGACATCATGCACCAGAAAGAGGGAAATTGTGCATCTTCTGTTTATGAAATGGTATCTGCTTTGGCATGCAAGGAAGGCAGGCTTTGAAGGAAAGCTCAAATTTTCTGGGCAGTATAAAATCCCTGGGGAAGTAAAGTAGAAGTAGCCAGCCATTATTCTGATGGTGGAAATAAAAAGGTACTGAAGCTCTAGATCCGGGCAGCTTTACATTAAGGCCAGTCCAGATCCAGCAGCACTTTTTTCTCCTCTGTTTAGACAGCAACAGCTCCAGACCATAGTCCTGGCTGCACCCCCGCCCCCTGACACACCTGGGAGAGGTGCAAGCAAGCTAAAACTTTGGGATTCAACGATGAAGAGTGTATTTGCACCATTGTTTCTATGTTCAGAGCAAGCCTGAACAAGCACTGGGAAGCTTGGTCCCTGCTCCACATGAAGGTCAGCTGGTTGCTTCTGATTCAATCCCAAACTCGTCATTCTGTCAGAGGTCTCCTCCCCCATATCATCAGCTTGATCTCTTCTTTGGACTCTGCAGCAGGCTAGAAGTAAGCTAGAAGAAGAGAAGATTGCCATCGCTCTTGAAGCTCGTTTTGAAACGGGCGAAAGGGCTGTTTCCCTGGTGCCTGCTGTCCTAGGCGGGACACCAGTTTCAGCAACGAACAAAGTAATATGAAAAGTGACAGGGAGACTTACATCTCTAAACTGCTGGGATGGAATGAGGTCAAGTTTGGCAAAATGCATTACATCAGCTGGAGAAATCCTCCTTTAAAATAAGACTCTTGCTGGCCATACTGTATATGTATTCTACCCTTCCTGTTCAAAATGTCCACTGAAAGCCTCTTTACCCACCAGGGCTGTGACAAGGATGCTCAGGTGTGTTTCTGCAATAAGAAGTATAAACACGTATTTTCTGTTATGTATATTTGTAATGCAGCTCTCTGTGTTCTCACTCATCTACGGCACGCTGCTACTGGAACATACTAATGATCTTTTGCCATAAAGCAAACACCAGAATTTATCTTTCTAATACAAGAAATACTTATTCAAAGACATGGAAATGTGGGGTTGCAAGAATTGACAGAAGGACTATGATACAGGACCGAAGCTCCTTGGTTGCTTTAGGAGTGTTGTAAACCCACCTGTATTTAAAATGCATTGTTACTAAACATTAATGACAAATTTTAGAAAAATAACAAATAAGACTTAATGAGCTTCCCCTCTGTGATAGATTGGAAATCTGTAGATGTGTACATGACAGAGAGATGATACCAGATTCTTAGAAAATATATTTGCTTCTCTTAAAATTCCTCCGAGACATGACAAGGTGCGAAAGGCACCTGAAACCTGGCATGTGCAATCATTTTGTTATCATAATAATAGTAAATAGATTTGCTTATAAAATCTTCCTGTCCCTGCAAATCATTCCAAGCTGCCTGTGTGCCAGTATAGCCACGTACCTCAGCAAATGTTTGATTTGTGCATACGAACAGCTTTACTGAAATCGTATGTCTGAAGTTCTGCATGTGGTTTTCCCAAGCATGTGTTAGTTCCCTATACAGAAAGCGAAATCTATTCTATTCTATTCTATTCTATTCTATTCTATTCTATTCTATTCTATTCTATTCTCTATTACATATGTGTATGTGTGTGCATATATATAGTATATGTATTGTGTGTGTGTGTATATATAGTATGTATAGTACACATCAGTGTCCTTTGTACGGAGATACATATACACGCATACATAAATATACTTATACAAGAGACACATATATATATGGCAACCTACCAGCAATTAGATGAATTTTTGAGCATTACCCAACTGTACTGGACTCCAGCCTCTCCCAGCTTCCTTAGATATGCGCACCAAAAGGTACAAATAGGTTGGTGAAATGAGAAGGCAATTCTGTGAAATCCATCGTTCACATGATATGATGAATGACAAACCTGTAGTGAATACAGATAAATACCTAATAAGGAGACAGACATAGTATACCTATTTGTGTGACAGCTGATTTTTTTTGTAGTGTTCACAGATAACTGGGCTGTAGTTGACAGACAAGTAAATATTATATACGTGCAAAGAAACAGCACAGCCTGTGGCTTAGCTTTTGACTTAGAGACAAAAGGATTTCTTGGTATCATGTATTTTTGATCTCGTAGACGAGTTTTTTTTTGTGTAGAACATATTCCCCAAAGGCAGATGCATAATGATATTATGTGAAGGGATAGGAAGACATATTGTCTTATACTTTATTACTAGCTTCACTAGCACTATCCTTATTAAACATAAATCTTTTGCTGCTGTGAACTGAACTCAGAGAAGTCACAGCAAATTATACAATCCAGGGCTATCTCTGTCCCTCTTCTTTCCTAGGGCATTAACTTACTTGTTGTTATACTTCCACATTGGAAGTGGCAAATGAATTTAGAGTGATAGCTACTCAGCAGTCAGTGATAGGTGTTGAAATTGGATTTGAAAGTAAGCACGTTTTCTGCTCCAAGCTTCCTCCTGTGGCTGAAAACGCAACCGGCTTATATTTTGCTGTGGTAAGAAATTGTACCCGTTAGAATAAGTTAATCAACAAAAATCAGGATAGTTTCTGTTTCCAGAGGTCCTGGATGTGTTTCCAGAGGTCCTGGATGTTTTCAGGTTTAATGATATGTATGAAGCAGTCAGAAATGCCAATACATAGGAGTTTTCTGACATCACAGCTTTACATCTAGTTTCCAGTTCACCGTACCTATACGCTATCGTGTCCCAAGTGTCTGCAGCTCTGTTCAACAGGACAATGCCCGACGTTTTGTTTCCTACGGTGCTGCCACTAGTGCACCTTGGGGCTGGATAGGTGATGGAGCGAGAGCATTTGGCTGCTCAGTATGTCCCAGAGGAAAAGAAAACTGCAATTACTGAAATCTACCACCAGAGAGAGCCTTTGCCTCGCTAACATTAATAGGCAGACTACACGGAGCAGGACTTCGTCTCTGGTCTTGTAATGGAACTTCTTATAGGTATTAAATTATTCCTCTTTACATGTCAGGAGGCAAGTAAAGAATCGAAATTCACAGCACAGACAGGAAACATAAATGCTCTGTGTGTGTGTGAGCACACACGTGAATACAAGTCATTTTTATTGCACGCTGGGTCCTGTGACGACTGTCGGGAGAGCTCAGCAAATGCTAAAACTAATGACAGCTGGGGGTGAAGCTGGTACAAACTGAATGACTGGTATCTACAAAGGTCACAATCTGATAACGGTTCCTTTGATTTTAGCTTGGTCTCCTGGTATGGCCAAATGAGTGAAGGGCATTTTTGTGAAGGTGGAACTGCACTTGGTGTTGAGCTGGCTGAGTGGGGAGCTACGCTGCACGTATCTCCTTTGCCATGAAATCTCAGGCATAGTCTTCCTCTGGGAATAAAGATTTTGGCTTCCACCACTGATACGTGACACAATAGAAAAATATTTCTAGAATGTACGTGATCACATCTTCCTTCAGATTTGAAATACTCTTTTTCATCATTCTGGATTTCTTAAGTAGGAAACCAGCTTCCATGAAATGGACGCAACATTACAGAAATTTTTGGTTTGCTTTTCATTTATCTGCTTGGTAGAGCTTGGAATACATTTTACCTGATGTCTCATATTGTTTGTGGCATCGACACCAGCGTTGGCTCGGGAAGAACAGCAGGTGGGTCGAAGCTCTGAAGCTATTTCTGGGAAGTGTCATGACACGTTTGCAGGCTTCTCGGCTTCTTTCCTGGCTGTATGGTGTTGCAAAGATGATACTGGGCAAAATGGACCTTATCTGTGGTCCAGCATCTCCACTGACTTTGCATGTAAAAGATGAAGCTCCCTTCACACCTCCAATATCCCTTCTCCAAGGGTAATTTGCAAACTTGAAGGTGAATGATAGCATCTTTTCATGGTCCTCCTGAGATCTATGTGGAAATGGATGGAGACCTTCAATGAAGCTATGCTGTCCTTTGTTCTCATAGGGAGATGATTGTTATTGTTCAGTTCTTTTGCTTAACTGGCCCTCACTGGTCCTTCCCACATTAAAACTTCAGGGACTGCTGAGGAATAGGCATGTTCAGCCCTGTGAGGAAACTCTTCTCACTGCAGGTAGAATAACTGGAGCTGCCTCTGTACTGGTCCAGAAACCATCTTGTCCTAGGACTTCCTGACCTAGGAATTTCGTAGTGTTTTTTAAATACTCCTCATTGTAAAGACCCAGTGAATACAACAGCTTTTTTTTTTTTCCTTTTTTTTTGTTGTTGTTAGATCAAACAGCACATTAAATAGCCACCAAAGCAACATTAAGTGAGCCAAACATGTGACAAAAGTCCACACAATCTATCTGTACATACATGTGGGTATCCAAGAAGCCCTGAAGAAAATGAGCATGCTACAGGTCACATGAATTATTCTGGCAGGTTGTATCAAGCCAACTTAATTATAGGTTGTCTTTAATTCTGCGTTCTGGGTTTTTCTTTTGTGTGTGTGTGTCACTAAATAAATAACAACACTGAGAGCCAACAACTTTTGTGAAGTCCTAAAAAAGTTAAGCTATTAATTTTGGCTTGGGTTTCATATAAGCAAAGCTTCAAAGTTCAGCAGTTGCTCCTAGGAATGAGTGACTGTGCTAAAGTGTCATACTACAGAATCAAGCTCTAATTTGTTTTGCTTACTTAAAAAAAAGATTGTGGCAATAGGTGTACTCCAATGGAGTTTTCAAAAATTTATTTTAACAGAAATGAGCCTCCTAAATTTATTCCACCCTAGTTTTCACCCCATAGTGAGCTCTTTCTTCATGAGCGTTGCATTAACTACTTGCTGTGAATGCTGTGGTATTCCAGCCCTTGGCATCGAGGACAGACACATTGCTGCACCACTTGATTGACCAGATATGTAACCAGGGCTGATCAAGTGCAAAAAAAATCAGCCCCAAGTCAGGTTTTAGAGTTGTTACAGTTCAAGACTGTGCTTTAGAGAAAAGGTGAAAAGTTGCCTTACATAACACAGGATTTGACCCTGAAAGATATTGAACACCTTTGATAGTATGTGAACTTCTCCTCTTAGCCACTTTCAGCATTCAGCGTTAATAAATTATTATTAAAGAAATCTTTACTCCTGTCATCGGTCTGTCTCTGCTGCCTTTCTGGTAATTTCATGAAGGGCTTAGTGCATGGGCAAAGCACAAGTCTTTCCTTCTCTCATGCCGCTGAGTTTGCAGCTGAGAAAGCACATGCCCCAGTGGATCCCTTGCTGGGAAAATCTCCAGGATGCCCTTGGACTTGTCAACACGCGGCTGCGTTCAGGACACTTGGGCACACAACCCAAGGCGTGCAGGTGCTGGCCTCTCCTGGGGACACCTGGTTCTTTTAACTGGGATGTAAGGGTGTGAAATAAAGCATCTAAAAACTGCAGCAGACTGACTGCCTAGCTATGTCTCTGGATGCAATTCAGCGCTTTTGCAAATGCTCCACAACCTACTCCTGTACACGAAGGGTAAGGTGTGACACCAGAGCGGGGTATGGCCCAGGGCATGGAGCATCCCTCTGCCCAGCAGTGCGCGTTCCTGGGGCCAGCCAGGCGGTGCTGCCCGATGAAGCAGGGTTGACACAACCATTTGTCAGAGGGCGCTGTGAATCAGCTCACGGAAGTGATTTGTTTGCAAAATAAGCCAGCACAACGCATTGCCACGGGGATCTCTGCCCACCCACCTGCAGAAGCAGAGGTGGCTGCCCACAGAAGGAGGTGTGGAGAAAGCTGGGAAGGCATGAAGCCGGCAAATGCACACCAACCTGCTGGCTAAAACATGCCTTGGTGTGAACACCGTTATACCTCTTTGCCTTCCTTCATGTTGGGAGGTTAGCATGGTAAGCAGCCAGCACAGGAAGCAGGGTGTGAGCTGGTGGCACACACCTCCTCAGCCCACCTCATGCCCCGGGCCGGCACGGAGCGTCGGCTGACCAGTGGCGCCAACGCACCCCCATTGCCTGCCTGACCTTCCTCCACCCTGCCCAGGCTTGGGCACTCCTCCGTGCGCCAGCGGGACCACAACAAAGGCTGCAGGTGGTTTTCTGCCTCTTTAATGAGCAGCTCCCAGGAGGGGCTGGCAAAGGCCAGGGCTGGCTCAGCAGCGGTGGTGGGGAGCCAGGGTGCTCCGGCGCTGACGGAGAGCACGTGGGGCAGTGGGGACGCCTTCGCTTGGCTCAGCTGGCCAGGAAAGCACCATGCCAGCATGAGGTAGCCTGCTTCAGATGCTGCCAGGCCTGGAGGCTCTCAGTTTGCCAAGAGAGCGAGGTATTGCTGGAGTCACCCCCTTGCTGGCTGAGGGCCTCTGAACTGGGTGAGAAAGCATCCTCCGTTTAACAGCGGGGAAGAAAAGCCCTGAAAACAACAGGGACTCCAGCAGTCAGGACGTCTTTTCAATTACATTGTCATCCCCGCACTGTGCCTGATCTGTTTTGATAGATTTCAACACTTCTTTTCCCTGCAAATGACTCCCCCATCCTTTCCAACTGTACCTTTGCAGAGTTTATAATGGGAATGTGACACTCCAGACGAGCTGCTCTGCCCTGCTTTCATAAACACCAGTGCCAGGTTGAGAGTTTACACTGGGCTTTTGAAGCAGAGGACTGAAAAATTACTTTACTACTCCTTCTGTCAGTGTTTTAGCTCGGGACTTCCAATTGCAGCTCAAGACGTACCACAAGGTAAAAACTGGCTCCAAAGAGCAGCAGTTCAGAAGAAAAGTGGCACACAGTCTTGTGATATAAAATAGCTGACTCATATCAGAGGGAAAATAATAGGCATTTTTACAGCTAATTTCATGCAGTAGTTTGTGGTGGGAGGAGAAGGTGGTGATCATCAGATTTAAACTGCAGAGCAACACAAGCAGATTTGTCTCTCTAAGGCAGCGAAAAAGCCATCCTGTTATGGGTGACCAGGCACCACACTTGCTTACCGCTATTTCATCCAGCAAGACTGCTTTCAGCTATGGGCAATGACAATAGTTGCCACTGGGTCTCAGGCAATTTTGAATTTACCAGAGTAAGGACTGTACTGCTCAAAACACCTTCTGTTTTTGTTTTGGGCTCCACGTTTTGTAAATAAGCCTGAAGAATGCTGCAGTCCATTTCAGAGACTTTCTGAAGGATTAATCTTCCCTAAAGGCTGAGAAGTAGAGGGTAACGGCACTAGTCCATAGCACACAGCTGTAGAGGCTCTCAGGCATAAATAGATTAAGCTTTGCAATCAAATTCAGTATTGCCACGTTTTGTAGTTGAAAAAACAAGCACAGATAGGTCACAGGTAATGGATTTGCATACTGTCATCCCCCCCAAAATCCAGTAACACAACTAGAAAGAGAGCTCGTAGTCAAAGGCAGTTCCTCAGCCTTGCTCTGACCAGCGTTGGCTGCAATGAGCAAAAGGCTGATGCAAGATAGTGCAACCATGACAGGTGGTGACAGTGAAAACCCTGAGTGTGTCCCCAGCCTCCTGGTAGACTGACGAAGGTCAGTAGTCATGAAGTGAGTGGCTTTGTTACTTTGAAGGAGCTTTAGCCTGAGAGTCCAGTGCTGGGCCCCCCAGTACTAGAGATGTACTGGAGAGAGTCAAGTGAAGTGCCACAAAGGTGATTAAGGGACTAGAGCATCTCTCCTTTGAGGAGAGACTGACACAGCTGGGACTGTCCAGCCTAGAGCAGAAAAGGCTCGAGGGGATCTGATGCATGTTGGTAAATCATAGAATCATAGAATTATTTGGGTTGGAAAAAACTCTTAAGATCATCAAATCAAACCGTTCACCTACCTAACACTGCCAAGTCCCCCACAATACCTGATGGGGGAGTACAGAAGATGGAGGCAAGCTCTTGTCAGTGGTGCCCAGTGACAGGACGACAGGAGGCAATGGGCACAAACTGAAATTTCATTTAATGTAAGAAAACACTTTTCTTCTGTGAGAACGTTTGACTTCTGGAAGAGGATACCCAGAGAGGCTGTGGAGTCTCCATCCCTGGAGATATTCAAAACCCAGCTGGACACGGCCCTGAGCAACCTGCTCTGGCTGACCCTGCTCTGAGCAGGGGTTGGACCAGGCCACGTCCAGAGGTGCCTTCATGCCTCAGCCAGTCCGTGATGGTGCATGTATGTGTGCAAGAGCGACAGTGAGCACAAGGGCTGTGCAGTGGCTACAGTCAGTGCATACTACTCATTTCCAGGTTATAATTTAGTCCCTGTTTGCTGGGCGAGCCTCAAGCCCGGCTTGGGAATTAGGGCTCTGTCAGAGCACCATGAATTTGCCTTTCCCATGTGCGTAAGCAAAGATGTTAACGTGATAAATGTTTCTGGACAGATCTGATCTTGCGTCTCAATATGATGCAAGAAGGGAATATGGCTGCTTTTTTCCTGTCTTAAAACCAGCAGAAGGCACTGTAGAAAGCACAGCACACGCAGCTAAGTTTGCAAAAATGAAGGGTTCTGGTTTGCCACGACAGAGTTAAAGTTAGCAGCGCAATGTAGTTTGTCCCTTTGTGGTTAGTCATGATGAGACAGTCTTTGCTCAGACAACCACGTATGGGTTTTTTCTGTGCTTTCCTCCTCCTCCCCCTCATTCCCACGATAGATGGGACTCGCTGAACAAGCAACCAGAGACTCTGACTTTTAACCTTATTCAGCGTTTGACTGCTCTGTGCGCCCGGGTACTGGGAAACACCATGGCCCGGAGTGTGCCAGCAGGCTCTGCTCCCCCTCACCAGCTTCTAACCCCTTTTTTGGGTCACTCCCATCTGCAGTGTCCCCCCTCAGCCCCACTCCAATGCCTGTCACGCTTGGCTGCTCAGGGGAAGGGTTTCACCAGCCTGTGCCTCTTGGTGTCCCCCTGGCACTGACCAGTGGCCCGGGGAAGCTGGACCCCTCTGCTGGGTCCCTGGGGGACATGGTGCCGAGGGCTCCCACTCGTACCCAGTGGTGTCAGCTGGTGGTCTGCAAGTGCCTTCAGGGTGGAAATGCAATGAGCTGATAACAGTTTGGGGAGGGGCTTTAGCAGAGCAAGAAGCAGCTGTTGGTCCCAGCCCATTTCCAGCACTGCCAGGTCCTTGCAGCCTCCTCAGCTTCGCTGCTCACCTCAGCTGGTCTCTGACTCACTTTCTTTCAACGTGAGCCAGGTCAGTTTTGACTTTGGTTAATGCTGTGAATTATGATTGTTGTTGTTGTACTCCAGGTGGGGTCTCATGAGAGCAGAGTAGAGGGGCAGAATCACCTCCCTGAACCTGCTGGCAACGCTTCCTTTGATGCAGCCCAGGATACGGTTGGCTTTCTGGGCTGGGAACACATGTTGCTGGCTACTGTTGAGCTTCTCATCAACCAATACTCCCCTCAGGGCTGCTCTCAATCCATTCTCCGCTCAGCCTGTGTTTGTGCTTGGGATTGCCCTGACCCATGTG
Source organism: Anarhynchus alexandrinus (assembly GCA_008711295.1). Lineage (NCBI taxonomy): Eukaryota > Metazoa > Chordata > Aves > Charadriiformes > Charadriidae > Anarhynchus > Anarhynchus alexandrinus. The sequence continues at coordinate 933,497 of VUYV01000089.1, forward strand.
CAGCACTTTGTACTTGTGCAACCTCATAAGGTTCACACAGGCCCACTTCTCAAGCCTGTCCAAGTCCCTCTGAATGGCATCCCTTCCCTCCAGCATGTCAACTGCACAACACAGCTTGGTGTCATCGGCAAGCTTGCTGAAGGTGCACTTAATCCCATGGTCAATGTCACCGACAAAGATGTTGAACAGCATCGGTCCCAATACCGCTCCTCGAGGAGCGCCACTCGACGCTGGTCTCCACTTATACTTCCAGCCATTGACTGCAACTCTTTGAGTGAGACCATCCAGCCAATTCCTTCTCCAGCAAGTGGTCCATCCATCAAATCCATGTCTCTCCAATTTAGAGACAAGGATGCTGTGTGGGACAGTGTCAAATGCTTTGCATAGATAATGTAAGTGATGATTAAGTAAGTGTATGTAAGTGATGTTTACTTTTCACAGGGTGAAAAGCTGCATTTCACATTTAGCTAGGCACTGCCCAGAATCTGCCTCTCCGATAACAACATGAAGAATAGCAAAGCTAAATTGCCACAGCCTTGAGCTGACCTTCAACGTGAAGTAACACATCCCCATGGTGACTTCTTTAGCAGGGTCTGCTCACGTCTTGTGGAAGATGATGCTGAACTGGTCACCCCGCTGTTACTGCTGGAACTGTTTTAAAGCACCTTGGCCAGATAAAACAACAAATATACTTGTGATTGAGATTTGCAGACATATAGGTGTTTTATTTACACACAAATGCTAACTATTCCTGAGTATAAGTTATCTGCTTTTAGAAGAATATTTTTGTCATCTGATTTTAACTGTGTGGAAAACCTTGTCTGCTAAATGATGCGCAGTGTAAGAAAGTGAGTACAAATCTAGAGCTAGCAAAGAGATTACGTTAACGGTGATGCAGCACTGAACACTAAAATGTTGACTCTAAACATTAGGCACTTAATTTTGATCAGTGCAGTTAATTAACAGATTTGTTGTGATCGAATATGATGGAGCAGGAATATGGAAAGGGATGAAAGCATCTGGCTACTGGTTCTATTTTTCTGGCACTGAGGGACACCACCGCATTAGTGGCAGCAATAGCTGGTCTGCTTTTCCCATTGGATCAATGTCTTTGACTCGCATGCCAAAACTCAAATTCTTCTTTAAGTCCGGTGTTATTTTAACAAGCGGAAAAATAAGTGCAAGCCAGCGACCTTGGCCGTTTGTCACATTGAAAGAAAACAACCGCAACTGCTCACGAGCGGCAGGGCGGGTTTGTGTAGTGTCCCCGCGGCCGAGGCACAGCGATTCAGCCATCTCTGCTGCGGCGCGGCGCAGCGCCTGCCTGGGCTCTGGGCGTTCTCAGGTCCCTCTCACGCCGCAGAAAAACACGCCCTCGGTACGGGCTGTTCTTCTTCGCCCCCAGCCCTCTCCCTGGCAAGCCCAAGGACAGGCGGCAGGCGCTGTGAGACAGCACGATGACAACGCCACCGTCAGCCCCCCTCTGCTGGGCGGAGAGGCTGGAGGGAGTCAGTCCCACGCCTGCTGCTCACAAACCCCGACTCTCGGGGTCCAGATGGAGCTATCTCAAGGAAGGCAGAGTTACAGCTTAATTTGGGAGGAGTGGGGGCTGGAAAAGACAGGACTTCCTCCTACTCCTCCTCGTCTCGCTTATCTCAAGGTGAAGTGTCGGTGGAGCTGATGTTGACAGGGGCTCGCTGAAGGCCAGCCTCTGCCTCTTGGGGATCTACGCCGACTGCCTCCTCTGAGGTTATGGTCACCTGTCAGTCACTGTCATAAGAAATCTTATTAGTACCTTTTTTTTTAAAAAAGCTAAGCAAAAAAAAAAAAAAGGCCTTGCCTTTTCCTTCCCTTTCCATTGTCTGTCAATAAACAGCACCACAGTGCCTTCAAAAATGAATCTCCTTTCCCTCTCAAGAGTTCATTATGCAGAGAAAATACAGTTTTTGAGAACCGGGCAGTTTGGATGGAACTGTTGTAAGGGAATGCTTCATAAGTACATACAGTAACAAAAATAAGTGCTCATTTGCTGCTGGGGAAAAAAAAATATACAGGATGATTTCAGGCTAATGGAGACCAGTTTGACCTGTCTGATGGTTAGAGGTGTAGGTGAGTGCATCTTTCCTGTGGCTGGATTCAGCACTTCTAAGGCTTTTTTTCTCCCTCCCCCGCTCCAATAGCTAGGGTGATTTTCTCAAGGCATGTTTTTGGAGGGCAAAGGAATTTCTACAATTTCTTTTTTGGGCAGGGGGGAGAAAAGAAAGAGAAATAGCAGCAGCCGCAGGAAATGGCCGTTATTTGGCTGTTGGTGTGCTCCAGCTAATCTGCCTGGGAAGAGAAGGACGTAAGACATGCCCTGCTGTGTCAGAGCAACGGCCCATTTAGCCCAGTAGTGTGACTCCAGCAGCGGCAAAAGGAGAGGCTGTTTAGTGAGTTCAGGGGAGCCTGGCTTCCCACAGTCTCCTGCTCCCCTCCCGGTAACCCAGCATCCGCAGCTGCGGCACTCACAGGTGCCAGGGGACACAGCCCTGCACATGGCCCTTTGCTGGCAGCAGTAATTATCAAAAGATTGTTGCAAATCGTCTTACGTTTGGGTGATGGAGCTTTTGGGCGAAGAATATGGCCCAGCTTATTCTGAACAGCAGCTGCATCAGCATTATGGAGGATGCTGTTGCTTAGCAAACTCTTTGAAGCCTATAGCGTGCTGAGAGAGGAGAAATATTGTGCGCTCCAAAGTTAATCGTAAATTCACACTGTATTATTCCTTCACCTATCTCCACGCTGAAAGACCGTCTGTCCTTAAATAAAGTCACCTGTACAAAAGCCTCATTTGAGATGAACCACACAAAGAACGTAAAGCGATGGCACTTCAAACAAACCTCTAGTTAGACAGAAGCACAAGTATTTTTCAAAATTGCAGCCTACATAAACATCTTTTGAGGATCACTTTTTAAAAACACCTTGGGAAAGAAGTCCCTTATTGTTTATTCCAATGCACGGCTCTAAACAGAATAATTTGCAGTCTACGATCTTTTCATTTTGAAGTCTGTCTGCCTTGGATTTTGAATTCTGATTAATATATCAACTGGAAGCCACAAACTGTTACATCTTCTCCCTCAACCCCCTTAAAACTGACTTCCCACAGTATTTTTTAGCTTCAGCAGCTTAGCAAAAATCATTGAAAAAGTGAAAACCGTGAAACTATTTTTCGATAATTTCATCTTTCTTTAGGCGGATTAAAGAAGTCTTATCATTTAAGGCTGGCATTTGGCTTCAGAGAGTACTTATTTTTTCTGCTATATCAGGAGGAAAAAATATTTTAAACAGGAATTACTGGAACTGTTCTGCTCAGAAACCTGTACCAAACTGGTGTTATTAAAAAAAAAGTTAGGCTACCCTTGGTTAATAAACCCAATCTTTAGCCATGTTTCTTCACTTATAGGATACAATGATTCCTGCCTTGTAACATACACTGTTATATATACTTTACATGTATGTGCTGTATACAGAGGTATTGTGTATCCTTACCAGAAGTCAATGAAGGCTGCTTTGTGTTTGAGTGACCACAGACTGACACTGACTTGCACGTATTCAAAATACACAGAAAAGCACAATAAACATTTTGATGCTTTCAAGTAAGAGGCAGAAAGAATTCTTAGGTCAGTTCTCATTTTAGATATATATGAATGTATCTCATCGATTTTATGATTATAGCCACATAGACGCACCACACAACTTAGACTGCAAAGGCTACCTCTATCCAATGACCTATTTCTGCTTAGTCTCTCAGCATTGCAATCTACTTTTGAAAGAAGGATGAAGATGATGACGAAGACCCTGAAGTTGTTGTAACAGAGGTTCACATACGAGTTGCTCCAGGACCAGTCTTGGCAGGGCGTTTATTACTGCTGAGGATTTTACTCAGAGGCATCTTGAGCTAGAGTCAATATAAGGAACAAAGGTTGGAACTGAACTTGCATTAGTTATTTTGATGTTGCGAGTAGAACTAAATGCTACACTGAGAGTGTGTTTTAAATGCCAGCCTAATACATGGGCAACATTTTAAAGAATTGGAAAAGGCACTGTTGGTTTGTGTCAGATTTTAGACCTGCTGAGAAGTTACAGTCGTACAAAAGAAGCGTTCCAAAGACTCCTGGTGGTTTTGCATCAGATTTATTAACCATTCTTCTTGTTGCCCTTGTTCCTTGTGTGTGACGTAAGTAATTTTAAGAAGCAAAGCTTGCAGCTAAACTTCCATCTTGGTAAGGTGGTGTTCCTCTGCCGTTCCACACAATCAGTCAAGAGCCCCCGTGCAAGTTTAACAGCGACACTGCTGCTGCTGCTCTCAAGTGAAACATCACCAGTTCCTTCAATGCCTCTCTCTGACGGCATGATGATCTATAGATCCAATGCGTTCTTAAAAGATGACATCATGGGGTTGTCCCAGTAATCCATCAGGAGCTGCTCTGCTGCTGCCTCAACCCACAGCAAGAAATCAATTGGACACCCCGTTTGTTGATCTTGGCTTGGGGGGGACACAGCACGATGGCGGTACGAGCACGGGAGCATCTCAAGAAGTCAACACAGCTGCAGCAGTGGAGAAGCGAAGCCCTTTTGCCCACAGCCTCGTGACTCCTCCTCATTCCTAAGCGCCCAGCAAAGCCTTCCCTGCGGTTGGGGCATTCCCAGACACAGGCACACACCACTCACCCTCTGCCAGTGCTTTAGCGTGACCCTGTCCTGCAGACTTCTTTCTTTCCTCGTAAGTAGAACACTTGTAGAGGGCTTCCTAAAATCTCCTTGAGCCACACCATCTTATACAGATTTTGAGATTTTTAGCTTTCTATCAAGTTTAGGTAAAATTAACAGATTCCTGAGTTATTGGGGTAGAGGGAGAGAATAAGACAGACACACACAGAACTGCAGAAGCCTTCCCTTGTTAGGTATTAGGTGATTATTAAGAAGCACACAGATTTTTCATCATTGCTAAGTAATATCTTCCCAAAAAGAACGTATGTCGAGAATTTTCTTTAGTATGTAGGCAGGCCCTTTTTCACCTCACGATCAGGTGTCCTTAATAAAAAGGTAGCATGTTGCCTGACCTGATCTTCCCTCAGGCACCTCCATTAGACAGACTATATGAAGGAGTATGGCCTTTTTTGTCACCCTTTTTAATATATAAAAAAAATTTGAAGCTTACCCACATAATTTCAAAAGATGAGAAATGCAAAATCAATGTGCTTATTCATTCTTTCTGCTAGCATAGGGGCCCACACGCATGCTACTGCACATGAAATATCAAGATTTTTTCCTTTTATTTTAGGTGTACCAGTAGCACATCAGGTGTACATTTAATGATAAATTTAAATTTCACAGTTAGAATGTTTTTGTCTCTGTTTGTATGCAACCAAAACTTTCTTAACTTTATAAATGATCACCTTCACTGCAAATTTATGACCTGTACATAGCAGTCAGGTTTTTTTTCTCCCTGAAATACTTGGCGTGTAGCACTGATACCCATATGTATCATCAAGGACATTTGCTTATCTCAGGTTCAGCCAGCATATAACAATATACCTGCAGGTGCCCAGAAACTGTATGTGCCATTCAAACGCAGACACCTTTTACCGCTTGAGACAATATTTGGCCATCTGTAGCCATGTACAGAGGCTCTGCAAGCAAGATATCACAGAATCACAGAATCTCCTACATTGGAAAAGACCTGTAAGATCATCTAGTCCAATCATTAACCTAACACTGACAAGCCCATCACTAAACCATGTCCCTGAGCGCTATATGTACACAACCCTTAAATACCCCCAGGGATGGGGACTGCACCACTTCCCTGGGTAATGTGTTCCAATGCCTGATGACCCTGTCAGTAAAGAAATTCCTCCTGATATCCAATCTAAACATCCCCTGGTGCAACTTGAAGCCATTTCCTGTTGTTCTGTCACCTGTTACTTGGCAGAACAGGTCAACTCCCACCTCTCTGCAACCTCCTTTCAGAGAATTGTAGAGAGCGATATGGTCTCCCCTCAGCCTCCTTTTCTCCAAATGAAACAACCCTAGCTCCCCAGCCCCCCCTCATAAGACATGTGCTCCAGACCCCTCACCAGTTTCGTTGCCCTTCTTTGGACATGCTCCAGCACCTCAATGTCCTTCTTGTGGTGAGGGGCCCAAAACTGAACACAGTACTCAAGATGTGGCCTCACCAGTGCCGAGTACAGGGGCAAAATCACCTCCCTGGTCCTACTGGCTACACTATTCCTATATTCCTATATACAACTTAAAAGCACAAAGCAAGTATTTATTGTTTCTCACACACACACACACACGATCAGTGGGGCTCACTGAGCTATTTATTTGGCTAAGCACCAGTGTGCTGCTGCCCTGGTCGGATGCCCGAAGAGCTGCTGCTGAGCAAGCAGGCATGGGTCAGGGAAGGGTGGTGGGATGGGGGAGCCGGGCGTGGGAACCGGGCCGCAGACCTCGGGGACTGCTGAACTGCACTCACGCACCAAATCCACCGACACTGTCGACACCGATGCCCTGACTGACTGACTGCTGGCTGCGGGCTCAACACCCTTCATTCCTTCCCGATTTTCTGCCTTTTCATGCTCATGCTTTACTCTTGAATCCTTGAGCTACCGGTAAATCGCTCTGTCAACAATCCTCCTCCAGCCTGTAATTCTACCTCTCCTCTTTCTACAGAATTTGTCACGGCGCTGTCTCACGTGGCAGCACCCTTTCCGAAACCTGAGCAGGGGTTAGGCAGCTGTGCCTGGGACGCGGGGAAGACCGGCAGCCAAACGGCACGGCAGTGAGCTGGGAAGGTACTGGTGGGTCACCAAGAGTGCAAGATGAGTGTCGGAGGGGCAGAGAGGAAATCTTCAGGTATTACAAGTACTGAGACGTTAACTATGGTTTTTTGTTGTTGTTGTTCAAGCTAACAGAAAAACAATGACATTTCTCAGGGTTTAATGGTGACTCAGGAGTGGAGACTGCAGCGAGTAGAGGATGCGAGCGCAGGCAACAACCATGAGGTGTCTGACGTGGCTGCCTTAGGAAGGGCCTATGGACAAGAATGAAACACCTACACAACTACACCTTCAAGTGGCAAATTAATTTGTTCTCAGTAATTGAGGAAAACGCTCCTTTAAATAAACATTTAAGCAGATGGTAGATAAAGAAGCTATTGCAAGGTGTTTCCTGCAGGTTTCAGTACTCTATGGCGACGGGCACTGGATGGGGTACAAATTAAATGGAGGTGAAAAAAACAATAAAGTTCTGCCTTTCATTTCACTGTGGGATCCACCATTGACTTATGTTATTATCGCACTACCAAACGACAATAGTAATTTAGTAGCATCTTTGTTTTTTCCACCCTACTGCAGAATTTAAGCTACCTCAAGAGCTACAGCCACTGGCGTTCCTACTTCCCTTTATTCCAGCACACCATTTTAACAACATTCTTATGAAAAATTTTTTTAAAAAACTTGAAGCCAAGAGATGCTATCACATTTAATCATTGCAAAAGAAAAGTGAAGAGGGCTGCTTCACACAACACAATAAAAAAAGGCCTTTTTAAAAAACAAATAGATTTACTTGCAGTGTCTATGAATTTAAACCTTTCTTTAGCCAGAAGCATCATGACATGTTTTAGAACCACCACTGCTGTGGAAAGTCTTCTTAACACACCACCCAACCAACTTTAATAGCTTCAATGCTATTCCTAGAGACACAGTTTCCTTAATGTTGTTTCAGTTATAGTTATAGTTTACATCCAGCTAAAAACATTTTATTCCTTCTTAAAACCAAAAATTCTGGGGAAAAACTAATAAAGTAAGCAATCTGCTAATCTGAAAAAGAAATTAACAAATTGCTTTATTAGATTTCCCTCAAAATTAAATCTCAGTATTTAAATATGTGTAAGTCAATCTAAATCTTATAATTGCAAAACAAATTTAACTGCCCGTGCAATCTATTACCTATTTGCCACATGTAATTAGCATTTCCAATTTTGACATAAACAGCTGCATTATCTAGGAAGTGTTATGTGGCAGCAATATTTCTAATAAAAGCTAACAAACAAACAAAAAAATCAATTCTCTTCCTAGGGTTTGCTTAATTAAAAAGCAGCAACAAGCTCCAAGCCCCCTACCCACTTTCTGGAAATGGCTTGTTGGCATGGAAACCAGCGTAGGCATTATCATTCGGGGGTGCTGACAGAATACCCCTGCCCAACCTGAGACCCCAATTCAGGAAAAAAGGAGAGCAACATTTTTATAATTGCCAATTACCAATTGCTCCTAAAAAAGGAAGAATCTGCATGAAAATAATAGATTAAGCTCTTAAATGGATCTAACTTTGCGGTATGCTCTTTTATACTCACACAGATCTAATTTTGATCAAGCAAGACTCCTCCTTGTGAATTTAATTAGTGTCTAAGCCAACCTTAGACGCAGCTGTGCTCTCCCTGTTGGGGTTTCCAGGCACTGGAATACAAATAAAGTAACAAAAGGTTTCAGGATTCAGTTTAGGTGAATGATTTTATTGGTAATATGTTCCTTTGTTAAAAAAAAAATTCAGTTTCTGCACTTTAACCCTAGCAATTGCAAAAAAAAAAAGCCCAACCAACCAACAACAAACAACCCCCCCTCCCTGCCCCCCCAACTGTAGCAATTCTGCTTATGTTTTCAGAGAGCATTTCGTTAAGATCCTTCTGTTTAAGTACGCCAGTTTCTGGCTAGTCCTTGTCACCATTTTAAATAAGCGATAGCCTATATGCAAATGAAAACTGGTAAGCTTTAAGCTGTCAGACTCTCAAAACTGGATTTTATTTGATAGGTGTTCATAGCCTCAAATACCGCTTTTGCAAATGCAAGTCTTTACCCCTCTGCCTTGTTAAAGCTTGGTCACTACTTACTCAAAACACGTTCATCTCATATCTGAATACCCTAAGAATCAACATTGCATATTCAGAAACAACTCCAATTTAATGCAAGGTTTACACCAGACAGATTTCCCAGTGAAAGTCAGAAAAGCAACGGTGAAAGAAATCCCATGTGATGGTACGAACGCTTTCTTCCAGCACATTACTTTTAAACCAAGAACACAGCCATGTCTATCTTCTTGAACTCCTCTGGGCTACAGAGATGTGCAGCAGCAACTCCAGTTCAGGGCTGCCAGACAGCCAGGGTACACGCTGACCCCCTCGGCAGCTTGAGCTTAAGAAAAAAGACCTATATAGTTAGATTTTCTTTTAAGGGCTCATGCTAGGTGTATGCTTTCCTTTTGCCCTGACTCACGATCGTATCGAAGGCAAAGCATAACAAAATTTCTTTCTCCATGGCTTATGTGTCCCAAAAGTTATCCTTCCTAATTATAAACCATCTTAAAAACAGAAGAACCCCCCTCAGCCTGTAACAAAAGAAATAAAATACTTCGAAATACAGTAGGAAGGACTTAAAGTGTAGATGCTATGCTTTTAATTCCCACGGAAGCAAACGGCACAAGTGTTAAGTATAACTTAGTTCTCCTCACTGTCCAGTGACATGAAATTGAGACCCCCACCAGTCTGATCAGACACCTGGGGAATTCTACATCCAGCCTCCCTCAGAGTGTACGACCGCCATTTTCACAGCTATGAGCAACAACAGTATTTCTCCTCTCGCCTTACCCTTCGCAGTTATCTCAGTACTGTATTAATAAGGTTTACAGACTTGCACGTGGAGATTAACCCATCTTCTGACAACTATAATTAGGGATTAGCTACTGCACACGTACTTATAGGCCCACTTGCACACGCAAGCAATGATGCTATCGATTTTTTCCCCTCCTAAACCACAAAATACCCAGAGACAGGCAAGTTCAAGTCCCCACTCATGCGTGCTTTCAAGCTGTTCCAAACTCCTTTCAGGGCCCTTCCAGATATACATTCTGGAAAGAGAATAAAATTAATCAACCTGTCCGGCGTAATCCAGCTATCACTATGGGGAGGGCAATCAATAAACCTAGTCTGAACTTCAGCTTACTTCTCAGTTTGATTTCAAACTCAAATCTAAGCCTTTCTTTGTGCTAGTCATTCTTTCAGCTCAGCTATATGAGTTACTCTCTGGTTTCGCTTAAATTGATAAAAATGCAGGAGACTCCTGGATTGCATCAAGGATAACTTCTTAAGCCAGATGACAGATAGCTCTAGCAGAGGGGATGTGATACTGGCCCTGTTGGTCACCGACGCTAGAGAGCTAATCGGTGACGTCAAGACTAGAGGCAGCCTGGGCTGCAGCGAGTGGAGTTCACAGTCCTGAGGGATAGGGGTCAGGTGAAGAGTAAAGTCAGGACTCTGAATTTTAGGAAAGCGAACTTCCAGCTCTTCAAGGAGTTAAACAATAGGATCTCCTGGAAAACTGCCCTCAGGGACAAGGGGGTAGAATAGAGCTGGAAGATCTTTAAGGAGGCTTTCCTTAGAACCTGAGAGCTCTTGGATCCCCAGCTACAAGCAATCACAAAAGGAGGGCAGCACAGCTGAGTCAAGATCTGCTCGTCAAACTAAAAGGCAAGAATGACATGGACAGGCAATGGGAGCAGGGACAGGTATCCTGGGAAAAGTATAGGGACTCTGGGATGGGGTCAGGAAGGCTGAGGTGCAGCTGGAGCTGAACTTAGCAAGGGACGCAAAGAAGAATAATAAGAAGGGCTTCTAGAGGTATGTCAACCAGAAAAGGAAAGTGAAAGCATAGCCCCCTGATGAACATGACTGGCAAACCAGTAACTACAGACGAGGAGAAGGCTGAGGTACTCAACTTTTTTACCTCAGTCTTCACTGGCAACCTTTCTCCCCACACCTCTGGAGCCCTTGGCACAGGAAAGACATGGACCTGTTGGGAGTGGGTCCAGAGGAGGGCTATAAAGATGATCCGAGGGCTGGAGCACCTCTCCTATGAGGACAGGCTGAGAGAGCTGGGGTTGTTCAGCCTGGAGAAGAGGAGACTCCGGGGAGACCTTATTGCAGCCTTTCAGTACTTAAAGGGGGCTTATAAGAAAGACGGGAAGAAACTTTTTAGCATGGCCTGTTATGACAGGACAAGGGGTAATGGTTTTAAACTAAGAGGGAAGATTTAGACTAGATATAAAAGGAAGAAATTCTTTACTGTGAGAGTGGCACAACACTGGAACAGGTTGCCCTGAGAGGTGGTAGTTGCCCCGTCCCTGGAAACATTCAAGGTCAGGTTGGATGGGGCTCTGGGCAACCTGATCTAGTTGAAGATGTCCCTACTCATTGCAGAGGGGCTGGAGTAGATGACCTTTAAAGGTCCCTTCCAACCCAAACTATTCTATGAAATCAGAAAGCACAAAGACTTTAGCTTGGGGGAGAGGGAAGTTTCTGCCCCCGCTCCTAACTTACTTAGTACAACTCAGCAGTTTTCTGTTCTACAAATCCAGCTCTACAACCAACCTTTTAGCAAAGATTAACTAAGATTTCTCAGTACGGTAGACAGATAGCAGTTTTAAAAAAAGCAGAGGCTGTTCTGTTTTATAATGTATCACTACTATTTGCATTTCAAAATGAAAGCACTTTATCAGTCTGATCCAACTTTATAAAAAACTCGTAACAAGGTAATGTAGTATTACAAATTTATTTAGTTTTTTCAAAGTAATTTTTCAGCATTGAAAATTTCACACATATAAAACAACTTAAACTTCTATGCATTAAAACCAAAGTATGGATTTTGGTTTTTTAATTTAAAGGAAGTGCTGTGCTTTTTTTTCTGTTTGTTTTAAAACGTCTCATGAACCAAATTCTTCTGTTATAAAGCTGATAAAAATAAGTGATGCACCACCACATTTTCTTCTTTAACAGGTGAAATTCATCTCTTTGGGAAATAGGATTTTTTTTTTTTATAAATTGTATCATGAAAGATACAGACCTGAAAAAGGATAAACAGTCATACACAAGGCATAAACATTACACAGTAATTCAGACATTTTATAAAGAGATCTGGAAAAGTACCTAAAATAGTGATATTTATTTAGTATAAAATTTCAATAATAAAATATTGCTCATAATAAATAAGAAAACATGAGTTTCATTAATACTGTTCTCCCCTTAAAGCTCTCTTGGATGTAACATGATCAGACCTGATCAAAACTCAATTTTTTATTTTTCCTTTGTATGAAGGAGGCAGGTTTACAGGCTTCAGGCCATTCTTTGTTAGAAACAATTTTATTATCAACAAAGCACAAAATTAATTTCAAGGCTCATGCGTAGTTATGGGCAAAAAAAAATAATCCCAAAGTGAATAAACCTTATTACAGTAGATTTTAATACCTAAAATATTTGCCTTTTTTGTTAAAACCAAAGTGGAATAAGACTTCTCATGGATTACAAATGCAAAGAGAAAGCTGCCCAAGTTTTCTCAAAAGCTTCTAAATATCTGTGCAGCTGTACTTAATGGTTATCAAAGCTGCTAGGGAAAGTTAGCTCTACAGGGGTATAGAAGTTGTATCCCCTTTATATGGGGACATTTGGTTTCATCCCCGCTCGTCCCATCTGTAGACACGGCAGTTTGGAGCAGTTCTTCAGCAGCTGCTCGATAGCAATATGACGGACGTTGAGCTCTGAGGCCAAAGAGTCCTTTTCCTGGACTTGCTGCGTCAGCTCTTCAAACACATCTGCAAGAACGTTATTAGGTTAATGCACTCGGTCCCTGAACTTTCACAGAGTTAAGCAGCAGCGCTGAACATTAGTATGACAGAGGCACGGACATTGAAGTGGGCTCATGCACAAGAACACCACTTTTTCTGGTTCCAGTACAGCCCCGTGTATGCATCGTAAACTGAACAGGATAACCAGTTTATAGTTTTAGGTGACCTGAGCCAAGGTGGATCAGTTTATAACTCAAAATGAAGTTGATTCCAGTCAAAAATCTTAAAAGAAAATACTGTATTCTTCAAGTGCCAGTTAGCAGCCAGTTACATAATAAAAGCACCTAGAAGTTCTTTGTTTTACGTGGAAACATGATACACAGAAATTTCAGTTCAAAACTTAGCTAACAGTAAAGCCATCACATTTTTTTTTTATTTTTTTTTTTAAAAGACAACTTGACATAAAAGCAATACAAACCCAAACCAAAGAGTATTGAAAAATTCTCACCCTGGATTTGCTTGAGCAGTTTTTCATTAAGTTGCTTTAACTCTCCAGGATTCATCATAGTCACTGTAACAATAAAATCTATTATTACTACTACCGAAGTCACATAAGCATCCCTAAACAGACTATTTTCTCAAATTGTCATCATTTGAATCCTAGTAATTAACAGAGGAGTGGTAGTAAGTCAGAGGCAACATTATTTATCAGTCATTTGTGGAGAATTTGAAAATTCTCTCTTTTATGTTGACAGACAAGGATTTACTCCACAGGAAAGCCCCTTCTTCAGTGTCAAAAAACTGGAAACTCAAGCCCTCAAAACAGAAGTGTCCAGAATCAGAATTGTTTGTAAATTACTCAACACCTTTAAATGCTTTACCTTCCTTTGACTGCAAAACATGGTTTCCACAGTGTAACCCCTGCAAGTTTACCTGTTTAGTTGTGGACAAGTGCACAATTCTGAGGCAAGTTCTGCTACGTTTGCAAGCCTACAGCAAATGGCATCTGGACAGTTTTCAGCATGCGGCTACCTGCTTTGGCCATGAAGTTTTGCACTGGATGCATGTAAGAATAACGTATTCGGTTTCCGCTGAGTACCTCAGTGACAAATGATGAAGAAAAATCTTAGTTTGATACAAAGACCAGCATATGAAAATAGGTTTACTTCTCCCTCTCTTGTGTTGTGTTCCTAGTGAAAACTAAAGAAAGAACCCTCAGCATCATTCAAAAGCCCTTCTGTATCTCAGGTTATATGTGTACACTGATCATCCTTATAGAAAATATATATTAAACCTCAGATGAGACAGTTGTGAAAGTATTCTATGCCGCCCTCAATCAACAGTAGCAAGTAGGGAATCGCTGGCAAGCAGTGGTGGGCACAGGTTGGTGCCGTGCCTGCTGCTGAGATGCCCTAGGCAGCACGGCAAAAAGTGACAGTCCTGATCACAGGAGGATACAGGGCACCAAAACAAGCTTTAAGACCCTGTAATTTTTAAATATTGTTTATGAACAACGCTGCAGCTTAGCAAAGCTCTCACTGCATACTTGGGAAAAACCTATGCTGCAATCATGCAGCTTTTGTTCAGAGATTTCTCAGTGCAAGAAGTTTCTATATTGTAAATTTAAAGCTTAAGTTCTGAAAACAATGGTCTTTACCTACCCACAGGACTATTCGATTATCCTAAGCCTTCTTTTTCAACCTTTCTCACATCTTGCAGTTGCAGGATACTAACTTTCTGTTAGTGGCCAAGCCAAAGAAGTTGGCAATAGCTAAGATTGCCTACTTTTTATTCAAGACATAAGGCCACTTAAGAGTGAAAGAGATTCACCTTTCTCCCCCAGCAGCCAGGTACAGTGGCACTCCTTCCTACCTTTGGCTATCAGTACAACTGACAATTCCTTTCTCACATCTTACTACCCTTCAAGCTCCGCAAAAACCCTGATTGGATTTAAAATATAGTAACTGATAGCTCTATAAAAATTTCAAGATTTCCCCCCCCTTTTATACCCAGTGGTACGATGTTACTTCCCATTTCTTCATTATTTTCATCAACATTTCATCAACCGTAGCAGATAGGCAAGTTCACACATTTCACATGTGTGTAACAGGACAGGACTATTTCACACCACATAATTCTGATACACAAGTGAAAGGGAGAGGGAACAGAACACAATTTAAATTGTTCTATCCATAGTTGAGAACAATTGTAAAGAAATATTGACCAAGCTATTTGCAGTTACATTAACAATAGGGTTTTTTTTTTAGTAGACTGCTATGTTGTTACAGTGGAGGTACTGCAATAAGAAGGTACCTAATTCTGGCAGAGAAAGTCTAAATTTTTCTCTAAAATGCAAACCTTATATAATCAGAGTCTCCAAATGAATGTCTTTCAAAACTAAATACTGCAAAAAAGATTAAACAGATACTTATAATACAAAGCAAAAATTCCTCAGAAGTGCATTATGCAGTAATAACAGGAGGAAAAAAATCTGTTATTGTGCTCAAAACAGCTTTATGTTCCCTTGTCCTGAAATCAGAGACATAAATTCCAAGTCACTAACTTGAGTTAGATAACCCCATAAACCGGGTCAAGCTTTCATAATTCCTCTGTTAACTGCTGTCCTGATTTATGTAATCCCAATTTATGACTCCAGAGGACAGGTGGTCAAACAGCACAGCATATGTGTTTTGATTTATGGCTTTAAGACTACTAATTCGCTACAAATGCAGTATGAAATATCATACAGCAGTTAAATAAAATCCTTTTATAAAGAATAAGAAATTACTAACCTTTGCAAGGACAGGTTTGTTAAAAAAACCGTGAGCCTAACAAAACTGATTCCAACTTTTTACAGTACCTCTTTCTCAGTCTTCCAAGACATAATAATTCCATTATTACCTTCTTTTTCATCACCTAACTTTCCACTGAATATTTTACCAGCTTTTTTGTCTTCTTTCTCAGGTCTTTTGAAATTCAGAAACCCTCTCCAATTACTCTTCTCATCTACACAAACAAGAGTGGATGTATCCCAGTTTAGGACCAGGCACAGTTCTAAAAGCAGGAACTTAGTCCTAAGACTTTTCATGTAGGTTGATTCCAGACACTACAATATCCTAGCTTTTTCTAAAGACTTCTTTTAGTGACCTTCTTAAGTACTGGGAAAACTTATTTTCTGCTACTTTCAGTAACATCACAGTCATCAAAAGAATTGCTCTTATCTACTGCTACAGCCTTTAAAAGAACACAGTGGCATAAGGGCCTTCCCATTTTCTTACACTCAATAAACAAATGAAAAAAAATCTAATAAAATGCACATGGAAAGTCTGCTACTATTAAGAATGTTTAATTTTTTATGTTGTTTCACAAGTTTGTTCTGCTACCTTACCTCTAATTTCCCCTATTGCTTAGTGCAGCTCTCTGTAAAATGTAACTCAAGGCACTGCACAAGTTCAGTAAGACAGTTGTTTTCAGGAGCTTAATAATCTCCACAGGCAGGACTGACATTAAAGTGACTGCAATCAACCATAACAATAACTCTTTTTTTTGGCATATATTAGGCACATCTGGTATCACATTGGGGTATAACTAACCGGAAAATAAAAAAAAACCCAACCAAACAAAACCTCCACACCAACCAAACCCTCCACACTATACGCTTAGCCACATAGCCTTTTTCTTCACAGGTTTTACAGTAACTCCAAACTGCAAAAAGCTGCGTTTGAGGCTGTGAATTAATGCCCTGTGGGGACATGAAGTGGTCAAGAGGTATTTCAAAGAATGCCCTTGCCTGCTAGGTTTCGTGTAAATAGATATATACTTACATTCTTCCCTGCTGTACTGAGGATGCCTTCTATGAACGCTGGTAAGTGAATCGCCTTCAGCTTTTTCAGTTTTCTGGGCTTGGTTGTGATTAGACCACAAAACACTGCTGCAACAAAAGGTAGCACCGGTTTCTTTCAACACACCAAGTCTGAAATCTGTGGATTCTCTTTGTTCCAAAAGAGTTTGTGAGCAGCTCGAGATGCCTCCAGAATTCCCATCTATCCATTTTGCAGAGTATCTAGGTACTGGGGAATCAAACTGGGGGAGTAATTTTCTATCAGTCTGATGCCTGAAGTTAAAAAGCTGGTGTTGGGATGATTTTGAGCTTTCAGGATCAGAGTCAATATCCTTGTTTTGTGCATACTGTATGATCCAGTTAATTTTTTTGCTCAAGATATTTTTTACTTCTGCGTATGGACTTTTAGAGAGCTTTGATCGCGGACAGTCCTGATTTGCTATTAAGTGGAATTTTTCAAAGCAGTCTCTGTGCCCCCTTAAAGATCTGGTATGTAGAAGATCAGACTTTGGTACTCCTGTAAAGACATAACAGAAAAAGGTTCACTCGTATACTCAACTAATTTTTCAAAATCTTTACTCACAATCAACCAAAAAACCAAAAACTTAACTGATGCTTTCCTATTAACAGTTTAATCACTGAAGTAAGCAAGGATATGTGACACCAAAATTTTTAAAATTCCACTCAGTCCTAAGTCTTTAGCATACAAAGTGCTTTGCACACAGTAATCTCCAGTGCAGGACTTCTAAATTACCTGCATATGCCTCTTGGATGATAATGCAGGTGAAACAAACTGCTAACTCTGTACAGACAGCATCACACTTATAAACAAGTGTATAAACTGTTGAAGTAAAATAATCCCAACTGCATTATCAGAAAGTTCTATAGAACAATACTGAAGAGCATTTTGAGAGTAGTCATTCATGCTCCCATCTTCTATGAATGTTATGAACTATCTGCTCAACAAATACTGCAATGTACAGGCTTGTGTCACCCAAGTCGTCAAACATAATTCAGACTTCAGTCTTAGTTTATTATTTTGCATTGGTACAAGCCTGTAGCTTGGCTAGAGAAGCAAGTTCTAAACTGTTGACACTTGCCAACATCAAACTGTCCTGAAATTAGCTTCATGCAAAATGGATGCTTATTCTCTTTGTTTGTCTTCCTTCAAAGACTATTCAAATTGCTACAGCAGGTAACTTACTCAAACCTCAAAGTAACTGATAGTGATTGACATGTTAAAAAGGAACACAATCTGTGAAGATCTACAGTTGGTGAGTGAACGCAGATGGTATGAGAAATGACTATTTCAGAAAGTTAGTAGTAGTCCAGTACAAAATTAGTTTCTGCAACTTCAGTGGATTTTTTTTTTCAGATTCACCTACGCAGTAGATTGAATATCCAAGTGCACAATATTGAACAGTTCGACATTTATCTCAACATTACTTGGGAGGCTCCCAATGTAATGAAAAACAACTCTGTCAAACAAGTTCCTCATTGGAAATAACAAATAATGTATCTGCAAACCACTGGTTGAAAGAGCTCAACGCTTACCAAAGCCAGAATATTTAGATCAACATGTGATAATGTAATTTGATCTCTGAAACTAGGTGACAAGCTGCAGCCATTTTACCTTTTAGCACAGAAGGAAGTATATAAAAGTGCTTAAATTAAAAGAAAAACCAGAATGGATAACAGATTTTAAGAAGCGATTAGCAGAAAGCTACAAGTTACAGCAATTCTGTTATATCTGACTTTACAACTTATTGTTGTAAACTTTAAGCCCCCCACCCCAAATGATAACCTGGGTTTTTACGTGATTAAATTCTGCAAAATCCCGAACTACTCAAAACTAAGCTACAACGGTAAAGGCAAGGTTATGAAAACAGACACTCCTTCTGTCCATGAACTAAGTATTAGAACAAACAATACCCACATCCTAAACAGAAGCACCTTAAGAAGGAAGTTCCTGAGCAAAGTACAAAGACAGATGTTGTCTTCTTGGGTACAAAATCAAGATTCTTACTCTATACCTCAAAATATCTTTCAACCTCTTCCAGTGAATAGATATTCACTAACTTTTCTTAAGCTGTACGTGATCTACTGCCTACTTGCAAGGATATTTTACCTCTCTATCTATGCAGAGACTTAAAAAAACCAAACAGCAAAAAACATTTCTAGTACAAACAAGGAAAGACAAGTCCTTTGTTTTCATGACTTATCAGTACAATTTAAATACAGCAAGTCTGCTTAACTCAAGTAGCATGATGAAAACCCTTAAATCTTTAAGCCATCAATGAAAAGCAAACACTGTCAATCGAAGTTAGTAAGGCATATATTCACAACACTGCAAACCCTACAAAAACAGACTGATTTGTTCAATGTTATTTGCTTAACCCAAGTGATTCTTCAACATGCTATGCTGCTGGTGCTTACAGCACTTTCTTTCACTTACAGAAAACGTCATCAAATTGGCTGAAAAACAAGTTTTACACAATTTTCCACACAATAACGCTCAGGAACCCACCTAACAATTTGACCATAAGATGAATGAAGCCAAGTAATTCTGTCTAAAGCAAGTACTTGAAGATTTGGTGAAGAGGGAGGAGAACTGCAGAAAGCACAGTTAGTAAACCTAGCACACATGCAGTTTTGCACAGACTGTTTATAGTTCACAGCTGCTAATTGGTACTAACATCTGTTTTGCTCTCAGGATACCACCCTTCTCCCAACTCAAAAAATCAAAGGTACCTACCAAGTTTTTACTTCTCCTTATTCTCCCCTGCATCCCCCCTTCCCCAAAATTAGGGAAAGAACTACTGCACTGTTTCTAATAAAAACATAAAAAAATGAATCTTGCAACTTTAATGAAATATTCCCAGAGCTGGTTCTAGAGGCATGGCCTCTTGCAGTTAAGTTCTCTACCTGGCACATCTGAAGAAGCAGGTCAGACTACATTTGCTCACGAATACACACTGTCACTTCTGGGGCAATCACAAAATAACCACCTGCACAACAAATGCTAGAACACTGCAGTCTCACTTAAAAAAAACCCCAACAATATTCCTTTGAGGCTTTCTGCTTCATTATTTCCCTGAGAATAACATGTTACTTGTCAGGGTGTGAGATCACACAAAACCAACACCACACAATTTCAGTTACACAAAAAAAGAACAAGTGCACCATGACTTTATGAAGCCTCATCTGATTTTGGGTCTAAGCTATAAGCTTAAGGTTACTCAAGCCTCTCCTTCTGACAAATTTATGTTTTAAAAGAGTTCTGAACATTCTTGACTTCCCCACTCCACAGACATGCTGCTCAAAGAAATCTATTTTATCAGAACTCAGTAATATCAGGTATGTCTGAAATTAACAACTATTACAGAGGAAAAAGAAAGTTACTTCAGAAGTCTAAGTTGGGCTAGTGTGTGGCATATAAATAGCAATGTCATTATTTCTGAACATAGAGCAAGGTATTACAAAACACTTCCAGTACAGAAGAATAACCCCCAGACCAGAATTGACATCCTCCCCCATTCCTTACTCCACTGAAAGAAACCAAAAAGGGTCTATACTCTTCAAAACAGTAAGGAACAGAAAACGTACAAAACCAAACCAGTTTTGTACAGAATTGCTAACAGACTTGCTTCAGTTTTCATGTAACTGGTCTAGATTTTTACTGTAACGAACACATGCAAAAAAACCCAACCCAACAAACCAACCAAAACCCACAAACAACCCTCAATCTTTCTTTTGTACTAAGGTGACAATTAGTCCTTTCCAATACAGAGAACGTCAGCCACTAACCTTCTGGACTTGCATCCCAAAGAGCTGAGTATTCACAGCAGCTGCTGTGCCAGCACAAACTAGTAATGACGTACCAGTATCAGAGCAAGTAAGAGCATGTTTCTTTGACACAAGTCCTTCTGTTGTGGGCAATACCATCAGTTTTATGAGGCAGAAAAGATGCCTACTTCTTTTTGGTAAGACTTAATACTCCACTCAGATTACTTCATATTTTTTTTCTTTCATCACAGTTGCAGAAAAACCTACCAGCTGGTAGACTGGCATGGACCAAAGCAACAGCATATACAAATGATTTGGTTTTAGAAGACACATTACTTAATTCAACACTATATACAGAGAGACGAATAAAACAAGGTAAGACTTCTGTACATTACAAGAAGACAGACCACAATTTTGATAAACTGCTATTTGTCAGTTCTAGGGATTTTCACAGGGTTTCAGTTCTGTCTCAATGTTCCTGTTTGCAAATATTCATCTCAACCTTTTTATTTTTTGGCTGGTTGCTCAAGTCAGCAATCATACCACCATTAACATTTTTTTTTCCCCACATTTGTAGGTATGTGTACATTTGTCCCTTGTCTTACTTTCCAAGACTAGGATTGCAGACTATGTCCGAGTATGTCGTACCCTTCATACATATTTTTTCAGAAAAGGAAAAAGAACCCCCAAAATTAGCAAAAAGCCCACAACCACCCAGAGCAGAAAAGTTATATCTGCAGAGAAAAAAAAAACACCAAAATTCAGTAACATCTAGAAGAAGCTATCTAGCGAACTTAAAACAGCAGATGCTATTAGGAAAAAAGCTCACACCAGAGATCATTCCTCAAGTGAACAAGATTCACAGGGTGATGCCAAACCTCAAGACAAATCATAAAAGAAAGTAAGTAATTTGCTTCTGATTCTGGTAACCCATGTGTCCTAGATGAAATATGAATGGTTTCACTTTACTCAGCAATATCTTTGTATGTTGAGCACTTATGAGAACAGGGCTGCTTATTTAAAAGCCTAGTATTATGGCAAAAAAAAATTAAAATTGAATATTTCAATTTGTAAGCTATGCAAGGCAGAAACTCTTCCTCTATACTGGTAAAGTTCTCAACATAATCAGTCCTAATCCTGCAAAATAATTTTGTAAATAAATGACTAGCAATCAGGCAATTTATAAAGTAGTACACATTTTGGTAACTTCTAGTTATTCATAAGTGCAAAGTAGCAGAGAGCAGGGAGAATATTTACCATATAACCAGGTGTGTAATCACATTTTAATAAAGTCCACCCCATTTTAAAGCATTTGTACTTAAATCAGTTTCCATCATATTAAAGTTCTGGTTGGTTTTGCTTTTTTTTTTTTTAAAGAAGTAGTCTACAAAGACTTTATTTCTGCCTTTACAACTGATTCTTTGAGAACTACGTATAACTCTTCTTCATGATAAAGATACAGAACTAAGTTGAAATGTTTGCTCACATTTATATATAAAGCTGGCTAGAATAGTTGTTTTATTTGAGATTATAATAATGAATAAGTTCAATTCAAAAGGAATGCCCCTGAATACCAAGACTACTGCACATCCCTTCACAAACGTTTTCATTAAAAAAGAGAATCAGCTATCATTAGCTTGCTTGTTTGTCTTCTGCAGCAGGGTTTTTTCATTTGTTATTCTTTTTTAAAAACCCTTATTATTTTGTCTTTCAGCTCCATCAGTTGAAAATAATGTTAAAGAAAGCCTGCATTCCTGCTACATTATAAATTTAGCAATTTATAATGCAATGCTGGAAACTAATGTTTTTTGCAATGGTGAATAACCTTAGCTTGGGCAGCTGAAGAGGAAAAAAAACCCAGAATTTAAGATGGAGTGAACTAAAACTAACAAGAATACTTCTAGACACATGAATAACCAATTTATGTTTGTAGCATGACATCAGTTAATTAAAGCTACGTTAAAGTCCCTTTAAAGAATTTACAAATACTTACGGGTAAGATTTATACCTGACCTTAGAGAAAGGAAAAGCAAACTTGCCTTCTCAGTACAATGCTGGCATACAGTTTTCATAAATGTATAAAGTACACGTGGACAGTCAAGGGAGAGTGAATGCACTTCATACTATAAATTTGTATTGTACTGGCAACATGGGTGAAATTCTCTGTTTAAGCCAGAACACTCAGAAAAGGTCCACCTCTCGTTTTAGTTAGTTGTGGAGACCACCCCCACAGCCAGTGAAGAAACCCTTCTTGGGCACAATTCACCTCATCCTAAATAGTCACCTCTAGAAATATTTGTGGTAAGCACCTGTGCTTTTTCCTTTAGTCTTATAAGCAAGCAAGAACCCTTGTGAAGGTCCATGGCTGCCTACTTTAAGAGCCCCAGCTTCTACCACGTTCTGAAACGTTCCAGCTGCTGCTCCCCTCAGTTGTCCACCTCACATGCATACAGTATCACTCTGTCGACAGAGATGTTTAACTGGCTTATGAAACAGCTCCTGAACAACTGCTCCTGTCCACCAGGAACACTACGATCAGATGAGTTCAAGCTTGGTTTACTTAGTGTACAGGGCTAAGACCAGCAGCAGACAGGGAAAGGCTTCACAAGACATTAAATGTTCACGTATATCTATTTTAAGCCACTGCTGTGTATTAGCCTGCTCATTAAGGGTGCTGAAAGGGGGGGTACGTGTTGTAATAGAAAAGCAGATCCCAAGACCTGTTCAAAACACATTAAATAAAACCAGCCCATGATGACCTAAGACAGCAAGTCACCCGCACATCTAAATGACAAGGGGTGTGGAAAACTGATATTCTTCAGTTGGACAATTCTGCCAACACTGAAAAATGGGATCATTAGAGACGCGTATCTTCAATACATCTGCCTGACAAGATGTAAAGCCAACTGCTATTTTTAAGTGTATGCATGCAATTTCATTTGAGAGTTAAATCTTATGATTTATTAGATTGGCTGGAAGGAAAATGCCAGTGCCGTCCATTAACTTCCAAAACCAGACACATGATAAAGACCAGATATTATCATGTTCATAAATTAAAGTTCTCTCCTCACTTTCATATGGTAAATCCAGTACATTCCATATATCAAGTGTGCACACAAATCATCTCCCACTGCATTTCTATTTGCTATATGCTAAAATACAAACGAGCTAAGACATACTACATAAGACAGAACAGAGATCCAATTGACCCTTTAAACATGTTTTCAAAATTCATGACCCCTATGTACTACTTTACTAAGAAAAGAGTTTACTACTGTATTAGACAAGCCAATACATTCTGATGAAAACCTTATTACATGTTAAAGATGTCTCACACTTTGAAAAAAAAAAAATAAAATCAATTAAACTGACCTTAAAGATAGCGGAAGCCATGAGACAGTATTTCTGTATCATGGATCATGCCAGGTAAGTAACATTAACTGCTCAATTTCCTTGTTTGCATGTACAAACCTCCCAAACTTGCATATAGAAAATTCAAGAATGTACATTTAGAACTAGCCACACAGCTCTACTATTACTCAGCGATACTTATATGGGCTTAGAAGATTAAGAACAGCATCTCCAACTAAGTTTGGACTTGAATTCATAGTTAAGAGGTTTAGTGGAAACCACAGCTAGTTCCACAAGTCCATTCAAGTTCGCAGAAATGAGTCATACCCCTGGACTGCAAGTGTTACCTTGAAACAAGTTCTCATCTGTCTAGCCTGAAGGGCAGTGATGATTTTTTTTAGCTTTTGTTGCCAGAATAATATATTTTATTGGTTATTATTTCATTAACACTGAAAAAATGTTATTATCCAAATTTTCCAAAATTTCATTTTGGAACAGAATGAAATTAAAATAGCAATTTCCAAAATATTCTTCTGTAAGGTGTAAGAAGGAAAAAAGTGAAACTTGAATGCTTATAGTTTTTAACAACTAAACCACTTTTTTTTTTTTTTAAGATGAACATAAAGAACATAGAATGAGGATATTACACAAGATTTTATAGACTTTAACAGGAAAAAAAGCTATGCAATAAGACAGATTTGCTTATAGCATTTTTGTCTCAACCTGGAGACTGGAATGCACCAACCTGATGCTTAAATTGCTTCAAATGCTATGTCAGCACTTTTAAAGGACAATGGAAATGTAATTATATCAACATAAATCAGGTGAAGAGATGCCCAGCACTTACACTATCTCTTCTTTTATATTACAAGACCTGGGATACAGACTGTCACTTGCTATTCAGCTGTTGTTCAACTTTAAACAGAAATGGAAGCAAGCCAGTTAGCTTGTCAGCTAGCATTCTCCAAGATGTTATCGTGGTTAGCAGCACCAGGTAAGCAAAAGAGTAAATAAAAACCAGCTCAAACAATCGGATTTTCCTCTTCTATTATGGTTTTGTCTCTGTTACAAACCCCCGAATTTCAGGAAACTCACAGATTTGTATGTAATTCTGCATAAAGACACACTAGCATAAAAACAGGTTAAGATAGATACATTATCTATGACAAATAATATAAACCTAAACAGTAATTATTACAGACCTTCAACTTTGAAACCTTCAGAGACAAGTCCGATGTTTGAACAAATACATTCAGGTATCAAGTTCCTGAAGCTGCAATTTCCACAGGCATTGTCCAGAGGATCACAAAGCGGGCATTAACGAAGGACTGACACATCTGCATGGCACAGTGCATTCCCATGTGAAGATACCTAAACAACTCTGAGCAGCACCACAGGCAGCAGAACTGCTTAGCACTCCGGCTGCCTCTGCGCGCTCTGTGAAACACGGGCTAGATGGCTACATCCTCCTAATAGGAGAATTAGAGCACAGTCAGGTATTTCCGTATAGCACCACATTCTTACATGGAAACCCTACAACCAGAGTTTCAGAGCAGCTTGTAGGGCATATTCAGGCAGAAGGGTTTGCTGATACACACATACAGCTTTTACACAAGCACACACGTACATTTTTGTGTGTTCATGTATTTTCCCCCCACCCTCCAGTTATAACTGCAGATCTGTTGTTAGTATTATATATTTGCTACCAGAGCTCATTTTCCCATATTATAATGAAATTAAAAAGGAGAAGTTTGTCTCAAGCTAACACACAACACACGATTTCCTGGTTTACGCAATACAGTTACATATGAATTTAAAACGTTTCCTGTTTCAATCCACAGATTACTACTGTGACACCTACTCAGAAAAACAAAACAGTACAAACAATCTCTGATGTTCACTTTGCCTGCACAAGGCAAACAAAAGCCATCTAACTTCAGCAGACCCACACCAACAGGATATTCTAAACCCCATCTAGGATGTTAACACCACTGTACAGAATCAGCCTAATTTCTCAAAATGTTAGTTCAATATTTCATATGTAAGTACTTTGCATATTTTAAACTTTAAGAATCATTTCCGTATTCTGTTGTGCTAAATCACATGATAATGACCTTTCAGACACAAAATGTAGTTTTGCAATAAAAGTATATATGTGTAACTTAGTTCACTCAGCTTCCCTGAGCACGAATCCTCAAACTAAGTGAGCTGAAAGAGCAAATGCAACAGGGACAAAAACACTGCCCTTTCAAGACACCACCTCCCGCTCCTGCGGAAGTCTTCTCTATATAGGTCTATAAGAATAACTTGATTGTTTTTTTCCCCAATTATGTATCATTATCAAGCTATTGTCCAAACATAAAAGGTTAAAAGAACCAAAACGCCCCAATGTCAGGAAGGCAAAGGCTGAGACACATCACAACAATCACAACACTGGTCCAGCAAGAAGTCTGTTGAGTCATTACAGATGGGGATGGTTCCCGATTTGCTCATTTCTAATTACTTATCTTACTTAACCTAGACAATCAACATGACCATCTACACATAAGCAAACCTGTACAGCTGTTGAATTCACAAACGTCAGAAGACACAAAGATTCACCAATACTAAACTATAACGTAATTAAGTGCAGCTAAGTAAATAGTATTTCTGTAGTGTTTTGTTTATACACATTTGAGAAAAATCTGTTTCAGAGGGGGTTCAGGTGCTTAAGCCTTGGGCTAGATCAATTTCAGTTGCATGGATTTACCATAGACAGCTTTAAGCAATCAGATGCTGGCATGAGGGGAAACAAAATTGTTCTCATGAGTTCTGTTAAAGCATTAGAATATGACACCCTTTTAAAAAAGGAAATTGGGAAACCTAATTCCAGAATATCATAGAGTCATGAAATCACAGAATCATTTAGGTTGGAAAAGACCTTTAAGGTCATCAAGTCCAACTGTAAAACGAACACTGCCAAGTTCATCACTTTCCCTTGCACATGCATCTGCAATGCACCCTTCTGTCTGACCCCCCCTCCTAGTGAGGACTGGATGGTCAGGAAAGATGGAAGAGGTGCTATACATTCTCCTTAAGTCAGACAGCACTTAACAGATGGAAGTTAACAGGGTGCTGCAAACAGTGGGAGTACTTAAGCATCCTGCAAGATGCTGAGCTGTGACTAATAGCCTGCCTGTTCTTAAAGAGCAGCTATTTCCTACTTCACTGAGGGAGAAGTTAAACATGCAGATCAACACTAAAAATGAGCAAGCCTTAAGCACTGTCCTAGCTGTTGCATGAATATCTTTTTAGAATAGCCTATTTCACTTCCTGAATTACTTAAAAATATATGTACCTGTTTTAATAGCTTGGATTTTTAAATATGATGTTAAATAAAAAGGCAAACTATTAGCGAGAATGACACTTATTTGCAATTGTAGGATAGCACATCTACAGAGTTGATGCAACTTTTAGTTCATTCTGTTCAACAAGTAGCGATGTTATAATGCATTGGAACTTCATTAAATTACAAGCAGGAGGTCAATATGAAAACAGCCAGCATAACATTCTGAGTTAGTGAATTATCCATTTCATTCCCTACCCAGGGCTGCAAGAAGATTGTTATTTTAGCAGCATATAAGTCAGTCTTTGTCAGAGGAAAATACAGGAATGCAGCAGATGTGTCAAAAGTAAGAACAACGTGACCATGGATATGGTAAAGGGCTGACTCGTGCACTGATTCAGCTAAAAAAATCTTGTAACGATTCTTCATAGGGTCACCTACACAACCTCTGCTGCCCTTAAGCCTCCTCTCCCTATAAAAGCGGTAACTGTACATCTTTTCAAAGTGGTACACAGAAGGCAGAATATCAGAAATTGAGGTACTTTGAGGCTATAATGATCAAAGATATTAATACTTTTCTTTTACTATGCAAAATAAAAGAGTAAGAATATAATGGTTCGGTTAATTTCAGGTGAGCTTTCCTCACTGTTCTGTTCAAGTAGCCTTCTTTTAAAATCAACTGAAAATTTAGAAGATTATGCAAAGTAGTCTGCTGCACAGATTAAGTCTTTACTATTATCAAGTCTATTTAAGAGTTGCAGAAAAAAAAAAAAGCTGTTCCAGCTAAAACACATGATCATTTCGTAAAGTAATATCCATAACAAGTAACTTTGACAAATTCACAGCTTATCTCAAACAACAGAGCATAGAAACCATCCAGCAATTTTTTAATGCATTCTGTTTTATCTATTTCAACATGTCCAAAACAAAACTAGATTCTGAATGTAATCAAAGTACTTAATTCTCATTATGGCAATATGGTTTTTTTTTTCCTCATTTTAAAGCCTAGAGAGAGAAACATCTTCACTCCACATTGAGAGCCATAAACCTATCGCTTTAAAGCGGTAAGAAAACTCAAGCAGACTGACAGGTTGTCTTAGGTTAGACAGTTGCTCTGAGTTTTATCAAAAAATACGAATACACAAGCATGTCTCTTCTAAACAAAAGCATAAAGCATGCAAATTACTACTGAAGTATTGTTCAGATTAAAACATATTGCCTCTAGCAGCAAAGGCATCACTTTTTTTAAAAAATCAAAACACAGTACTGAGTATTTAAAAGTGATTTCAACTTGCTAATGCATTTTTCAGATTTCTATAAGGTAAGAACAAAATTTTATTACCTATTCATGCACTGAAAGTCAGATGCACAGTAGAAACCGTACAAAGTACATATGCTTACAGCCTCCTATGTTCCAGTCAGTTTTAGGCTTCTGGGGTTCAGAATAAGTAACTAGATCACTGGGTACAGTGCTCATATCTCATAGCACTTTCCACTCAGAAAGACTTAAGACCTTTAGTGTACTCTCATATATATCAGAGACACAACAAATCTTACTATCTGTCATCAAAAAATTGGACTATTCACATAACAGCATTAAGATCTTCATATTCAATTGCCCCATATCAATATAGATTACTCTAGGTAGTCACATGCACGTACAATTGGCAAATACCACTTTATATAACTGGAACAAACTACTTTGTTGCCCCCAAATCAACAAAAATATTTATACTTTCAAAAAAATCCTTATTTGACTTAAAAAAGGGAAATAACCAATCTACTGCTCATTCATGCCCAACATTCAATTCATACATGAAAAAGAGCAACAATATGGGTAAATTCTTTAGCAAAAGAAGGTCTGAAAGTCTAAAAATACCATTCTGGAGGCCAAAACGGTATTACAAGATTAGTCTTTTAAAAGACAGACAGAATTCCTACTTTATAATTTGCAAACTTTAAGAAGCTTCGAAAATGAACCCAGTTTTATCATATTACACGCCATTATCATCTTATGAAAGCAAAAAGAAAGAATCCTCTGGTTATTTCCAGTGAAAGTGAAACACTGATCTGCTCAAAAAAAACCCCAACTACTATTATGCTTTAGAACTCACAATTCAAGTCCGTTTTGTACATAGACCCCTCTAACTATGAACAAAAACCCGGAATAAAGGCAGAACATAAACGCCTTCTGATCTGAATAAACATCAGAGATCTAATACCAGAAAATTAACACCAGGGCCTTCCAGAAGCTCTCAAAATGAAGCGGGGGGGGGCGATACATCTTTCCACCTAGCGGGGCAGGCGCTAGAGCAGCCAGGGCACCCACCGTTACTGGAAATGAGCTATTTAGGAACCCACACCAACTATTTCGGCCAGCGAGAAAACTTTCCAAGCACACACGTTTTCCGACCTGAGCCTTTCTTTCCCAAAGCTCTCAGATCGGCCCGGTTTGCGCTCCGCTGCGAGCCCAAGCCGGCAGCCAACGAACGAAGCCCCGCGCAAGGCAGCTCCCGGTAAAAATAAAAAAACAAACAAACAAAAAAACAAACCAAAAACCCGTTACCTTCGATGTTCAGCTCAAAACAAACGTGGCAAAACGAGAGCGTTTCCTTCTCGGTGCCCAGCTTGCAGACGCTGCAGACGTTGTCATCGTCCAGGTCGATGCTCACAAACTGCTCCTCGTTCATAGTGCCCTGGCGGGGGAGGGGACGGGACGGACAAGGGACGGGACCGTTATTCCAACCGCCACCCAGCCGGAGCACCGGCCGCCTCCGCGCCTGGGGCGGCGGCGGGCAGCACCACACGCCGCCCCCAACCAGGGCTCCGGCCCCCGCCGACACACCCGGCCCCGGCCCGCCCCGACCGGAGGGAGCCGAGGGAACGAGGGCGGGAGCGTCCCGGGAAAGTTTCTCCCTCAGAGAGCGGCGCGGGCAGCGGCCAGGCCGCACGGCGGGGCCGGGGCCGGCGGGGCCCGCGTCCTCCCGCCGCCTCCCCGCCCGCGC